>OX439483.1:211172905-211384875 GCA_949320155.1 Melangyna quadrimaculata
ACGGATGCATAAACCAAGAACTTATCCCAACACATACATGATGGACTTGACGGATGTGTTTATTTTAACGGATGCAACACGAGTTCTATACTCTATAGTTTGCAGCGTTGCCAGACTTGGCAAGTCGAATCCTTTTATTTTCCATCAAAAAAGTTTGTTTTCACTTTTTGTTTTAGTTTTTTTCCATTTTATTTCTTAGATATTTTTGTAAAATTAATGGTTTTTAAGTTTGTTTTCAATTAGTATACCTTCACCAACAAAAATATAAAAATATTTTTGAAGATAAAATACATGTATACATAGATATGTATGTATGTAAATAATGTATTTAAAACAAAATAAAACTTAAAATAACTACAGTAGTTGGTTTATCTATTTGAACACAATAGAAGAGTTAAAAAAAATTGCTTAATCTAACAGCCCTATTCTGGCAAACCTCACAAGTTATGACGACCTCACAAGGTGAGCTGAATTTGAGTTTGTGAGGTTTTGGCGTCACAAAAACTTTCGAATTTGTGATCTGCTCTGAAGGAGGTCACAACTCACAAGTTGGATTTTTCTTAGTAAGAAGTTTGTGAGAAATAAATCCTCACAAAATCAAGTTATGATCACCTTGTGAGGTTTTTGTGACTTGTGAGGTTTGCCAGAATAGGGGTGTAAATTATGTACATAATATCCATTCTTATTTTCATTTCATTTTGGTTCGTCTCCCAAAATGTATTATCCAACTGCACTTCGACCCTGTGCTTATGCGTTTGTATTTGTAACATTTGAAAATATTGTTTTTTTCTGGGGCCCTGCTATGTTACTTTGTGCTACTTTCGAATCTGTTCGAAAGTTAATTTTAGTTGTACTTCCTACTAACTTTTATTAGATATTAAAACGTGAAAAAAAATTGAGCTGACTGTCGAAAATCCGAAAAAAAAGGTAAAAATCTCCCATTCTGGCATCGCTGGGTTGGGCCCATTAGGATGGAATGGGGCATGGGAGTCATAATTCATTATAAACACGTATACACTGTTTCTTTTTTTGTTGTTCTTTTTTCTTATATTTATGGCAAGTATAAAAAATGTAATGCTGTTTTTTATTGAAGGTGCATCTCCAAAAAAATTTTTTGTTCGTAGTCAGAGCGAGGGGCCCCTAGCTCAAGCGGGGCCCCTAGGCAGCTGCCTAGTTTGCCTTGAGGCTAATCCGGCACTGGAACGGAACGGCGGAACAAGACAGCATACTTAAAGGCGCTTATAAAAATGCTGATGCTACAAATGCATTTGATAAACAAATAACACATCTCGACCTGTGACGTCAGTGGTCTAAAGCGGTGGAGTGCGTAGTGCACACGACTGCTAAGACTGAGCATATCTGATATGCGTGGGTTCGAATCCTATGGTGTGCATAAAAAGTTTTTCAAATAAAATTGGATTAAAGCTCAGCACCACAAAAAGGAGACTGATGAGTGCAAAAGTGGCAAAGCACGAAATAGTGGTAGCGCCTTTAAGTTGTTGTTGTTATTCAAAAATTCAATGAAATTCAAGGAATAAAGAATGGTCAAGCCTAATAAGCTGACATTCTAGTACGAATAGTACAATAATAACAATAATGGTATTTTTATTATTCAGGACTGCTGAATTTTTATTAAAAATGGGTTTTTGGAACTACAGGAAATACACATTTCATGATTATGTTCGAGTTAAAATAATTTTGATTTATTTAAGTAAACCCCCCCTTATCCATTCGCTGAAAAAACAGCCAAAACTCGTAGGTAGTTAGGTAGGTACTCAAAAATTTGGTTACTACCTATCAATATCTATAATAGGCATGCATAGGTATTTGTACCCATAATTACTTTCTATTTCATAAAGAAAAGAAACTCATTAAAAGCCTTAAGCCGACGGCAAAGTTCAAGTTAATGAACAAGTACCTATAGAATTAGAATTATTTTTGTTTGGGTTTTTTTAATTATTTTAACTGAATAAATAATATAATCAAGGTGTAACTTAAGTCTTTTTAAATGCAGCCTAAATGCAGGGCACTCCTTAAAAAGAATAGAAAAAAAGGATAAAGTCTTAATTATCGCAATTTCGAATACAAGTTGAAACTGTGGATACCCAAATAAAAGAGAATGCAGTTGGTGGGCCAACTACATGTCCCAAAAAAAGTAATAATTAATTAAAAAAAAAAAATAAATACAAATTAATAAAATTAATACGGTCAAAAATCATGATAAAAAAGAGACAAACGAATGCATATGTTTAAAAATTTTAATAAAAATTGGTTAAAAAAAATTTTGTTGTCAAAAAAATTTGGGACGTATACGAACGAAACATAGACAAACGATTTTCTATCGAACTGCGTTTTTAGATTTTTCGAGCGTTATAGTTGGTGGGCCAACTACATGCTCCATATAATTAATATATAATTAATTAAAAATAGAAATAAATACAAATTTAAAAAATTACTACGATAAAAAATCATTATAAGAAATAGACAAACGAATGCATATGTTTTAAAATTTTAATAAAATTTGGTTAAAAAAAATTTTGTTGTCAAAAAAATTTGGGACGTATACAAACGAAAAAAAAAGACAAACATAGACAAACGATTATCTATCGAACTGCATTTCCAGATTTTTGGAGCGTTATAGTTGGTGGGCCAAACTCCGTAAATTTTTTTTAAAGTGGCTATATAAAAAAAACGGTGAGTGTACAAACGAATCTAAAACTTGTACAAACGTAGACAAACGATGTACAAACGATTGCAATTAACAGTTTTGCTCAACTCAATAGTTGCTGGGCCAACTACATGCAAGCTAAATTAACTGCTATATTTATATTAAATTTATTAACAGCAAGGTTTATCATTTAGGTGGGTATCTAGATATTTATGAAAAAAAAACTTGAAACTTTTAATTTAAAGATTCAAAGTCAAAGTTAATTACAAAATCCCCCTTGCCTATCAATTCTTTTCCTTTCCATTAAATATGTAGGTTTTAAATTGAATATTAATTGCTCATTAAATATTAATGAATTGAATTAAAACCTTCATATATTTAGCTGCCAATGTTTTTCTATTATATTTACTTAATTATATTTCTAGATAAATTGATTTCATTTCTCGTACAAAAAAAAAATTAAAAAAAAAAAAAAAAACATAAAATAATTAATTTATTAGGTATTTTGCATGAAATTAGGAAACGTTACTAGTGGCCGCAACTCAGTTGCCGGGGTAACGTTATCTCGCCGATTTTTTAAGTACATACCTACATTTTTTACAACCGACCCGTCAAACGTAATCTCGCGGCACGATATCTCGGGACACGATATCTCGCCCCACAGGCCACAGTCCGGGGCTCTTGGGCCATGAATTTCATTAGTTCATTCGATTAAGTAGATTTATTGGGCAACAATTTTTTTTCTGGTGATCGAAAAATTCCTCGTCCAATATAAAGTATTTAAGAGCAAGTTAAATTCGGGTATTAATTTCAGTTCTTCTTAGAACTCCGTCTTGGCAGGACCTAAAAACATAGAGGAGAGATAGAATTGAAATTCTGGTAAGGTTTCTAGGTAAAAGTTGTTGTTGGTTTTATTTTAAAATTACTTTTTTACGAACAAAAAATAACTTTTGTTTACTTAGATTAGCGTTGCCATCCGTCCGGGTTTTCCCGGACATGTACTCTTTTTAACCTATGCGGGGAACGTCCGGGATAGTTTTTGCTAATTGTCCGGGATTGTCCTCTTTTCATCACTAAAAAAAAGTTTCATAATATTCTTTACGTATTTCCTATTCTAAAACTCAATCGGAATCGGGGCTAGTTAGATTAAAGAAATAAACAGAACCAATAATTAAGAATGAGAAATTCAAAACGAACAGAATTTCATCGAACAGAATTTAAACAAACAGAATTTTTTGGCTGTCAAAGTGATTTTTACTTCAGTTGTCGGACTAGATTTGCAGTTGAATGTTTTTGTTTTTCATTTGATTTTGTGGGCGTAAAAAAAAAAAACAAATTTCATATTAAAAAAGAGTTTTAAAGGTAAAAAATTAAATTTTGCAAATACAAGAGTTGTGTTTAAAATTATAAGATTATGCTTTTGCCGAGACGAAAATGTGTTTTTAATGAAGATTTAAGGAAAAAGTTTACTTCTTTCAAAAAAGGAAAATATGACTGGGAGGTGAGCTGCTCCATTTGTAATTGTACAATTTCAATTGCAAATAAAGGCAGAAGGGACATCGAAGATACGTTAAATCCGAAAAACTTTCCAAAAATTTACGAGCGTCAACATCGTCAGCAGCGTTGGATTCGTTTGTTGTAAGGCGACCGGCAGCTGACCAAAAACATTTTAAGGCTGCAGAGGCAACAATTGCATACCACACTGTTTTTCATCACCAATCTTTCAATTCACTCGATTGCACCATGAAATTAAATCAAAAGATATACTCCGACTTAAATATTTGCAAGCAACTGTCCTGTGCACGAACTAAGGCTACTGCGATAATCACCAACGCTATTGCCCCCTTTTCTGTATCACAGGTACTATGTGATTTAAAAACAATTGCTTTTATAAGTATTCAAACAGATGCTAGTAACCATTTAGCCTTAAAAATATTCCCTGTTTTAATAAGATATTACGATTATAAAAATGGTGGAACTAAAAGCAAGATTCTGAACCTTGCATTCGAAAAAAATGAAAAATCCGATACTATAACCCAGCTGATTGTAGAAACTCTTACAAAAAATAATTTATTAACAAAATGTTTTGGGTTTTGTGCTGATAACTGCAATACCAACTTCGGTGGCCGACAAAGGAAAGGTTCGAATAATGTGTATTCGAAGTTGAAATTACTAGTAAACGAAAATATGATCGGTGTTGGCTGCCCACCACATGTATTGAACAATGCAATCTTTCACGGATGTGATACTCTCCCGGTTGATGTTGATATAATAATTGTTAAAATATATAACTACTTCTCTATATATACTGTCAGAACGGAAAGACTTCGAGATTTTGCTGAATTCCTTTTTTTTAAATTAAGCGCGCACTAAAGGGGTTCCTTGACAATGAATACAAGCCACTCTTATACCATTCAAAAACCAGGTGGACTTTTGCTCATGTTTGAAGTCTTAAAATCCTATTTCGAAGACATTGAGAACCCACCAAAAATATTGATTGAATTCTTCGAAGATGATTTGAGTGAGGCGTATTCATTTCTAGTTCATTCCCTTATGTCCATTTTTAATTTTAATATTCAAAAACTTGAAAAACAAGATATATCTGTTATTGAGACCGTGAATGTTTTACAAAATATTGTAAGCAACATACAAGAGCGAATCAATAGTAATTTTATTCATAAATTAATTTATTTTTATTTAAAAAAAAAAAACTGAAGTACCCAAATAAAATTAATTTCTTTAAAAAAAAAAGTATTGTGTTTGTGTCCTCGTTTTGTACTCGTTTTTGGATTCTAATTTATCCGGGAAAGTCCGGGATTTCAAATCTCGCTACCTAGTTTCATCAAAATTCTTCTGGCAACCCTAACTTAGATTAACTTTCTTTTACAAAAAAACAACAACATTTTTTAACAAAAAAATCACTCTTTTTCTATACCTGAATATCACGCAAGGTTGTGTTTGTTCCAAATAAGATGAAACTCATTCAGAGAGGACGAATAATTCTCCCTCAATCCGCCGGATTTTTTCGAGAATGCAGACTTTCTCCATGCTTTCTGACTCCTTCACAAGGCTGGCTCGGACTCGATAGGCTTTCATTGCTTGGGCTGCTTTGGATGGCAGATAAGGACGACATGCTGGATCGACTCATCGTGTCTCGTATTATAGTGGCTGGCGGTAACGCTTCGAGCGCTTTCATTTTTAGCCGGTAACTGGCATCTGATACTTGGTTTTCATAAGCTAGAGGGGCATGGCTGTGCTCGTTCAGCTGGCTTTTATAGCAGGTACCTATCATCCGCTTTCGTTGTCTCAATTCTCGCATTGTATCGAAGAGTCTTTTTCTCCGCGCAACACCAGAATGCTTTTTTCTCCTTTTTTCTTTCGATGTGGAACAAATATCCATCCTTTTCGAGCTTTTCTGCCCCACGCTTAGGAAAAGTTACCTGAAAATTCAAATAAAAAATATGTACTTAAAAAAAGGTAAAATGAGGTAGAAAAAATTTAAAATATTATTTAATAAATATTCACGCTCAGTTAAAAATAAAAACACCGTTTTGGTGCTTGAGACAACCAAATTTTTCTAATCGCACAAAGCAAGTCAACATATCAAGTTTGTGAACTAAAAAAAAAAAATTATAAAAACGCAATAGAAACACGGAATCTAGTCACAGACACTGACATCTCTCAACACCTGCAATGCAATTTTGTTTACCTTTAATTTAGGTACCTAATAGAATTAAAAAAATCGACATCAACATTCATTATTCCACATTATTACACAGCCGCAGAAAAACTGTAGACTTAACGTTTTACGTTTTATCAAACAAAATTTAAACGAAACACGTAAAAGATTTATGCACAAAAATAAGAGACATAGTCAAAATCAAAAAAAAAAAAAAATTGCGAAATTAAAAAAAAAAAAACGGGGGAAAAATGTTCAATTCTTTTCACTCAACAACACTGGTTTTCACTATTTTTTTTTCACTGAAATAAACTTTCAATCAAAGCATTACATTTTTAGATTTATTCCGCACACTTCCAGCGATTGCCCTTGCGACTTGTTTATGGTCATCGCAAAAACAAGTTTCAGTGGGAACTGAATGCGTTTGAACTGGAACGGCAAATAGGTTGAAGTCAAGGGAATTCGCGGAATAAAGCATTCTTCTCGCTTGAGAGGCCCTTTCAAAATCCTTGTTACTATCACATTGTTCATTAACTTCGTCACAATCACTCATGTTCCATTGCACAGTTTTGGGGCGTGAAGATTTCGTAGCATAATGACGACAGATCGAACTTTTAGATGCAAATGATGAGGTGCCATGCCAGGCAAATCCAAAGAGTTCAGAAATTCTATTGGATAACTGACGACTTCGTCTTCGTTTTCAATGCCATCAATCGCAATTCTCCCGCAATTTCTATCCTGTTCCAGGCACACTCGCATATTAATACTCAATTGAACGGTTTTCACGTATCGCCACAAATACTTTGACTTGAGGCATGCGTTTATTTCGTCCGTTGCTGTTGATTTTGGGATCACGGGAAGTGATTGTCGAAATTCGCCCGCCAATAGTATCATATCACGCCACAAAAGCGAAAATTATTGTTTCGCAGCTCATTCAATGTTCTATCGAGTACTTCTAATGATCGTTTGTGTGCTATCGTGCACTCATCCCATATGATAAATTTACATTTTTCAACACTTTTGCCATGGCTGATTGCTTTGAAATAGGCAAACAGGATTTTCATTGATTTGCAGGTTTAACGGAATGTGCCGTTCTTCCAGCTTCCAACAGTGTTGCAGCGATCACGGTAGATGCGAGAGCTAACGCAATTCCACCTTTAGCCCGAATTGCTGCTTATATCAATGATATCAGGAACGTTTTCCCAGTTCCACCGGGCGCATCAAGTAAAAATAGTCCACCGTTTCCATCATCGACCTTCTTCATCAGTGGAACGTTTTTCTGTACTTGATGTTGCAAAGTTGTCGACGTAAGCACGTTCGTGTTCCAATTCGCGATTCAACACCATCTCTAGTTTGACGATTTGGTGATGGAATATGAATTTCAGTCAATTGTTTTCCACTTATAAGCAAACAGATATCTTCAATCAGCACTAACGCTTTATTGTTGACATTCGTAATTCTAAATTTCCCGTCGCGACTCGAATGTGAGGCAAAATGTCTTCTGCGATGTCATCTCTGTACGTATCCTATAATTGACGTGGGTTTGAAGTCTGACATGTTGAAATGATCATAGCAAAAAGTTTACGAACATCTAGCGTTTGATTCCAGTGATTGTCGTGCTGAAGCAATTGTTACTGTTGACATGCTTCTCGAAAAGTTGCACACACCGTACTATCAACAGTCAGCATTGACTCAAATGAAGTTGAGCCGCGCACATTAACCAAAAGCAATCGAAGTTAGAAGCAATTGTCGTTCTTTGGATGTATGGTGTAAATACAATGCATCAGTTGAAAACGCACCAGGATATCCATCTACTGGTTTGCCTTGCTTTCTGCGCAACCATGGCCAAATTCCAAAAATATGTAAAAAGCAAGTTGAAATGTTAAAAGCATGTTTGCATAGCATGTTTATGACGTTTCGGAACGGACATTTGCGTTGTTTATTAATTTTTGCTGGGATGAATTATGGACCTCAAACAAAAATTATTTTAATAAAGATTTTACTAAGTTGATGTTGCTTTGTTCACGAAACAAACAAGTCATAGTAGGTACTCCCATCTTGTTGTACCTCCTCCAGTTTCCCCATTCCTTTGTTTTATATGTTAGAAGAAGGTTGCTCCATTTACGAAGCATTTCTTCTCTTGTAAAAGAAAATTGGGGACTGTTTTCTAATATTTCCTTAAGAAATTGACCCCCGACGCTTTTTTAGCCTTCAGTTTTCTATATTTTTAAAATTAGTCATAAAATAGTTATTTTTTGTCTTTTAGTAAATATAAATTACTTTTTTTTAAAAAACAAATTCAAATGCAAGTGAAGTGCGCAAAATATTTTTTACATTTGCTCAAATGCTTTTACGTTTGCGCAAGTAAAAAAGTTGACTGCGTTTTGGGACAATCTGCTTTGCAGGGATTTTAATGTTTGCATTTAGGAACTATATGCTTAGCATAATTTGTGCAAGTTTTGCGTTTAAGAATTTGCCCCATGTCTTCGAAGATGCATTCCATGTGTAATATAGAGGCATCTCAGAGTAAAACGATGTTCCCGCAAACGGATCACTGGCGCAGGTTGAAAAAAAAACTCGTTAATGTTGTTGCTGGTGGTCTTTCCACTCGCTGTGCTCTGTTCTCTACGTTTAAATTGAAATACATTATTTGGCCATTCTCAAAATTAACTGCCAGGTGCATAACAGCCGCATGACGTTCATGAATCGCAAATGAAAATATTCTCCAGAGTGCTTCGTTGCAGTTCACATACTGTCCCATTTTAAACTGACATCGCTTCCTTTGATGACGAATTTGCAAATATACTTAGGGCCAGTTTGTTCACAGCTGATTATCTTTAATCCATGATTAGTGGAGCTGGGAAATCCTCAAATGTTTTTGTTGATCAAATTTTGTTTAAAAAATTCAAAGTATGAGTTGCTAATCATGTATTTCACTAATCAGCCAATTTTGGTTGATTAGCGTTAGTTAATTAAAGCCTATGAAAGTCACATACTAAATTTAACCCACTGTTAATAAACTGGCCCTTAATCGATTTCACCGAACTGCAATACTCAACATTAATATGTCTTTTAAATGCTTTACACAATCTTGGCGAATATGGCACGATCCATGTGTTGTCAACCACTGTATCCACTCATTTCAATTAAGTGATGAATGTTCTACCATTATCATCTGGTGAGTGACGCCGATAGAGTGGATATCCATCGTTTCCACTTTAAGTTTCCGAAATAAAAGCACGTGGAAAGCGTTTTGTGGATTTATTGTCAGACGTACATACCGAAGTGGGATTGTGTTGTCCGCATGGTCCGTGGAGCATATTGGTCTTCAACCCTTCGTCGTGCAACTCTGGATCTGCCTCAGGATCAGGAATTGCAGTGGAAATGATGTCATCAATTTGGTCTGGTGTTATTTTGTCCACTATCCAAAGAAGAATGTCTGCGTGCGGCAAAACCCCTTTCTGCCCTTCAACCGAATACATCCAGCATCGAACAATACCCTATACACGTTGTTTTCCACTAAAGTCCATGAGTAAATGAGTCGTTCTGTATCAATCTTTGTCATTTCAACTGCATATTGTTGAAACAATCGGCGATATCTCAATATGTGGTTATTAATGTTTTGGCGAATCATCATTCGATATCCGTTAAAATTCACTGAACTAACCCTTTTATTTGTCTAACTAACGATTGGCCCGACCGGATTAATCATGTTGTATCTGAAGTGATTTCCGTCTTCCCACGGCAGAACATAAGCGGGTATTGCAGTGCGTCATGATCGTCTCACTTATTCGTTCTAGTGCATTTCCAGTTAGGCGTTTGATGACCATATCACGCGATTCCAAATTTTCACCAACAACAATTGATATTTCACGAACTGTATGTGCATGGTATTGTCGTTCATCCTGCTGGTCGTTCGTCCCCATTGATATGGGGTTTTTGTTTAAGCCGACAAACAAAAACAATGAACTCACTTTCTTGTGATCGAAATATCAATAATATCACTCAACAGTACCTATTGATAATCCACAAATTCGCAATGATAGATTTCGTAACCAATAGTTAACCTTTGAATTTTGAAATATCCAATGGGTATAGGGTTTGGTATTCGCTGAAAAAAAAACAATGATCTCACTTCGTTATGATTGCAGTATAGAAATTGAAAATCCAAAGATTCGCAATGATATTGTACATTACATATATATGTAGGAACACGTCAGTGGCGTGGCGTCCATATAACACGATTCCTACCGTCTTCCCTTTTAAAAATTGTACGAAAAATACTATCAAATAAACATAAACTATGCAACCCTACCAATTAAATTATATAATTCGCACAAACACACAAACATAAGCTATCGATTAAACACCGTCAATTCATTCTTCTCTTTGCTCAACTGCTGAACATACGCTCTCTTTGAAAGAATTAATTTAGAAACAAAACACGTCTTTCACCGTCTTATAAAATTTGTTTTGTATCCCTTTCTTCCCTGAGCATTTTTGTTTCTAGATCCTCTTTGTCCAACACGCAACAACATAGGAAAAATAAGACGCTGTTCCTCGTGTTATACTGGCACTTCGTATGTATGCAATGGAATGTTTTTTATTCCTTATCCTTTGCTTGACTCCGTTTCTTTTAATATTCGTTTCTCTTAGTATTGGGTGAAAAATAACACGCTCTTCTTTGACTTATTTGGTATGAAAGTTGTTAAATATATTTTCTATTTTTGTTTGCTTGTTTTTTGGCTAAGCTAAGTAAATTCCAGGAAAGATTTTAATGCGTAATTTAATATGGGTAAGTCAAAAGTCTCGCAAAATTACAGCAGTGGCTTTTGATATACAGGCGTTTAAAGAGGGCCAAAGGGAAGCAGGTATGGTTTGTCAATCTGAAATATTTGGTATGGGTAAATGTAAGAATATGACAAATGATTTAAGGGTACTTTTTCACGCTGGATCTAAAAAAAATAAATCTAAAACAATTTTTTTTATGGGACTTTTTTAGAACAAGTTAAATATTAAGAAAAAATGGTAGAAAAAAGAAAAGTTTCATTGGGGTGTTGTTAAACAAGAATCAAAAGAGTTCCTAAAAATATCTATAATAAAATAGTGTTTATTTAGTTAGTTGTAAAGTTGAAGGGTTTGTTCTTTATTTTTTGTTTGATAGCTATGTAAATACTTTAGAGCTAGGTTTTTAGTCTTGGTTTTTGATTGGTTTTTTATTTTTTTTAAAGCATAGATTGTTGCTTAACAGATTTTCTCTTGGAGGAATCAAATGAATTAAGCAAACTATCTATCTTTTATTAATAAAAAATCGTTAAAATGAAATGCCACTCTATGCGTCCTATGAAAATAGACTGTTTGCAGAGTTGTTTTTTTAACTAACTTTAATGTATCTGCTTGTTTTTTTTCGTTGTTCAAGATAAGTTTTTTTTACTTTCGCAGATCAATCATTTTCGTTACGTCTTCCCATTTTAAATTATTGACGCCACGCCACTGGTACATACATATGTATATTTCGTATTTTTAAATTATTTTAAATAAAATGATAAAAATAATAATTTGTCAAACTGGATGATCGCCTACTGCGCAACCTGTTCATTTTTAATGACGCGTCATAATCCTTAACATACAAAAAATTTATTCAGCAGCAGCGTATTGATCTCCTTACAATTTATTTTAAGAATAGGGTAAATGCACTAGTATCCGGACAGTGCTAGTGTCCGGACACTTGGTCATTTATTTGAGAAAAATAGGCATATTATATATTATATTAGGTATGAAATTAGTATCAAAATACAATCTTTTATATATTTAACAAATGTATGCAAGGTTTCATGTACATTACCGCAGTACTGTAAGAGTTATGCGTCTTTTCAGTGTTGCAGGTATAAGAGAAACATTAAAATGTCATTTTGAGTCTAAAAAAAATAGTGGAGGCGTTTAAAAGATTTAAGTATTTTATGTAGTCTTAATAAATTTATTCTAATAGAAAGTGACTAATTTGCTTTAAAATATTATAGATTGTATTATTTAAAGCATAAAAGTTAATAAAACTTAAGTTTTTGTCAAAATATTTGATGTCCGGTTACTGAAACAAATTTTGTTCTTCATTTTCAGTTTCCGGACAGAGTGTCCGGGTACTGAAAATAAGAGAAAAATATTAAATGTATGTTTTATTGACCTTAAATGAAAGGTACGTACATTCTACATGATTTAATAAAAGAGAATTGTATTTTTCTCACGGATTTTCAGTATTCGGACAGGGTTTCCTTAGTGAGAAATCGGCTGTCCGGATACTAAAAAATAAAGTCCAGTATCCGGACAAGTGTATTTTGTATGAAATTTAAGGATTTTGTACATTGTAACTTTAATTACATTTCGACCTTTAGGTCCTTACGAAATTTAAGGCTCTTGAGGATATTAGAAGATACAAATTAAGCACAATGAAAACAGGTGCTAAATATTACCCTTGAGTGGGCCAACTTGCTATGATTGTTTAAAAGAAAAAAACCTAACCAAAATAGTGTTTTATAACGAGGAATGAAGTGGCGGATTTAGAGGAGGCTATAAGCGCTTAAGCTGCCCACCCCACAAGTTATTCCTAAAGTGTTTCAATGATAGAATGCAAAACATTACAATGTGTAGAGTTCAAACCAGAGCTCTTGGATTCAAATTTGTATGGTGTATTAAAAAACGGGTTTTAAAAAAATAAAATTTAAGTGCAAAAATAACTGATTCAACAAAACCTAAGCTAGGCTCTGAAAATTTTTGGAGCTTAGCTCTAAAACTGTCAAGCCTCAAAATGAAGGGAAGATATAGGTAAAATTTAAAGCTTTAAATTGCACGTGTACATAGGATATACATATGTTCCAACGTATGTACCTACAACCGAATTGTTCGTGTATTAAGACGTGTAAAGTCTTAGTTGTACATGTGTTTTTAGTAATACAGTTGTATTTAGTATTACATTATCGCCCGCAAGCAGCAAAGAATTATATGTATAAACAAAACTAGCCTTATTGGCCACCAATGTTCTAATATCCGATGGGAGGTTCAAATAGGAACTCTGATTATACATGTATTCTGATTACACGTGTATTTTGATTACAGGTGTATTCAAAAGATGTACATGTTAATAATTTTGTATTACTCGTGACATGAAAACAAGAGTAATTAAACACACGTTTGAACCGAGATATTCATTACAACTGTAACTTCCTTATATACGCACCTATGTACACACATAATGTATCAACGAGCGAAAAGGTTAATTAAAATTTAATTTAAAACTATATATTATAAAAACTTACCATTTTTAATTAATTCTATTCAATAATGCACTCAAATTTCATACAAAACAATTGCGTCCGGATACTAAAACAAAAGCGTCCGAAAACTAAATTTTGCTGTCCGGATACTAGTGAAAATCGAACTTTTTTGAATTTTTATCATTTTAATTTTTACAATGTTATATTTGCAAATTATTAAGAAATATCTACACTCTTTGAAACAATATAACTATCCACGGTAGCATTTATAGTAAGGAAATGAGACGAAGTCAAAGTATAGAAACACGTAAAGTGTCCGGATACTAGTGCGTTTACCCTATTTAGCTTGGATTGGAAATTGCTTGAAAAGATGTTGCGTCAAGAATTATTCCATTTCTTAAAAAAATTATTTTAGTTTAGTTAGCGGTTTGAGCTATCTAAAGACTTTGAGTTCTTTTTAATAACTTAACAAAACAAATTGAAAGCGCTTAAGAAGCAGTTTGCGCTTTTCTTAAATCAATTTCATATTTTGTTTAGAACACTTCCTTACCACTCCGTCAACCCTGCTATCCCCCTACCCCAATAGAATACCCATAACCCATTTACCGCCTTTGCTCCGAAAACGCTTAAAAAGCGGTTTGATATTTTGACGCTACTACCGCCACCATCGTGACCCACTCCACGTTCAAAATTAAGTTGTTACCTCGACGGAGTTCTAAGAGGTGCTGAGTTAAATTCAATTTTTTCAATTTTGTTTCATTGAACATTAATAGGCCTTTTTTATTGGTAAGTTAAATATCTAATATTTTTTAAACATCACAAAACAAAGTAATAACACGGTATGTAGTATCCGCACTTTTCCTTTGTTGTTGTTTGCTGTGTAAAATTTTGCTGGGCTGCGATACAATGATTAAATTAACATTTGTTGGCACATAGGGGGCCTAACTTATACAATGAATTTTAAAGAAATGTATATATATAAATTACATGTCAAAATTAAAATTTAAAGTCGGTTGACTTTATCGTCCTCAGGGTGTTCATTCCCGTTTGTCAGTGGTGATTTTGGTGTGGGTTAGTAATGGGGTTAGTGTTAAGCCACGGTGGCGGTGGTAGACTGACCCAGTATCAGCGTAGAACGGATTTGCCTCCTCGTTGTCCATGAGTATGTTGTCATCCAGGGTGTGCATTACACTGAGGTACCTCGGCTCAGGATGTCGTTGCTCGGTGGCTGTCCTTCTCATTAGCTGATTCGGGTGATTGATGATGTTCCGAACTTGCTTCTGTGTAGAGATAGTCGTTCCTGTAGTGTTTTCGTCGCTGCTTGTCGAAATACAATCCGGTGCAGATCCTGAGTATCTTCCTTTCGAATACTTCAAGTTCCTTTATGTTTGTCTTTGAAATGTTGAACCAGACTGGGAAGGAATAGCTGATAACTGGTCGCAGGAGTTGCTTGTATATCAGTATCTTCGCCTAATGGCTAAGTCCTGTTCCCCTTTTCATCAACGGGTGTAGACGGTGGAAGGCCCAGTTGGCTTTTTTGAGGACATTTCTTGAGTACGGGTTAAACCTTAGCAACTCATTGAAGTGGATCCCCAGGCAGGGCCGGACCAAGCGTATGTGCAAGATGTGCAAATGCACAGGGCGCAAAACACTGGGGGCGCATTACCAGGAGCAAGAAAATGTAATCTGATCTTGCGCAAACAAATATGTACTGCCATTTGCATTTTTACCACAAACATTCTTCAAATAATACCAAAATAACATCCGTCACAACCGTGCTAAGTTATTTCTGCACACTAACTAACATCACTTTCATTATTGCATTCAAGGAAAAATTAATTCAAGATATCGTAGAATTAAAAATCCCACTAGACCCATGCAAGTTCAATCCTACCTACCTTATTTCCAAATATTTCACCCTGTTCGTACAAAAGAAAAAAAAAAGAAAAAATCTCAACACAAAAAAGTTCCATGCCACCTCACATGTGCAAGATTTATTTCATGCACACTGAGTCCCAAAATTATCATAGAGAATATGACAACGAAAAATACTTATTCATACTGACTCATGTGGGCTAGAACGTGCAGGTTTTGTATTATGCACCGTACCTCTGTATATGACTTCTCATCTACGAAAAAAAAAACAACAACAAAATGTCTCCGAAAAAGAGAACTGCTACTACTACAATAGTCAATGGATGTGCAAGTTTTTTTTTTACACACTGAGTAATGAAACTAACATGGGAAAATACTAAAAAAAAACTTAATTTATACGGAATCTATGGGTCAGAGAGTGCAGGTTTTTTTTTATTGCACACTACTGTGTAAGGGTTAAGTACCTGGAAATTTTAATAGAATGGAAAAGGTTAAGTTGGTTAAGATTAAAAAAATAGCTATCAGTTTTTAATAGAAGTGACGTATTTTGTGAAAATGTTTATGATAAAAAAAAGCCTTCGGGGCAGAATTTAGAAAAAGGCGGAGGTTTGTTGGGGCCGAAAATAAAGAAGTGAGCAAACGTTTCGCAAAATTTTTAAAACGCAAATGGGGGAAATATAAGCATATAAATAAATATTTACGTTCATTCCTTACTCACTGACTGTATGTATAACGCTGCAATGCGATTTTACAAAAAAATAAACTTTTTTACAAAAAAAAAAAATAACTTTTTTACAAAAAAAAATACCTTTTTTACAAAAAAAATTACTTTTCCACAAACAAAAACTAACTTTTTTACAAAAAAAAGAACAACTTTTTTACAAAAAAAAAAAAATAACTTTTTACAAAAAAAAAATTACTTTTTTACAAAAAAAACAACTTTTTACAAAAAAAATTAACTTTTTTAGAAAAAAAAAATTTAACTTTTTGTTCCTGAATAAAATTAACTGAAGTTTCTATTTATTTTTATATATGTATGTATATATTTTTATATTATTTTGTTTTTAAATTAATTAATTAATTAATTTATTTTTTCTAATGAAGCATATATATTTTTATTTTATTTTGTTTTTAATTTATTTACTATTTTTTTTGTAAATATATACTTTTATTACATTTGATACATACTATTATATATGTATGTATGTAAACATATTTGTTTGTTACTGAGTATTAGGCCTACCGGGGATAACCTAATAAAAAACGCATTGAAAGTCTACCTCCTGGGTAATGTAGAAAAGGCTTATGCCTGTGTATGTGTGAAAATATAAAAAAGGGGCGCTTTCTACAAATCTTGCACAGGGCTTAAGTTTGGCTGGGGCCGGCCCTGTGCCCAGGTACTTCACGTTCCCCTTGGCAGTTATGGTTGAACCATCAGGGAGTTTTAGAACCAGGTTTCTGCAATTGGCTGCGGTCCGACTACCTCTACCAATTGAAGGTCTCCTGAAGCAGACGAGTTCTGATTTGTAAGTGTTGATCCGGATACCCCATTTCTTGAAGAATTGGAAGAGTCTTTGGATGTGGGCCTATACTTTTCGGACTGCGACTAGTGGTGACATTGATGTGGCGTAGGTGAACGAGTCATCCTTGTACAGAAGGTTCGCGCATCCAGTTGGTACGGGCTGGTCGGATGTCATCAAGCTGTAGAGGAAGGGGCCTAGTTTTGAGCCTTGGGCGACTCTGGCTCTGATGTTCTTCATGTCCGATTTACAATTGTCCAGTTGTAGTGGTGTAGGTAGATGTAGCAGATTAAGTTTGTGGATAAGGGCGTCTATCCAAACGCTGTCAAATGCTTTCTCGACATCCAGAACGCATCCGACGGTCACACGATGACTGTTAAGGGAGAAGGTTATGTCATGTTGGAGCTTCAGCAGCGAATGCAGTGTTGATTGTTATTCCCGAAAGCCGAACATGTCAGGGATGATTGAATTTTCACTGCTGAATCTTTTAGTCTACGCAGGATTACTTCTTTCAGTATTTTGCTTATATTGTTGAGGAGCGATATTGACCTGTACCTGTAGTTAGACACTTGCACCTTTCTTCGGAATTGCAACGATCTTTGCTGTTTTCCACTTCTGGGTGAAGTAACAGTTGTTGACGCAATTATTTAGCATGATTGTGAGGAAGATTATTACTGCTTGCGGAAGCCTCTTCAGGAAATAGTTGGATACTCCATCTGGTCCAGCTGATTTTTTTGGCTTGGAATAGCTGGATGATCTCTGCTACTTCCTCAAGACTGCAGAGATGTGGGCTTTCGACTGGATCATTTGCTGGATTGGCGTCATTGAAGTTAACTTCATCCGGATTTTGCTGCAGGGTCCGCCGAATGGATGACTCAACTTCTTGTAAAAACGTCAGGTCAGCAGGTGGATTGGTACTGAGTTAAATTCCGGAACTACGCTTGTTTGTTTCATTACTTTTTTTGGACGGCGAATTTTTCAATAGGTCTTAATATGTTCGTTTTTGTTGGTTCTCACAGAATCGAATGACTTTAACAAAAAATATTTACATTCTGAAAACAGTGCCGTCTTTTAAAAAAGGGGTGCAGTCGTGATCTTTAAAATTTACTACAGCGCTGTTGCCTTATATCAGGAAAAGTAGGATTTGGCGGGTAAACTTTACCCGGGCAAATCAGGTAAAGAATATCGTTGTGCGAGTAACTGAAATACGGCGAAGCGTTTTGCGAGAAAACGTGTACGAGAAAACGTAACACGGGCAATTATTTTGCGATAAAACGTAGCAAACCCTTTCATTTTCCATACAAAATAAAAAAAAACTTTTAAAATAATAAAATTATTAATTTTCTAGGTATTTTGCATGAAATTATTAATTAAAACATATGTTATTCTATTTTTATATTATACCTACGTACAACTAGAGACACATTAACGGACATAATTACCCACTTAACAAAATGTCAACTATTTGAGCTTTTTGTCATATAGACTAATCCTATTTTCCAATAAATTACTGTTAGCCCTGGAAAGATGTACCTACTCACTAAAGGCCATCAACACTTCATTTAAGGCCTTTTTCATTCCATAATACTTATACTTGGCCTGTACGGAATTCAATTGGCATTAAACCCACCAAGAAAAAGAAGTGAGTAGGTATATGCGGTTAACTGTTTTTATGAGGACGATCGCTAAAAGGATTTAACACATACAGCCTTATGCATAAACGAAATATAGCGATTTTAAAGCGCTATGCACTCTTCATAATGCCTCTGAACGCAAAAACCTTATTCATAAACTTATGCAACGTTGAATAGAAGCAACATAAGCTAAACGCGTTTGGAGGTTGTATAGAGCCAACATAAGGGTTGTTTAGTATCGGAATGTCACTTTGACTCATACATAGCAATAATGTAATTAGATGTTAGGGGGCGCTTATTTTTGCAATCTTTGAGGTGTTGAAATCTCACTTTCAAAATATTTTATAAAATTTAATACACCAATTAATAATGATCGTTTGTTAATTTACTGTTCATTTTTGTTGGTATATTGTTAAAAAAAATGAATAATATTTTTTTGTACACTTTATTTTATAGAAGCTGTTTAATAAATGTGCAAAATTTATAGATTTTCCATCAAATCTTACAACTTTTGCAAATGCTCGACGGCATGCGTGATTTAAATAAAATTATACAAAGATTCACCTTCATCACTTTCATGGGAAAATACAAATGAATTTTAAGCATTACAAAATAAGCACCACCCTTTTATTTTTCTACTCAACAAAAACATCGCGATGTGAGTTAATGGAACAATTCATGGAATAATTCAAAAACGACGTATTTTTTATTTCAAATATTTTTAATTTTATTTGCAAACACAAAAAACAACAAAGTAACTGGATAATTATAATAATATTAAAAGAAATTAATAAGAAACTTAAAAGAATCCAATCGCCAGCAGAATTACTTCTATTGATTTTTTACACAGCACACACAGCTGGGTCTCCTTTGTCAGTTTTGAAAGTTAAACGTACTAGATTCCTCCTTTATGGTACTAATTTTGACACAAGCTCATTATAACTATAATGGGTTGAAAAATATTTTATGCATAACAATTTATGCAACGTTGTATAGTGGCTACATAAAACCTTATGTAGTGCATAACTATTCATCTGTTCAGCGGATTCTAATGAATACGGCTGATAGCAAATACAATTTATTCCAGATATTTATCACACTGTGATAGTATCGGTGTATAACTATATACATATACTCCTATAATACATACATACCTAGTTTTGTAATTAATCGTTTTAAGATAGATTTTCTAAAGATTTTTTTTTCCCCTTTTTTACTTTGCTTTATATGATTCCTTTAGGGACGGTATACCCAGTCGGTCCGGATTCCAATGTGAGCTCTATAGAGGGGTTACGGTAAGTAAAGTACTTAAGTCTTTCTACTTTCTTCATGTATATTCTGCCTTTTACCTCAGGCGCTCATTCAATTAATGTATTCGTGCAAGCATTTTGTTTCTAGTAATCATTTCCAATTAAGAGAAAGAGATTCATCTTTAGTCAGGTCAGGCGATTATAAGTTTGTCATGTTTGTACTCATCGTACTTAATAAACTCTTTGATGATATCTTTCTCAGACAAAAATAACAAAAAAAAAGAGAGATAGATGAATGAGTGTTTTGAATTTCTTATAAAAAGGAGTAAATTGGTAGATAAATCCTTTTCATAAACAAAGAGCGGTAGCTGTAGCTGTAGCCCATAAATGGTATAATCTTTGAATTGATAAACACGTAAGTAGGTGTGTTTGTTTAGGTTTATTTTGTGTAACTAGCACTTCTAATTAAAATTTAAAATTGTTTTGAAAAAAAGTTTGGTAATTTCGATGGTAAATTTTACAAAGGGGTACGTAAATATTTTTTAAGTCTAGTCATTGAGATTTGCCTGCAAAAAAGAACATGAAAGTTCATTGACAATTTAATGGTTTAGGAAAGCAACAACTAGACTTCAACAAAGAGTTGGTTCTACGTTTTTTTTTGTTGCGGTGAATTCAATTTTGTCAGTTGGTCGTACGTAAAAAAAAAAAACAGATTCTTCTTCATTTAACCGGCGATTGTCATGATCTCAAAGGGGACCACAACTCTCCCACTCAACTGCTTCACCTAAGGTTCCACTTGTGGGGTTCGCCGGGTTGAGCTCAGAAAACGTCGACAGGCCTCCCGGTTTTGAATTGTTCCATGTCTGAGGCCAACTAAGTGCAGGTTTCGTTGCATTTGTTTCATCCAGGAGTTTTTGCGCCTGCCTTTCTTCCGCGTTAGTGTTGAAACGTCTTCTGCTATTGCCTTTTGAACAGGGTTCTCATGGCATCTTCTTTGTACATGACAGTAGTTGGTCATGCTGTATTTTGTCCAAGATGGTATTTTTGACGTGACGTCCTCGGATTCTCTTGCTTCTTATTCAATCACGCTTTGTCACTCCTGCTGTCATGCGAAGCATCTTCATTTCAGCTGCCGTGAATTTACTCTCATACTTCTTGTACATTGCCCAACACTGTGAACCATAGCCCAGGCAAAATGTACAAAAAAATGGTCAATCTGCGAAAAAAATCGAAGTGAAGGTTTTTAAATATAATTGTCTTTATTTTGTCATAAGAAATACTGTCGCGAAAGTCCATTACCAAATCGTATGCGCGTCAATAGTTATTCAAGGTTAAATGTCGAAAGTATCAGTTTTTCGCATAAAACTCGGAAACGGTAAATGCTTTCGAAAAGTGTTTCAGACAAAACTTGTAGATTATGTCATTATCAAAAAAAAAGTTATGATAATTTTTTTCTAACGACCCACCGTTAAGAAGATATTGACATTTTAATAGTCGAAAAATTTCAAAAATGGTCGTTTTTCACGTATAACTCCTAAACGGTTATAATTTTTGAAAACATCTGAATACAAAGTTTGTACGTTATGTAAATCCCTACGAGGAATCAAAAATGGACAACTTCGAGTAAACAGGATTCTGTAATAAAATGTATGTACAACTTTATTTCAATGCGTTATATGCAAAGTGTGATAATGTTTCATCTATGGAATATTCACATCTGCAAAATAGGTATCAAATATTTTCCAAAAAAAATTGTCATTTAAGAGTAAAGAGTATTTTAGACTTTTGGTGTTATTATTTAAATAATGATGCCAAAAAAATTATGGCTGATAAGGAAAAACTGTTAATGCATGCTTATAGAAAATTATATAGTGTACAAATTTTGTTTATATAAATTTTCGATTAAGCTTAGGGTTTAAAATGTATATGCCAAGTTGACAGTTGACACTATTGAAGTCATAATATCTTGCGACTTATGACTCGTATGGAAAAAAGTTTTATATTTTTTTGAAGGGAATATTATGATGTTTAAATTGAGCGTAAGATTTTTTTCGACAACTTGTGTTTTTAAGATCAAAATCTAAAAAAACAGAAATTTGAACTTTTTATTAAACTTTAAAAAAATATATCTTTAAAATTGTTGTTTTTAAGAAAAAAATAATAATTTTTTCTTGTAGGAATTTACATAACGTACAAACTTGGTATTCAGATGTTTTCAAAAATTTGAACCGTTTAGGAGTTAAACGTGAAAAACGACCATTTTTGACATTTTTCGATTATTGAAATGTCGATATCTTCTTAACGGTGGGTCGTAAGAAAAAAATTGTTAAAACTTTTTTTTTGGAAAATGAAATAATCTACAAGTTTTGTATCAAATTCTTTTCGATAGCATTTACCGTTTCGGAGTTTTATGCGAAAAACTGATATTTGTCGACATTTAACCTTGAATAACTATTGACGCGCATACGATTTGGTAATGGAATTTCGCGACAGTATTTCCTATGGCAAAATAAAGACAATTGCGTTTAAAAACCTTCACTTGGATTTTTGGCAGAAAAGGTACAATTTGCCTGGGCTGACCAGTGCTGGGGGCTTTTTTGAGAGAATTCCCTTTTACCAGTCCTCAAAATCCCTTTTTTCCCCACAAATCATTTCATTTTTCCCTTTTTATTTCCCTCAGAAAAAACAGCAAAAATCACATTTAGTCTAGGAAAGATATGAAATTTAATATGAGCAACCGGGGACAAATTAATTCATGAATTTTATTGCTGGTATCGACGCAGAATTTTACCCTCAACAACATATCCAAAGTACTCAAAAATCCCTGAATTGACTTTTTGTGTAGACGCATTTTACAGAAATGATACATTCAACAGAAATGATACATGTATCCTGGGGTGGAATCGGCTAAGGTGATATGTGATGAGTGATAGTCATTATCGACAAATTTCGTCTGCGTAAGGTGACTATCACAGGTGATAATCATATTTTTGTGACTTCTTTCTGTGACAGCTATTAAGCTATCACTTTCATATTAAACGATTTATGTATGCTATATTTTCTGCATTTTATATTAAATTTATATTCAATGAATGAATATTTACATAGTTTTTTTTATTCTTAAACGTTTTAGCCTTAAACAAAAAAAATTGTCATGAAAGCTTTTTGTTTCTTACGAGTATCTAGGAAAAGTTTTATTAAAATATTATGTCCAATGAGGTTCAAATTTCATTAAAAGTCTATTCAAAAGTGCATTGAATAGTCATGTTTTTTTATTAAGAATTAAAATAAATTGATTTCAGTGAATGGTTGCAAAAATTAACAAAAACATTTGTGCTTTTGTTCAAGAAAAAAACTAATCTTCAATAATGGGTGCAGGAAATTTGGAGCGCGGGTTTCTTTCAATCAGCAGAGAAGCACATCGGCGACGGTGTGGTTTAATCACTTGAACTCGAAAGTTATTTATATTTTTCAATATTTAAAATCAAACCAACGCACAGTTTTGTTTGATTTTCTTGCAATTATTCACTAAAAGGAGAATGCCCAAAAATATATGGGCGAAAAACCCAGAGTCGATTAAGAAAAGTCATACATGGTTTGAAAGGACATTAATTGTAGATGACAAATATGGAATCATTTTCTTAAAAAGTTATCCCCGGGACTGGATATGACAATTTAAAATTTTTAAAAACACAGTAAAAAAAAGTAAAATGTGGCACATCTTCATATTGTAGTTGATTCATGTTATTATATAGGTTAGCCAAAAGTCACTTAAATCAGCAGCCACTAGATAATTATGCCTTCATTGATAAAATGGCGGTTATCACTTACACCTTTACTCAACAGTTTCGAAAAAAATAGTTACCTACCTAAGCATGCACAACAGTTTTAGGCAATAGTATGTGCGTAAGAATTAAGAAGAACTAATAAATCATTCGCATACTGTTATAATAATGAATAATTAAGACCTGTCTTTTCGTTACTACATAAATATGTAACTTTAAAGCTCCGAAATGAAAACGAAATCGGTAAAACTAATCATTTTTCATTGGCAGTGGTACAATTCCGAATTGTTTTGATTTCATAATTGATTCCGGAATTTTCTAATTGATTTCTTGGATAAGAGTACTTTTGATATATTGACGAGACTAGTGAAAGTAATGTACCAATTTATAACTGTTAACACATTTTCGCATTAAAAGAATGCAAATGCAACATTCAAGGTACATGTATTTCCTCCTATACCTTCCTATACTGTTGCTACCTCACATTCCAAAAAAAAAAATATAGCGTCCGCCACGCTTTTAACAATTTTTTTTTACAAACCTTGTATTTTTAAGCACTGCCTTATGAAAATCAGTTTTTTTCGAAAAATAGTTTTCGAAGCCTTGTCTTAATAGAAACGTTGTTTTGCGAATTACCTACCATGTGCCGAGTAGATATGTAGGTGTGTTTTTTTTTAATCAATACCTGTTCTTTTCTGTACTGCCCTCACCAATGTTGTATACATGAAAAAACAACTTGCTATTAAAAATAAATAAATTGTCATAGCCAGCCCCGGGGATAACTTTTAAAGAAAATAATTTCATATTTGATATCTACAGTCAATGCCCTTTCAAAACATATATGTTTTTTTCTTATCGACTCTGGGTTTTTTATGGGCACTCTCCTTTGTTAAAAAAAACCTTCAAATTGACTTGAGAGAAATGTCAAATCTTGCTAGTATGTGTGCAAATCAATATTTTCTCTCAAAAAATAAATAAATCGGGTGGCACAACGGCTCATGAAGAACCAGGGCCTAGTGACTAACAACTCGCAACCATTCCTGTGTGCGCCTTTCGACAGGAATGGAAGGGACCTACAATTTTATGCCGAATCCGAACGGCTAGAGGAGAAGCACTTATTCGTGACAAGTGATACTCTTGGAGGATTTGTCAATTCCTCGCAAGAGGCAGTAGCCCTGAAAAAAAACTTTTTGTTTTTGTAGTTTTTAGATGGACGAAGCTGGGAAGCGATCCCAGACCTCCAGCGTGACAGTCGAACGCACTAACCATTACGCTGCGGGCTACTATTACTATACTACTATATTTTCTCTCAAAGTGATACCAAATTTGCATAATTTGTTGGTGATCACTTTACGCAGATGGAAAATCAAATACTATCACATGTGACTGTCACAAATGTGATGATCACCAATCACCTTACGTGATTCCACCCCTGTTGAAAGTTAATGTCGTTTTTATGGAATGATCACTTTTTTTTTAAAGTATAACAAGTAATATATTACCCAAAACCATTAAAAAATAATAAATGTTTCATTTGGCATGCTTACCAAGAACCAAGAGTCCCCAAAAATATCGGTGGTTAAAGGGTGTTTTTTTGACGGAGAGATGCAAGTGAGTGATTATTACCATAACATCCATGAACAAATTCTGACACTTATGAAATTTGCAAAAATATTAAATTTATATTGGCACCCAAGGAACAAAAGAGTCCGGACATATATCTAAGGTTCAAGTGTGTTTTTTGGAGGTGTAATGTTTGACCTGCTTAACGGAAAAAACAGTAATTTCTGTTTCAAAATTAATCTAACTTTTTTTAGGGTGCTTGTATCATATTGGTTTTTCCTTTTTTAGATTCGGCATTAAAAAATACCTTTAAATCATATATCATATGTACTATCTCTATTACACGAAAATACAATTTTTCGTAAGACCTAACATTTTGCTCCGTATTAGGCAGGTAAAACATAAACTCTCTAAAAAAAAATCTTTGGATCAAGCTATTTTTATGGATTCTTTTGATACTTGGAAACCATGAAATATTTAATATTTTAAGCAAATCATCAGTGTCAAAACTTTTTCATAGATGTTATAGTAATAATCACGCACTAACATCTCGTTCTCAAATAAACACTCTTTCACCACAGATATTTTTGGGGACTCTTTTGATTCTTAGTAAACATGCCAAATGAAACATTATACCAAATTTCATTAAAATCCCATTAGTTCAGAATGGTTTAGGGTAATATATTACTTAGTGTACTTTAAAAAAAAAGATCATTCCATAAAACTGACATTAACTTTTCACAGGATAGATGTATCTTTTCAGTTTTGTTCTCTTTAGAATCAGCGTTGAAAAGCACCCTAAAACCATGTGCCATATGATAAGATTGTTTTACAACAAAATTTTCAGCTTGACAAACTCCCGCCTCCCTCCTCTCTCCACCTCTTAAAATGCGACTATACAAAAAGCCAATGCGTGGATTTTGGGGGACTTTGGATATGTTGTTGAGGATAAAATTCTGCGTCGATACCAGAAATAAAATTTCATGAATTAATTTGTCTTTCTTAGACTAATTATTTATGTTGGGTTTTTTAATTTTTCTTTAATAAATTTAGTTCTTGTATTTACATTATATACACATTTAGATACATAACTCAGCATGATTTAATAAAAAATAATATATGTTCAAATTCGTTCATTAGAAACATTATTTAGTTTTGTATATATAGTCCGGTCGCTTAGCAAGAAAATGTGTTTTTGTCAGACAAAAGCACCAAACTTTTTTCAAGTATTACTTAGGTCCATAGCTTGCGATTTGGGGTAGGACCCATCTCGGCGGTCGGCCATCTTGGATTTTATAGCCGCCATTTTGAAAATAGTTATATTATCCATATCCTGGCTTCTAAACCACTTAGGACCACAAACTTGGTGTCTAGGTATACATATTTTGGGTCAGGGAATACAACCACACTATTTTTAAGTTTGCAAATATAAGCAGGGGGCATGGGGACCATGACCCCCATACTCCAAGACAATAAATTATTATATTTGGGGTCAGAGAATACATATACACAATTTTTAAATGTATTTGATTATATTTTTTTAAGGAGGGGGAGGGGAATGAGGATCATGACACCCCCTTCCCCAGAGTCTAAGAGAAAAGTATTAATAGAAACAATCTTCATTTAATGCAAAAAGGTAAGAAAAGAAAGAATCCTGTTGTTCGTTTTTTGGAATGTATGCATAAATTCTACAGCTTTAGTCGACTATTTTATTATTTTTTAAATTATCAAATTGATTTAATCTTAAGTTGGTTAAGAGAGATGCGTTTACTAATTCTATACATTAAATGTACCTTTCTATGTACCTACATACAAACATACCTGTAATCTTTCACCAAGTCCTAGGGTACACTTTTGAAAAAAGTCTTTATTTTATTGTTTATTTAATACTTGTCCAAAATACGAAAGCAAATATACAATATTAAAAACATAACACGTTAAATTTCACTTGAAATTAAGCACTTGAAAGCACACACAAAATTGTTTTTTTTTTTAAGCCTACATTGACAGCAAATTCAAAGGGTTACTGAGTTCTTCAACAACAAATTTGGTTCAAATATTTTAAATTAAAAAAATTAATAAATACTTACATGCAAGCCTATACCTATATAAGGTATAGATAAAATAAATAAAGCAAATGTTATTGATGTAAATACATAAGTAAATAAACATAAAGGTAAATTACAAAGTTTGAATAGCTTTGTAACCTGTAATTGTGTCTTCGCGGTCCACGGCCTCAAAAAAACTTACATTGCTCATGAAAAGTGTCTATCTTTTTGAACGAAATAAATACTGTCTTTTATTTATACTTTTCTCTTGTATTTTGGGGGAGAGGGTGTCATGACCCTCATTCTCCTCCCCCTCCTTGAAAAAATATAATCAAATACATTTAAAAATTTTGTATATGCGTATTCTCTGACACCAAATATAATAATTTATTGTCTTGGAGTATGGGGGTCATGGTCCCCATGTCCCCTGCTTATATTTGCAAACTTATACATTTAAAAATAGTGTAGTTGTATTCCTTGACCCCAAATATGTATACCTAGACACTAAGTTTGTGGTCGTAAGTGACTTAGAAGCCAAGACATTGATAATATACCTATTTTCAAAATGGCGGCTATAAAATCCAAGATGGCCGACCGCCGAGCTGGCCAAATCACAAGCTATGGACCCAAGGAGTACCTGAAAAAAATTTGGTGCTTTTGTCCGGCAAAAACACATCATGTCCAAATTTGACGCTAAGCGACCGGACTAATATCATTTGTAAATAACTTGTACTGGCGATCACTGACTTCATAATCTACACATATTTGATTTTTATTAGCTAAAGCAGATCGAAAAACCTAAATTGAGTTGAGTGTGCTGTTATTCATACAATTTCTTTTTTTTTTGTTTTAACATCGGAGACGATGCTGAAAATTCTTTCACCCGCACCGTTAGAATGAGGTAGAGGTAATGCAAACCTTATTTTTTTTTAATTTGGATACCGAAATTCACCGTCAATGTCTTTTAAATTTAAAATTTTTGTCCAGAAGTCTTCAATGTTAAGTGAAAGAAGCTTTTGTTTTTGAGTGTCATTACTCATTAAAGTAAGATGGAAGTGATCGCCACTCAAATATAACTTTTGGAGGTTTCCAAATAAAGAATTTTGTTTAAAATTGTTAAGTTTTTGCAATTTATTCTTTCTGTTAAACTGAGGCCCATATTAGAATTTAAGAATTCTAATTCATTAAGTAAGGGATCTTGTCACAATTATTGTGGCCAATTAAATGCCACTACTTTGTGACCAGGTAAAAATAGTAGGCAAAACTGTTTTTTAAGTTCTTAACTTTATTAAATGTGTATTAGCACGTTACGACCGGCGTGTTAAAAATTACAGTCTTTTTTTACTTTATAAAATATATCTTGGATTTGGAACAGGGATTTACCATGTAAGAACTTTGAATAAATCGGAATTGATAAGATTTTTTTTTTAATTTTTCATATTTAAGAAGGAATTCCCACAAAACCAGTCGGTTTTCCGTTTGTCCCTTTTGAGGTCAGAATTCCCACGAAAAGGGATTTTTCCCACGATCCCCCCTGCTATGAACCGTATGTAAGCGCTGGACGAACAACTGCCATGTAGAGCTTTCCTTTCAGCTTAGGTGGCATTTTTCTATTACAGAAGATTGCAGAGTTTTCCCGCCATTTCATTCACCCTACGCTTGCGCGATGTTTGATGTCGTCATCATAAGATCCTTCGCTATTAATCATTTGTCCGAGATATTTAAACTTTTCGCACTTGGGAAGCACTGTTCCATTCAAATAGATGTCCGGAATAGGCCTGTGTGGACCAGAAAATGGACAGCATAGGTATTCGGTCTTTTTCGCGCTAATACGGTAAGCATTTCCCTCCAGAACATCCACCCTTACATCAAGTGCTCGTTGCAAGGACACAGCATCTTCATTTATGATGGCTCCATCGTCAGCAGAGAATAACTGATACACTTTGGGCTCCGTCTACTTATTCACAAGCAGAAAGTCAAGGACAGTAATAAAGAGCAAAGGACTCAAGACGCTTCCTTGGTGCACACCTACTCTAATTGGGAACTCTTCGTCGATTCCCGCGGGGCATCTTACCTTTGTTTTAACTTGCTCGTACATGTCCATGACCATCCACACGTAGACTTCCGGAACTCCTCGTTGCCTTAGTGCAACCCATATCAGATCTCGTAGTTGTCTGCCGAATGCTTTTTCAAAATCAACCAATACAATATGCAAATCTCTCGAGGAATCCCGATATTTTTCTATTCTGATTCTTATACTCTGAATAGCATATGTGGTTGATTTACCCGAAACAAACCCGCACTGATCGTCAGATAGCCGTATTATTTTTCGTAGGCGGCCATCCAATATTCACTCAACGATATGTATGGTGTGTGACATCAGCTTGGTCGAACGTCAGCTGTCGCAATTTCCTGTATCACCCTTCTCCTTGAAGATTGGAAGAACGTAACTCTCCCTCCACTGATTAGGCATTCGGTCGCCGCAGATTAGTTTGGAGATGAGAATCATGAGCCATCTAGACCCGATGTCTCCCATCTTTTTCCAGAACTCAGAGGGTATCTCGTCTGGCCCAATCGCTTTTACCTTTATGGAGTTTTTCAGCGCTTCGCTTACTTCTTCGACTGTGATGTCGGTGACTTCTTCATTGTTAGGTGCAGCTATTGGAACGTATATCCTCGGAAACTGGAAAAAAAACAAAAACAGATTACTACCGAAAAATGGAGACTAGCGTTTATAAAATACTCCTTCAGGCTGAAGAGTGCTAAAATGTTTTTTAAATTTTAAAATTTAACAATAGGCGTGTTATACTATTTATCTACTAGCCCGGGAGCCCGTAACGTATTTTAGTCAGTGACTCCACCAAAAATAATTTTGAAGGTTTTGAATGAACAACAACCACTTGCGTTGGCTTTGGCTACCACCAAGTATTATATAGGCTGGAATTATTGTAATTTCATGGCTGCCACACCAATCATCAGATTCCTTTCGTGGTGCTTAGTCTATAGTTCCACTTTTAATTTATAAATTATTTTGTTAACTGAATTTGAACCTAGACCAAGCTACCTCAGAGGCCTGAGCATGGGTGGGTGTGGCTACAGCAGCCTTCCATACATGTAAGAAAAATTTTGGGTTGCGACTCCATCAAAGCTGAGATTTGGTTATATGATAGTTAACCCCTTATATTAGGGGCCAGTTATAGCTATCATTGAAAACCATCATTGAAAATATTAATTGTCAATTTTGAGAGATTCTGAAGAAAAAATAAATAATTATTTTGATACAAAAGTAAAGCTCATTGACTTAATAATTATTTCTAGGTAAAACAAAATTCAATTTGGCTCAACTTTTCTCATAAAATGACTTTTAATTTTTCAATGATGAACTACCTTACCAATGATCATTGAAAAAATTAAAAGTTACTTTATGGGGAAGATAACGATCAAAATTAATTTTTTTTTGAGGAAAAATAATTTTGAAGTCGTAAGATATATTTCTGCATTTAAATATTCAATGATTAAACAATCGAAGCCCCCCAAAATCAACAACTAACTTTTTCAATGATGGTTTTCAATGATAGCTATAACTGGGGCCTTATGCAAAAACTGTATGCTGAATGCGGGTGGAAAGATCGTCAGCTGACGTAGTAATTGTTTGGAATTCATTAGTGAATGTTACAAAAACATTAAATTTTTGCAAAAGTTTCGGGAAAAATTAAGTTAAATACAGGAAATGCATTCCAATAGGGCGATGGATTCGATTATGTACATAATTACGAAATTTTTGCAGTTTTGCAAAACTTTTGGAAAATATTTTAGGGAATAAAGACGTAGTTGATGAAATTGACAGAAGACGCTTTGATATACATACATATACATATGTTGATGTATGGTATGTTTGCCATTTATTCACAGTCCATCAAAAACTGTATTGTGCCGTTTTAGCCCAGTCATCGACGACTGAAAATTATAAAATAAATGCAAAAAACAGTGTTCTCTGGATAATTTTTTTATATGGTAGGGGTTACCATCAGGTAAAACATACCCAAAGTCCCCAGCCCAGGGCCGCGAGCTAAACTCAGGAGAGGGGTTAAAGGTACCCCTTTTTAGATTTTTGTGAATATTTCCACAACCTAGCATGCTAGTGGAAAAGTATATACTACAATATTAGAGACAATTAAATGGTCTATAAAAAAATATGTTCATATTTTTGCTAGGGTCAATAATAAGGGAGATGCGGAGGGAAGAAAAATCAACAAATCTTAAAAATCATGTTATTGTTTTAGATTTTGAATGTTTGCTGAGCAATTTACCTGGAAAAACACCACTAATTCCTTGTTATTTCATCATGTCGTGATGCTGAGAGTTAAGTTATAATTTCCTTTTTTTTTATACATCCGAAACTATATGAAAAAGTTGATGTAGGTTTGCTAAATTAAGCTAAATTTAATTAGCAAGAGTTCATTTCGTCAAAAAATGATAACGTTATTTTCAAAGCAGAACAATACAAACAATTTTTAACATAGAAGGGGGTTCTCTTCCCCCCCCCCCTTTAGGGAACAAGGACATCTGTTTAAAAAAAAGTATTTAAAAACAACGGCAACACTTACAACAAAAATAATTCCTGTTTTTGAAAGCCAGAATTCTGTTCTCTTATTTTTTTGTAAAAATTACTTTCAAACTCAAAAGTAAAAATAAAAACTTTCAAAATTTCGTTTTTGATTTTTTTATTTAATGTGTGAAATAAAATGCAGAATTGGCTTTTATTGTTCACTACCCTTATTAATTCTTAATTGAAAACTGAAAACTAAATAGTTCTTTGTCTCCTAGTTTTTGAGAAAATTGAAAGTTACGACGACAATTTTTTTGATTTTTCTTATAATTTTTGTTATTATTATACCGTGTAGTATGTGATAGTATTGTTTCTTTGAACCAGAGGTTAATGAATGAATAATTTCTTTGAACCTGCGAAGCAAGCCACCCAAGGTACTGTGATGGTGGTAGAGGGGACCCTTTACCCCCCCCCCCTTCCTGAGTTTAGCTCGCTGCCCTGGGCTGGGGACTTTGGGTATGTTATACCTGGGGCTTACCCCTACCATATACAAAAATAATCCAGAGAGTACTATTTTTTGGAAGCAAAATTCCTTCGTTGACTGTACTGTTTTAACTAATATCGTTTTTAATAAAATAGTGTCATTCAGAATACTTAATTAATTGGCTCCCTTTAAATTGCTGCTTTAAATTATTTTGTTTCTTAAATATCCTTGCGATTTTTCTTTATTTTGACTGATGAACTATCAATTTAGCACTTAATAAAGTTTAAACAAAACAAAAACCGACAAAGTTGAAAATATCTCCTGGTGGAAAAAACTACACTTTTCAGAATATTTTTGGTGCACTGAATCAAAATGCAGCCACTTCCTATAACAATCTGAAATAATTGTGAATATTTGAAGTGGGCTAGCTCAAAAACCAATTTTTGGGTCTTAAAACTCTAATTTTTCCAATGAAAACCTGGAATAGTCCTGACCTTCAAGGACAACTTTAAAAACTTATAGTTTAAAAATTAAAAAATGGGGGCTCACTTCGCACACTCAACGATCCACCCATCCAACTTATCTATTACCTTGCTACTTCTGAAATCTAAAATGCTTCGTTGTAGGATTTTGCAAATTCTCTGATTTCGTTTAACCCTAAAGCTTTCTAACGGGTGATTTTTTAGCTGGTTTGTTTTGGCAACACTGGTTTTGACAGCTGACGTGTGTTTAGTACCTTGTGTCACTGTCAAACAGCTTCAGTTTGGTTTGCAATTTACCCATGGATCGTCTTACAAATGAACAACGCTTGCAAATTATTGAATTTTAATATCAAAATTCGTGCTCGGTTCGAAATGTTCATCGCGCGCTGCTTCCATTTTATGGTCGGCATTCTCGACCTTCTGAGCAGTCTATTCGGAAGATTGTGACCAAATTTCGCACCAAATTTACTTTCTTGGACATTAAACCACCAACACGTTTACGTACTGTGCGTAGTGAAGAAAATATTGCGGCCGTATCAGCTAGTGTGACAGAAGACCGCGAAATGTCGATTCGGCGCCGTTCCCAGCAGTTAGGCCTTTGTTACAGCACTAAGTGGAAAATTTTGCGGAAGGATTTGGGCGTAAAGCCTTTTAAGATACAGCTGGTGCAAGAACTAAAGCCAGCCGACCTACCACAACGCCGAATTTTTGGTGAATGGGCTCTTGGAAAGCTGGCCGAGGATCCGCTTTTTTATCGAAAAATTGTGTTCAGCGATGAGGCTCATTTTTGGTTGAATGGGTACGTAAATAAGCAAAATTGCCGCATTTGGAGTGAAGATCAGCCAGAAGCATTGCAACAGCTACCAATGCATTCCGAAAAAGCCACTGTTTGGTGCGGTTTATGGGCCAGCGGCATTATTGGGCCATATTTCTTCAAAGATGATGCGAATCGCAGCGTTACTGTTAATGGTGAACGCTACCGAGCGATGATAACAAACTTTTTTTTGCCCGAAATGGAAGTTCTTGACTTGCATGATATGTGGTTTCAACAAGACGGTGCCATATGCCACACAGCACGCGAAACAATGGCGCAATTGCGAGGCGAGTTTGGTGAACAGTTAATTTCACGTTTCGGGCCGGTCAATTGGCCGCCTAGATCGTGCGATTTGACACCATTAGACTATTTTTTGTGGGGGTATGTCAAGGCTAATGTCTATAGGGACAAGCCCTCTCGATTGACGCACTGGAAGCCAACATCCATGCATTCATTCGTGATATACCGGCCGATATGTGTGAAAGAGTATGCCAAAATTGGACTCAGCGGATGGGCTACCTGAGACGCAGCCGCGGTCAACATTTGCATGAAATTATCTTTAAATATTAAAAACATTAAATTGCAAGGTTCAAACTATCGATTCAAATAAATATTTCATTCATTTTTTCGAATTTTTTGTGTTTTTTTTTTTTTAAAGTTCTAAACCTCTTAAAAAATCACCCATTAGTTCTACTCATTATCCTTTAAGATAGTGAAAAAAGGTTTAATAGCCTCAATGTAGACCATTTTATTCATTTATCCACAATAATTTAAAATGCAAAATATTATCATTCCACAGTTTACAAATTAGCTATAGTACCTACTTCTACCTGACAATCTATACATAACAAAAATTCTATAAACAACACCTACGATATTGCTTTTCAAGTTTCCCGTTCCTCAGAAAATCATCAAAGGCCTGGATAACTACTCCTGTCTCTCTCTCTCTCTCTCGACCATGCAAGGCACTTGAGCAAATGCGAAAATTGTCAGCATGCTTTGAGTGCCAACATAATTCTTCCCTCCCATCCTGATTCCTGAGAGTGAGAACATAGTAAAAACAAAATAATTCCTCTTCCCTAGGGCTTCTTCAGTGCATACTTAGACTTTTATTTGAATATGATGAGATGGCAATACTCCATTCCATACTACTATGGCAGCCTTTTTTTCTAGCCTTCATTTTGCAAACGTAAAATGAATTTGAAATGTACAGGTGCCTACACCTAAACTCTACTACACTACTGGCATTATATAAATAGCTATGTTAGTCCTGGTTTTGCTTGAATATAAATATTTCATTGAGTGTGAAAGCTATTCTGGAAAAACTACCATTTTTCTCATCTCCAACACTCAAATCCCACTTATATCGAGGATATCGATTGCTCAATTCTTATGAACAAAAAGACACAAAAGCATCCTCGCACATAGGTACCAATTTAAACCTTTTAAAGTTTTTTAAAGCAACTGCCTTCTATATGCTATACGTGTTTTGTATGTATGTATATATGTGCATGTATGTGTTGTATAAATATAAAAATTGCTTCGGCTTAAAGTGTTGAATCCGTACTTTTTGAACGTGATATTTCACAATGCGTACAAAATGTAAACGAAGAGGCATGTATAGGTTCCTACTATACAATATATATTTTAGACCTACATCTTCTACATATATGTACATTTCTACACCTAAATACACATACATATATTGATAAAAATAGTATAGGATATCATTTCTTTATACCAGAAACAAGGATTTCGTTTGATTGCTTCTTGTTTTGTGTGAATAATTCATTCAGTTTTTGACCAGGTTTACTTACACTTTCCTTATTTCCATCTATCTATATTATTATATTTTTTTCAGCTTGGATACCTTTTTCTATAACATCTCCTCCTACATATCGTTTTCCGTTTGTTGTTTTTATCATAAAACTGAGTTGTTTGCTATGGAAATTTATAATAATTCGATGTGTAATGTGTAGTAATATTCTTGGGGGACTAGGACAAGGACTATAAAAGAAAAAATACATCTTCAGTTTTTCTCTTTAGATTTTGTATTTATTTTAAACTTATTAATACAAAAAATAAGATTTAACATTTTTTTGAACGGAAATATCTATAGAGTTTCTCTTTACTTAGGTTCTTGGTATAGAAATAGAATTTTTATTTATTTATTCATATCGACAGTTAATACAACGTTGTTAATGGGTGCTTAACAATGTGAGATTTATTTGTTGACAATTTAACAAGTTTTAACAAAGGGTTATAGTGAGGGCGTCTTAAAAGTAGCTATACATACTTTGAATTCAAATATCTTCGCCAACCAGACCTTGCAGAATGTTCTAGAATAGCTCACAAAAAACTGATTGCGTTTTAAAAACCGCAATGTCTTCCGAGGCTTATTTGCGGGAGTGTATGCAACCAAAGATAACCAAGGTTTCAAAACTCAAAAAAATAACTTTGCACGCAAATAAGTCAAGAACAAGACCTTATAAAAGGGTTCGCTTTGGATATGCTGATTGCATTTGACAATACATACTAACTTTACTTCAGATGTCACTCACAGCCCAGGATGGGCTACGGCCTTAACCAACAAGCCCTTCCAGTTAGCTCTGTCCCTAGTCTATACTGAGGCCAGTTTCGCACACCAATTTGGCTGAGATCGTTCTCCACCTGCCCGAGCCATCTGAGCCGCTGTATTTTCAGCTTTTTGACCAGGTCAACGTCGCTGTAAAGCCCGTATAGCTCGTCGTTGAATCTTATCCTCCACACTCCTTTGAATCAAACCGAACCGAAAATCACACGAAGAATCTTCCTCTCAAAGCACTCTAGCAGATTTTCATCCGATTTTTTCAGTGTCCAGGCTTCTGTCCCATATAGACCGGGATGATAAGGGTCTTGTTTAAAGTCTCCTTGGTTCTCTGAGGGAGTGCCTTAATACTTACATAGATGCCTTCTTAGACCGAAGAAACAGCGGTTGGCAAGAGTATTTCTTCGCTTGATCTTTGCACTGAAATCATTTTGCGAGGTAATAGTGGAGCCCAGGTAGACAAAGTCCTTGACGAAGTCCTTCGAGGTTATATCTGTCCATCGTGATATTTTGCCCGAGTCGACGATGTTGAGATTCTTTTCCTGATGACAACATATACTTCGTCTTGTCCTCATGACTCGCCAATCCCATTTTAACCACCTCCGATTCAATGCTCGCAAATGCCCCTGTCACAGCTCGCTTCATTCTACCGACAATGTCTATGTCGTCTGCATACGCAAGCAATTGAACGGACTTTTGATAAATTGTACCGCTGGTGTTGACGGGTGCGTTGCCGAGATAAGACATAGCTCTGTATCATTCGTCACTTTTCACGCTATCATACTGTTGTAAAGTACACACTTCACAACCTCCAACGGTCATTTCTCATGCCCTTTCATGACCCCATCCATCCATTCAACTTCACTTCAAATTCCCATGGTCATCATTTCCTTTGATTGACCAATATCAATCCCACTTCAAATTCCCATGGCCATCATTTCTTTTGATTGACCAATATCCGACCCACTTAAAATTCCCATATCATCATTTCCTTTTAATTACTTACAAATTCCATCCCACTCCAAAGTCGTCAACCACGCAGTCAACGATCGCTCCACTTATACCCATTCACTTTTCCAATCCGCTAAACTTCTCCAATTTCATTGCCTGCTCCATTGAAACAAAACCCATAATTCCCAGATCATCATTTTCATTTATATATCCAACTTTTCAAGCTATTAAACGAACACCAGATCGCAACTACAAACAGACACACTTGTGCATGATGTTGCATTTCCCGCAGTTATCGTCGTGTCGGGTGACGAGCAATCGATGGGGCACTCTGTATTCTGTATAGTATATTCGGACATTGCAGTCGGATATCTTATTCCTTTCCGATTTCTTTTACTCGAACGTAATATCAAACTAAGAAAATTATAACAAACAACAGAACTGCGCGTCGTATATCTTTACTATATCCTTTTTTTAATAATCTGTACTATTTAATTAAAAAGAAATAAATAAAGAAAACACAGTGTAAACTTAAACTCTTGTTTATATAATTAATGACTGAGTTAATTATAAATAAATATAGAAGACACAGTGTAAGCTTAAACTCTTGTATATATAATTAGTAACTAAATTAATTATAAATAAAACAAATAAAGGAATCTCAGTGTAAACTTAAACTCTTGTTTATATACTTGGTGAATAATAACACAAAAGAAAGGTAAGAACCCAACTGAGAATCGTGCTTCTCAGCGAACAAAAAACAGCACAACATTACGCGACTTTAAAATCAATAAAGAGGTGGTGTGTATTGATCTGGAATTCCTGTTTTTTCTAAAATCTGTCGGAGTGTGAACATTTGATCGACGATTGACTTGCCTGGCCTAAAACCACACTAATAGGGGCTGATCAGATCGTTGCCAAAAGGTTTTAAGCGGTCACACAGGATAGCCGACAGGATTTCATAAGCTACGTTTAAAAGACTAAGTCCTCTGTAGTTGGTGCAATTCATTGCGTCTACTTTTTTATGGATGGGCACACTATGCCGAGATTCCTCTCACCCAATTTTGCAGATGAGTTGGTGAATGTTCCTAACCAATTCATCTCCCGCTGGCTGATTTGAATAGTTCGGCTGGTAGGCCATCCGCACCAGCAGCCTTGTACGTTGTACGACTTTAGTTTGGATATCGCCAGCCGCACTTCGGTTAGGTCAGAGAAGTGTTCTTTCCAGATCCTTAGCGATGACTGTTTATCTACTACCATATTCCCACTCTCATTTCGGCAGGCTTCCGTTCTAGCTTTGTATCCTTGGGTGGATCGTTTCACCATTTGATAAAATTTTCGAACATTACTCCTGCCGCTACAGCCGTCAATAGACTCAACCGCCCACTTCTCGTGCTCTCTCTTTTTCCTCCTAAGAAGTCGGTGTTCTTTTCTTTTCAGCCCGTAGAGCTCCCGGGCTACTCTCTCAGCAGCTCTTGTTCGAGTCTGAAGCATTGCCTGGTAGGCCTCATCCTTAGCTGCATGCCCCAGCCGGCAGTCTTCAGCGAACCAGGGATTTCATTGTGGTCACCTAGTGAAACCCTCTCGTCTCGAATATTTCGAGAACCGAAAAGATATCGACTTCGAATATCAATTTTATTCTACATTTAATTACGTAATAAGCAATAAGTGAAAATTAAGAAAAAAGTAACTAATGTTTTTTTTGTGTAAACTAAGAAACACAATTGAAAAATAATTTACGTCTCAAATGTTTCAAGAATAAATAATGATTCCGAACCTATTCACTTTTTTTCTACAAATAATTTTTCAAAAAAGAAATCAAGACTGTTTTTTTTTACAGCAAAGAAAAAAAAAAAGACTACCAACAAATTCTTAATACTCGAATATCTTGAGAACAAACTACGGTACCGAATCAAAATTGTTACCGAAAATCAGCCCTATCCAGGTTCCGAAACCATAGTCCTTTCCGATCGGAAATTAGGTTGCGTGCGAGGTATCCACTTCGGAACAAAAAAAATAAAGTATTAGTTCAATAAGAGAAAATCTTTGTGATGTTTAAAAGTTTTTATGTAAAAAATGGATAGTGTTGATTTATCATCTATTTATTATTATTATTTCAAGCAACCTCTCTTGCTGACCCTTCTTCGTTGTTAATTGCACTAAAGAAACAAAATTATATTTATGTATTTAAATTTTTTTGCTTACTTTTCTTAAAATATTCCACATCTATTTTTTTTCGGAGAATTTCGGAAGAGATTTAACGCACAACTGTCAAAAATTCTGTACTGAACGCACTTCATCGCTATTCGTTGATAGTCGTAACATTTTATCGGAAGATTGTGATTGTCCGATCTGTCAATCGGAACGGATAGCTCCGTAGAAAATTCTCCGATTTCGAAAAGATCGGAAAAAAAATTTCTTTGAACGGATACCTCGACAGGGCTGAATATAAATTAGTACTATCTATATGTTGTGTAATTTTAAGATTTTTATAACCACCATTTGAAAAGTTTAAAATTAAAAATTTAAATGTTGCCAAAAACGACTTTTCGAAAATGTTTTAATTCGAAAAATTCTTATACTCAAAATTATTTTTCAAAATCAAAATTTGGCATCAGATGCAAAAAATTTAGAATGACAAATTAAGTGTCAGATTCTGACACTTAATTGGTCATTCTAAATTTTTTGCAACCATTTAATTTTTTTTTAAGTACACACAGCTGATTTATAGTATTTTTTTTTTTTTACCAATAGTCTGTTTTAAAATAATTGGCTTAAACAATTAATACCGAGAAGAGTTAGGACAAAAAGCTAGATAAGTTAGATTCTTACAATTTCATAAGCTATTGTCAAAAACCAAAAATGTACTATTATAAATAGCTAAAATGGTTGTCAAGGGCCCCAATGGGAAGTTACGAGTATTAGGGTCGCAATCAAGCTCTTTTTTTAATTTAACTTTATACAAATTTTAAAAATTAAATTCGAATTTTCCAAAATCACTTTTTGAAAATTTTAAAATGCTTAGGCGAATTTTTAAAATTACTTTCAAAAGTTTGCAAACATTTTTGAGGCAAAACCTTTTTTTTTGTGACCTATGCTTCCAATTTAGGGGTAGTCCAATTCAAAAATATTAATTTGGGAAATAATAAACACCTTAAGGCACATACACCTATACAAAATGCCAGGTATCCCTTTCGCTCCAAACGTCAATTTTGTCATTTTTAACTCTAAATCACGATAACGAATGAAAGATTGACAAATTTAATTAAAAAAGTCAAATATCCAATTAGCAGCCAACAATTTTGTTGTCAAGCCAAGGATTTGTGTGATTATTGTTAGCTTTGTGACTGTTTGATTTAAACTTGATAATTTAACGATAATCCAGCTTTATGTCCATGCTTTCCCTCAACATTTTCTTCATCCTTTCCAATCTCAAATAATGTCCGTTTCAATTTAGTTTTAATGAGCATGAGCCGCACCATGTACAGTGTGATTAAATGTTTGAGAGTATATTTTTCAAACGTCACTTTAAGAACTGAAAGAATAAAGAGAACCAAAAAAAAAAAAGTGTCAAAGAACCAAATTTTAAAAATCCAATTTTAACCACTACCATCATGACCATCAGAACGTCCTTAGCAGCTTAGCACATAAAAGACGTTGCTGTAAAACATCAAGGCTCTATATAGCATTTTTCCTATTTATTTATAATATTTTTGCTCTGTGTGGAGTGTGTATGGACTCATATGTGATTTATTGATTTTGCTCTTTCAAATATGAAAATACTATAATTTTCTAAAGGCGGCCCCATTCCGGCCACCACCCCCCACAGAGTGTGTCCTGCATGTAAATTCACACGGAATTGAAATTTGTGTCCCGCACAAGTTCTGATGATGATGTCTGCCCCAGGCATTTTTTCGGGTCAAGTTCATATTTATACGAGTAGAGTACCTATAATGTAGCTATGTGGAACAAATGCCGAAGGGGTCAGAATGTATAATTTGTCTATTAGAGAAACCAAAAACGTAAAATGTATATTTTATTCATTGTGAAATTATTTATGATTGTTATTGGTGTGCTGTCTCATTTTGTGTATTCAAATGTGAATTGTTATCGATAAATAGAGAGAGACTATTCCCACAGTTTTTTTCTTTTTTGTTCTGAAGATTCTAAAAGATTTAGAAGGACATTGGATAGGAAGGATATATGCGATATGAAGTCTTTTATACCTACATACATATAGATATTTATTTTTTATTTTTTGACGGACTATGCCTCTGTTTTGGGTAAAATTCATTGTTTTCAAAATTTATTGCTCAATTAAGCGAGTATTCTTATATGCCATAAGTTTTAGAATGGGAATATTCTGTATTATTGTTGTTATTGTTATGGAAAACACAATACTGGTGATGGTGGTAAGAATATTGCCTTGGAACTAATTCGATGAAATTTATTTAGAAGTAGATATACATTATGATAATAGTTTTACGAGGCAGCTTCAATTTTGTAGTATAGATAGATTTTTTTTGTAGCCTTAAAAGAAGAGAACCTACATAGCTAGATACTGTTTTTGATGTATGTAGGTAGGCAAAATAAAGCAGGTATTCTAATTTAAACACAACTTACGAAGGATTTAAAAAGAATATACCTATAGAATGGGGGGCTTACTTAATTTGTGTCAAAGCATACAACTTATAAAGGTATGTAACTGAGGGATACTAAAGATTGTACTATCTCTTAGATGAGCTTAGCAAACTAAAGTAACTGCTTATTATAATAAAATAGTGACAGTTTTTTTTTGTTAAGTTTTAGGAAGTTAACCTTTTTTTGAGGAATAAATCAGTTTTGACTTTTATTCCGCTGGTTTTGAATATAAGCCAAAGACAAGTACATGATATGATTTAACATACATATACAAATCCATATCTACCTATAAGGTACCAAATATATTGAGGCTTAGTGAAACAAAAATAGAAATTTAACTAAGGTATATGAAAAATATTTAGGTATCATTTTCTTATTAAAACAATTTCATAGCCAAATAAAATGCACGGCTGTGGATCGAACGAACTAGGTCTTGTGGTTCAAGTCTTCATTTGGGTTAAGCATTTTTCAAATAAATACCCGCACAGAAAAACAATCTAGTTTTCGAAAAGGTACTAGAGAGTTTTACATAGATTCTTGCAAGGCGCTAGCAATTCAAAGGCTAGTTAAGGGGCCTTGGCGAATGTGAACCCTTTTGCATCATCAGGCACAAAAAAATAAGATGTCTTTTGTGGGACTTGATCCCGCGATCTTCTAATTGTCAGTCCAATGCGCTACCCACTGGGCTAACTCGCTATACAAAAATTCAATGTCGAAAGTGAATAAGTTTCATTCCATATTGCATAACAAATGCATACAGAATAAAACCGGATTTTATGTATGTACTTGCTTTTAAGATAGAACAACTTAGAACAGGTTTTTCTTATTGAACAATCCTATAGAGATGTCTCACATGCACATACACATGCACATCCATAGTAAAAAATGTGATACGAAAAGGAAGGCAAAGGAAAGAGAGAAAAAGTGTCGCTGAAATTGCATTGATGGTGCTTATAAAATTTATATTTTTGGTGTACAAGAGGCATTGATACATGTCAAGTTTTTACTAGGGAGCGCCTCACAAGTGTTTGAAAAGTTTTCCTCGTCTAAATGTTTGGTACTGAAATCTAGCAAGGACTTGCCAAGTATGTGACAAGTTTTCCTAGTATAGATTTTCCCTACTGAAAATTAACTAGGGCCTTGTCCAAATCAGACGGAAACTTGGCACTTTTTTCAGCCGGGTACGTTTAACTTTATTAATTATAATTTTAAAGTGTGGAAGTATTCCAACGATTCAAACAAATTGTTCTATTTGTCTCTATTTTTTTTTGTTTATTAAATTTTTATTAAAATTAAAATTCTACTAGACATTATACATACTTTTATTTACAAATAATATTTTTTATCGAATTTTATGCAAAAACGCCATAATGTAGCTATTTAAGAGATATAAGGGAATCATCTTCTTCTTCATTTTACCGGCGATTGTCATGATCTCGAGGGGGACCACAACTCTCCCACTCAATTGCTTCGCCTAAGGTTCCACTTGTGGGGTTCGCCGGGTTGACCTCAGAAAACGTCGACAGGCCTCCCAGTTTTGGATTGTTCCATATCTGAGGCCAGTTTTTGCGCCTGCCTTTCTTCCGCGATAGTGTTGGAACGTCTGGTGCTATGCCTTTTGAACTGGGTTCTCATGGCATCTTCTTTGTACATGACAGTACCAGCTTCGTTGGTCATGCTGTATTTTGTCCAAGATGCTATTTTTGACGTGTCGGCTTCCTCGGATACTCTTGCTTCTTATTCGATAACGCTTTGTCACTCCAGCTGTCATGCGAAGCATCTTCATTTCAGCTGCCGTGAATTTACTCTCATACTTCTTGTCAGGCCCGTAGCGTTCATTGGGGCAACCGGGGCAATGCCCCGGGGCCCCCGCCCAGGGGGCCTTCCAAAAGAGATTTCCTTATGTATCGTTCGAATCGGTATTAACTTTGTTAATTTAGCTCCATCCCATTTTTGAGTCATTGCAACTCAAATCCAATTGACGCGAATAAAATCAAACCTTATCAACTCTAACTTAAGATCCTACATATAAACTGACTGTGTAGTGAATTCAATTTACCGATGTATTACACCAATTATAAGTTTATCCACTAAATTCAAGCATTTGTTGTTTCGTTTTGACCTAAGAAATATTTATTTGTAAAATTGAAATAAAAGAATTGGACGAAAATTCTAAGTAAACGTGTCATGGTTAGCGAAAGCCCATTTCAGCCAGATGGTGAAACTAGTAGGTAAGAGTCCTTTTAGTAAAAGCCCGAGACGAAGCTTGACTTCGGTATTTGAAACAGAATCAGTACTCGAGCCAAAACCACAATTGGCACAGTTGTAGGTACCAAGTGTCGTTACGCCGCTATCTTTCTTTTAACGGTTAATTATTTTTTCTCACGTAACCCACGTAGTTTTTATCCCAGATTTGTATCTGGTTATATATCACACTTGTAGCTAATTTAATTTTTTACAAATTATGTTTTGTAACATTTTTTCGCTCATTCCTATGACTTAAAAGTTACTAAGCATTTTAAAAAAAAAAAAATGTTAGGGTTGTTTTTTATATGCGTCATATTTCTTTTTTTTTTAATCAGAAGATTTTTCTGTTCAGTTGTTTTCTATCAGGTCAACATTTTTGAATGACATAAATTCTATGAAAAATATTAAAGAATTGGCAACTTTCTTCATCATTAAAAGTTCTACACTGTCTTCGAGCCATTCGGATGTATATGCACCCCTCTTATATGTTTTTAACTGATTCTGTTACCACAGCGAAAGCGCAAGGATATTTTTCAAAGCTAAAAATAATTAAAAAATACTTGCGAAGCACCATAGAACAACAAAGTCTTAGAAATTTATTATTGCTATCGTTTCAAAATCTAAGAGCACTGCAAATAGATTTAAGAAAAGTAATCGATGATTTCACTTCTGTTAAATCGATAAAGTACCTTAATATATCTAACCTTTTATTTTTGTAAAATACATTTTGAGGGCCCCATATTTGCTTTTGCCCCGGGGCCCCAAAAGCTCTAGCTACGGCCCTGCTTCTTGTTCATTGTCCAACACTGTGAACCGTATGTAAGCGCTGGACGAACAACTGCCGTATAGAGCTTTCCTTTCAGGTTAGGGGGCATTTTTCTATCACAGAAGATGGCAGAGTTTTCCCGCCACTTCATCCACCCTACGCTCACGCGATGTTTGATAGCGTCATTACAAGATCCTTCCCTATTGATCATTGATCCAAGATATTTAAACTTTTCGCACTTGGGAAGCACTCTGTTCCATTCAAATAGATGTCCGGAATAGGCCTATGTGGATAAGAAAATGGACAGCATAGGTATTCGGTCTTTTTCGCGCTAATGCGGTATCCTTTTCCCTCCAGAACATCCACCCTTACATCAAGTGCTCGTTGCAAGAACACAGGATCTTCATTTATGATGGCTCCATGGTCAGCAAAGAATAACTGATTCACTTTGGGGTCCGTCACCTTATCCTCAAGCAGAAAGTCAAGGACAGTACTAAAGAGCAAAGGACTAATTGGGAACTCTTCGTCGATCCCCGCGGGGCATCTTACCTTTGTTTTAACTTGCTCGTACATGTCCATGACCATCCACACGTAGACTTCCGGAACTCCTCGTTGCCTAAGTGCAACCCATATCAGATCTCGTGGTTGTCTGTCGAATGCTTTTTCAAAATCAACCAACACAATATGCAAATCTCTCGAGGAATCCCGATATTTTTTCATTCTGATTCTTAAACTCTGAATAGCATCTGTGGTTGGTTTGCCCGAAACAAACCCGCACTGGTCGTCAGAAAGCAGTATTATTTCCAATATCCAATATGCGCTCAACGATCTTCATGGTGTGTTACATCAGCTTGATCGAACGGTAGCTGTCGCAATTTCGGGTATCACCCTTCCCCTTGTAGATTGGAAGAAGGTAACTTTCCCTCCACTGATCAGGCATTCGGTCACCGCAGATAAGTTTGGAGATGAGAATCATGAGCCATTTAGACCCGATATATCCCATCTTTTTCCAGAACTCAGAGGGTATCTCGTCTGGCCCAATCGCTATTCCCTTTTTTGGAGTTTTTCACCGCAGCACTAAATTCTTCGACTGTGATGTCGGCGACTTCTTCATTGGTAGGTGCAGCTATTGGAAAGTAAATCCTCGGAAACTGTTCATATAAAAGTCCTACACAATACTCTTGCCATCGGTGAAGAATTTTGTCGTCATCCACAAGGAGCTGGCCTTGAGCGTTGTTAATGAATTTTGGTGAAAGAATCTCCTGAGCATTTTTCCTTGTTTCCTTCTCCGTGCGGCAATTTTGAAAATAGTTGCGCCCTTGTTTATTTTGGCATGTCGCAGTTCCCGAATAGCTTGGTTTGCATCAGCAGCCGGTGGAGATATTTCCTCCAGCTCCCGATACATGCTCTTCGTACTGCCTGCTTGAAGTTGGGCACACTTTTTCTTTGCTTCTTTCTTGCAACGTCTGTTAACCACTCCAAGGCATGCTTTCCTATCTATGTTATGAGAGGGGCAAGTTGACCAAGCTTTGAAAGCCGTTTTTTTAGTCATAACTGCTTTGACTTCACCATTCCACCACCATGTTTCTTTGTCTTGTCGGTAGTGTCCTCTGACAATTCCTAGCAGTGATTTCGCTTCCCGCAGTCAGATTTCTTGCAGAGAGTCCCACATTTTTTATACTCCACACTCTCTATTTGCATGTATGTCGATTTTTTTATACAGATAATCTTTCATGAAAGAGACAAACGCTTCGCCTTTTACTTTGTCCAGATTGTACCAATTGATTCCTCTAGGACCCTCTGTTTGTTTTTTTGTCTGCCTCGTCTCCATAAAAAAAAATTCTGTCAGCAGACGACGGTGTTGTGGGCGATCGGTTCACCCAAAATCACTTTGCAATCTTTGACTTGCGGCTTCATGAAACTGGGTACCAGATGGTAATCGATCTGATTTTCATTTCCACCACTGCTGTAAGTTATAAGGTGCTTTTGGTGTTCACCAGGAGGGTTCCTAGTTCCGTAACCCCAACCACCATGACAGTCCTCATTGGCCTAGTTAGATTTCCCAACATGTCCATTTGAATCTTCGCCCACAAACAGAAGCTTATCTTTCGGGATATTTTTAAGGTGGTTGTGAAAGACTAGCCAAAACGCATCTTTTTCCGGTTTTTCACATCCAATTTGCGGAGCATAAGCGCTCACAATATTCCACACATTTCCTTGCATCACCAATTTTAGAGACATCAAACGGTCACTGGACTTGGAAGTAGACAAGACGTTACTAAGCAATTCCTCCGCAAGGATGATACCGATTCCATTTTTGTTCTTTTCTTCTCTGTAGTAGAACATCTTTTATGCCTTTGTCTTAACGTCCAAGAAACGAGCCCCGTTTCCAGTGTTTAGCCATTTTGTTTCTTGGACGCACAATCATCATCTCTTCCAACTCACAGCTTATACTGGTCATAGTCCCAACGTTCGAACTCGACACTTTTAATCTCCGTCTTATTTGTAGCATTACTTTGCTAGCCCCCGGAATCCGTTTAGCTCTGACCCGACCATTTCTGATTGGCCAGGATCAGTTCCATGCATAGCAATGGAACTGCCTGGCGGGGTAGTGCCTCTTATATTAGCACGTAAATCCATAATGCTCTAAATTTTTCGAAACAAGTTTTCGACACTGGCATGCTTCTGTTGTTGTGGTTTGATCTTCTTCTTTTAAAATACCGGTGATCTCCAGACGCATTTACCCAAGGACTTGCATACACGCTTTATGGTAAGCTCGTAGATGTTATTGTGTTTCGCTAGGTTCACTTTGGTGTTATTTGCCTAGATGTGATTTATCCCTTAGTCACCTCTTATGACAAGCGGGATTCACTGCTGAGATATTCTTAATCCATCCCAGCACAGGTATGATTTGTCTTTAGTAACTGATTAAAAGACGATATTTTGACAGAAAGTAAAAGAAACAATATGGCCGCCACGAGCCGTCAAAATCAACCCGTCCTTATTGGAAAAAATTTATAAAAATCCGTCTCGGTCTCGTTAAAAACCAACATTTTCAGTCTCGGTCTCGTGTCGGTCTCGTATAATTAAGTCTCGTCTTGGTCTCGTCTTGGTCTCCTCTCCGAAAAAAACGATTTCCTGACAACCTTTTGATTATTGGTCTCGTCTCGATTGCATAAAAGCCAGTTTCGTTTCGTCTCGGTCTCGTCTCGATTGCATAAAAGCCAGTTTCGTTTCGTCTCGGTCTCGTTATACGAGACTTTTCTCGTCTACTGGCACCCTATTTTTCACGTATAACTCTTAAACGGTTTAAATTTTTGAAAACATCTAAAATTCTAAAGGCTAATTTTGTACATTATGTAACGGCATATAAGAAAAACAACCGTCTTAAAAAGGGCTGGTCACGAGACGCAACTCTGCGAGACTTTTGTAAGTCTCGTCTTGGTCTCGTTAAAACGTTTTGCGGACAACCTGTTGATTCTTGGAACGAAATATTTTCGATTATAGTTTAAATATGTGCAGAAGAAAATAAATATTTTACTGAAACTGAATTTCTTAATATGATTAGACTCTCTATAAATTTCAGTCCAAATATACAGTCTCGTCTCGGTCTCGTCTCGGTTTCCGCAAGATATTGTGACTTCAATAGTGTCAACTGAGCTGTGTGAAGTGGGAATGTTGAATAACTTTTGAATGAAGGTCTAATTTTTTTTTTTTGCTGTACTAACGTGGACAAACGTGTGGGATTAAAACGATTTTGGTTAAAAGAAAATTAATTTTTTTTGGTGTTGCTATAAAAAAGAAATGTTGAATAACTTTTGACCTAAGGGTGGAAAAATGATTATTTTGTATGGATAATCTTAAACAGCCGGTGCACAAACGAATGCACTTAGTGTCATTCGCGTAAGTTATCATTTGGGGTGTTGGCCAAGCTTTTTGACTTTGGGGGGGTTTGCTATAGAAACGAAATGTTGAATAACTTTTGAACGAAGGTCTAAACATTTTTTTTTGCTGGGCTAACCTGGACAAACGGTGGACAAACGATTGGAATTAAAACGATTTTGGAAAAAAAAATGTTGGAGTTGCTATAAAAATGAAATGTTGAATAACTTTTGATCTAAGGGTGGAAAAACGATGATTTTGTATGGATAATCTTGGACAAACGAATGTACTTAGTCTAATCTTCCCAAGTCATCTATTGGGGGCAGTAGATGAGTTTTTTTTGATTTTGGGGAGTTGCTATAAAAAAGAAAAGCTTAATAACTTTTTTCCTGAGGTTGAACAAACTATTTTTTTTGTTGAAGAAACGTCGACAAACGATTCTAATAAACCCCACCCAAAAATTTTGACTTCGGGGTTCCCACTTCACACAGCTGAAAACCGGTTTTTCGCATATATCTTTTAAACTGTGCGCTTAATCGAAAAATTATTTTTACAAATTTTATACATTATGTAATTTTATATAAACATGCATTAACAGTTTTTTTTCTTGAAGCCATAATTTTAATGATATTATGTTAAAAATAATCACCAAAAGTCAAAAATACTGCTTTTTGGCTATTTACTCTTAAATGAGGAATTTTTCGGAAAATATTTTATACTTATTTTTAAGAAGATTTTAATATTCCCTAGAGGAAATATTCTCACACTTTTTTTTTTACATATAACACATCAGTTGCAAAATATCTTATAATTTGTATTCAGGAGTTCAATCTTTTATAAAAGTCCGTTATGGAACTTCGAAAATGAAACATTTAAACGAACAGACCTACAAATCTGTTGTCAGCTGTAGTAAATAAAAAAAATCGACACTGACTGGTGAACAAAATAAAATTAATCCTGGAATGGTCGTGTTTTGTTTCGCGTAGATAAATTATTGTTCTATTGTATTTCTCTAAAACAGTTCGTGAATTAAATATATCCAATTTAAAAAGTTATACGAAACTAGGGCTGCCAGACTTAATTTGGTTAATATCGGGAAGCCAGCGCCCAAAAAGCGGGACCAATCGGGACATTAAAAAAATCTATTTATACAAATCTTAAATGCAATGTCGCAAAATTTTAGTCGATTTAGAACGATGTTAAATCATTTTTAATTAATAAATTTAAAACGAGTTTAGCGTCGTACTATCTCATAACATAACACTACTCAAATTAAAATCTATTTTTTTATTAAGTATCTTACTGAATCCATATGACACCTCTTACCGTTTCTAAATGTCAAAATGAGGTATGTTTGCGATTTTTTTGCACGAGCGGCACTTTTTTGGACGTGTTCTACAAGTTCAAAAATATTTAAGATTTAGAAAATTTTACTAAACTGTTTTAAAATTAGAGAACAGTTAAGTAGTATCATGGTTAACCCTTAATAGTAGGCTGTTTAAAATTTTGGCCAATATTTTTTGACTAACTTATAGTCTGGGAGCTCGCGACAGTTTTTGATGACTTATTGGCTCGTCGGTCGATAGGACCACTCTGTAGGCTTCAATTTGGAAGTGAACATCATGAAAAGGGACCGCTTACAACGCTTTTTCAGAGCTTTTGAAACATGCAAAAAAAAAATGACTTATTTGCTGGTCGTTTATCTTTCGCGGTTTATTGGCTAGTCGATAGGACCACTCTGTAGGCTTCAATTTGGAATTGAACATCACGAAAAGGGACCGCTTACAACGCTTTCTCAGAGCTTTTGAAACATGCAAAAAAATGACTTATTTGTTCGTCGTTTATCTTTCGTGGGTGTGCAAATCAACATCAGACGATGTCAAAAAAATACCGCTTACAACCGTTTAGCGGGACAAACTACCGCTTATAAGCGCTCAAAGTTGCAAACATTTTTCAAAATTCGACCAATTTGCTCGTAATTGAAATAAAACATGGTTACAGAGTACCTTATTACTGATGTAAAGACATGTGCTTACATTCCGTTTGCGGGACAAAGTCACTTTAAGCGTTCTTCAAAGTCACCGCTTCACCTGGGAACACCTATATGAATAATAATAATAAATGAATAACAGTAAAAATATAACGATAGACACTTGACAACATGCGATTCCTTAACATGTAGACATAAAACTACTAGGTAGGTACGGAAATGTGAGTGTTACCTTTGTATATGGAAACTATAGTGATATGAAAACACGTTCTGTTTTGATTGAATGCTTTATTAATAATGAATGAACATGATAATTGTTTGTCTTCATGCGGCTAAGAAATGCTCCCACACTCATGGAGCGTGGTTTCCAATGACGGGCGAATAAGTTGCTCGTGGACTGACTCAGCAGAATAGTCAGCGTCGTATCCAATGAACAGCTTAGTTGCCGTGGGATTGGAATGTGTTATTGATAGCAAGCACTACACCTCCCTTTTTCAGAGGAATGAATTTATTTTATATAAATTTATTCTTAAATTCTAAATTTAATTTTCATTTCAAGTTATTATGTTTAAATTATTTTTAAATTAATTTTTTTTTTTAATTACATATTAATTTATTCTTAAATTTATTTTTTTTTGTATTTGAAATGTAGGTATTTACTTTAGGTATATATATATATTTTTTTTTCAGTTTGAAACTTTTTGATCTTTAACAAACTGTGAGTTTATATATATATTTGTTTTTTTTTTTTTCTTTAAATTTCAATTAATTATTTTGTTTTGTTGTTTTTGTAATGTCTGGTTCGGTCTTTGTGCACAATTGTCGTCTTGTCGTTGTCGTCTTTTAATACTACGTTGTTTCTATTTTCTATGCTTACTACTGTAAATGGTCCCTTATATATATTATCTAACTTATGTCCTACTTGTTTCACTAGAACTAAATCTCCTACTGCTGTATCTAAGCTGTTAGTATATCTGTCGTATAAGACTTTTCCCTTATCTTTTCTGTTTTTTATAACTTCTAGGGCCCTTTTATGAGCCGATTGAAGTCGAAATTTGATTTCCTTTTCATACGCTTCCACATTATAAATGGGGTCTACTTTCGCATTCAAGAGAAATTCGTAATTATTTGGAGATTTACCAAACACTAAGTCGAATGGGCAATAGTCATGCACCACTGATGGCGTAGTATTGTAGCAATACGTGAAGTATTTTAGGCACTCGTCCCAGTCTGTTTTTTCTATCAAAATGTATGACCGAACATACTCATTAAATGTCCTGTGGTTTCTTTCCACAGTTCCTAATACTACGTTTCCACCAACCACTAAACCGAGATTTAGGTAATGAGATTTGTTTGGTGTTTCCACTGCACAAAAAGAGGATTATAGCAAAACGTTTAAATGGTGTTTCATTTTTTTGATATGAAGCGGAAGTGAGATAGATAGTTATTGTTTACGTTTCCATCTGTCAATAAACGAAAATGGGTCGGTTCCACAATAATTCTCCGAAAAAAAGTTTGTTTGATTTGACAAACTAATGTTTCCAAGTAGATTTGAATGAGTTTTATTTGAAATCTTCATTTGAGGAGATTATAATTTGTATGGTAAATCTTGTAGGTTTCAAGGAGATTTGTGATAATCTTGCTAAATCTCGGTTTAGTGTCTGGTGGAAACGTAGTATAACGTTTGGTGATGGTATGCCGTTGAAGTGACATTTTCTACTTTCAGCAGTTTACATATTTCATTAAATGTTTCATTTTTATACTCGGTGCCCATGTCTGTGATTAATTTTTTCATTTGACTGTAAACTTGTATAAAAGATCGCTTTCGCAATTGTTTTTGCACTTTTATCAGCGATTGGTATTGATACCAGATATTTGGTTAAATCACATATTATTGTGACTGCATACGGCATTGCCATTTTCTGATCTTGGTAATGGTCCAATGGTATCTATCAGTACTACATTAAATGCGGTTGTTGGAGTATCAGTTATAATCATTGGTTCTTTAACGTTTTTCTGAGACTTATTTCGTTGACATTTGTCACATCCCTTAATGTATTTCATAATATCTCTAGTCATATTTTTCCAAAAATATTGTTGTATCTTTTTTAAGGTACGCGTGATCCATGAGTGGCCACCACAGATTGGATCATCATGGTACTTTTGCATAATCATTTTTCTTTTGTCATCATTTATTATTTTTATAATTGAAGGCGTTAGTGCAATTCGAAGGTTTGTAAGAGCTCTATTTCCTTGTTCTTTATATTCATTGATCCGGATCTTTACAAATATATCGTCACTTAGTGACTGCTGCAGCTTTTTCAATCCGTTATCACTTGCTATTTTTTCAAGCAGTAGAAATAATTGATGCAAGTCAATTTTTCCATTAGTAATATGGTTATTTATTTCTATAGTGAATACTTTTTTATTCTTAATAATTTTTAAACAGTCGCCATTAATAGCTAGCTGGGGACTGTTTTTCTTACTTCTGCTCCTAAACGCTTCATATATATTTATCTTAGTAGATGACTTTTCTATTTTGTCGGCTGCTGATTCGACGTTGTTTTTATTAGACTGCAGTCTAATTGTGACTTTTAATATTTTGTTGGCTGAAGTTTTTATACTTTGAATTTCTTTAAAATCTATGCGGGACAATGCGTCCGCTGCATAGTTATCTTTTCCCCTCAAGTACTCTACAGTAAAATCGTATTCCTCGAGATCTAGTCTCTTGCGTGTTAATTTGGAGGAAGGGTTTTTCATAGCGAATAGATACGATAGTGGACTATGGTCGCTTTTCACCAAGAATTTAGTACCATATATGTAGGGTCTAAACTATTTAATTGCCCAATGAATAGCAGGTAGTTCTTGTTCGATAGTGGATTTGTTACTTTCACCTTTGGTGAACGATCTTGAAGCATATGCTACTGGGAATTGGTATCCATCGTACTCTTGACTTAGTACAGCACCGCATGCGTATTAACTTGCATCAGTTGTTATGCAGAATTGCTTTTGGAAGTCTGGATACTGGAGAATGTTAGGACTTAATAATGACTGTTTTAGGTATTGAAATGCACTGTCACATTCTGTGGTCCATTCAAAAGGGATATTTTTCTTACAGAGTCTCGTTAAGGGCCTTGAATGTTCAGCAAAATTTGGAACAAATCGTCTGTAATAGTTGCAGAATGCAACGAATCGCTTTACCTCATCGGCATTTTTGGGTATTGGATAGTCTAATTTAACCTGAAATTTGATATCATCTGGAAGAATACCTTGGTGGTGTGCATTTATGACCTAAGTATGTCACTTCATGACTGAAAAATGTGCACTTATCAGGATGTAGTTTTAGATTGTATTTTCGACACGTTTTGAATCCTTTGGTTAAATTTTTCAACATATGTGATTCTGAACGGCCCAATACAACAAAATCATCCACATATAAGAATGCTTGTGTCGGGGATAAACCAGAGAACGCTATAGTCATCATTCTTTGAAATGAGTTTGGTGCTATCTTTAGGCCATAGGGAAGACGCTTGATTCAGTGTGAACCTTTGTCAGTTGAGAATGACGTTATGTCTCTAGAATTTTCATCTAATTCAATTTGATGAAATCCTGACGTTAAATCTATGCAAGAGAAATATTTAGTTTTGCCTAGTTGGTCAAGAATATCGTCTATTCTTGGCAACGGAAATTTATCTGCAATTAGTTTTTTGTTTATACTTCTATAATCCACTACTAATCTCCACCGTTTTTAGTAATTACCCGGTAAAGATTTTTTCGGTACCAACAGTATTGGGCTGTTGTACTCAGATGCAGATGGTTCCACTATATCGTCTTGTATCAATTTGTCAACCTGTTTTGTGATCTCACTTTTATGAGCGTGCAGTATTCTATAGTGTTTAATATAAGTTGGCTCGTCGGTTTTTAAACGAAGCTTTTGTTCATAAAAGTTATTAAACGTTTTTTCATCTGTTTCAAACGCAAATATATCAATATACTCTGAGCAGAGTTTATGTAAATCAGGCTTTATGAAGGCCGGAAAATTTTTTAACAATTTTCGTAATTTAACGTCATTGTTTTGAAAGCTTTGTATTGATAGGTTTTCATAGTCGTTTAGACTTTCTGTTTTCAATTTAACATTGTGTATTAATATATGTTCATTTGATGTGTTAATTACACGGACAAAAATGCTCTAGTGCTGTTTGCAATTGTATTTGCCACATATATACCCTCTATATACCCTATTTCTGCCATTGAAATAAAATCGAAGCTTGTAACATGCTGTCGCGAAGAGCTAAGGGTTCTTGGTACACAGCACAACATACGACTCTGCTGGGTTCCTGGCCACAGTGGTGTCCCAGGTAATGAAAGTGCTGACGAACTGGCAAGAATGGGATCAGCACTTGATCTTAATCAAGCAGATTCAAATCCCGCCCTGTAATCTTAAGAGGGTAATCGAGAGTAAAGTTCTAGCTATAACCAACAAGAGATGGAACTCACTCGATACCTGTGTTATAACTAGAAAATTATGGCCTAGTTTCGATAAACAAAAGACCGACAAAATAATCCACCTGGGAAAAAAGTCTCTATCTATTCCCGTGAGCGTTACCACTGGGCACAACCAACTGGGTTTCCATAAGAAAAAGATGAGTCTCAGTATGGACTACTTATGTAGAGGATGTGGTGACGAAGAGATACATGAGGATACTCCACACTACCTTTGTCACTGCCCTGCACTATGTCATCTAAGAAATAGGCTCCTCGGGAGACATTTCTTCAATGACTTAGAGGAACTATCTGACATTACAAGCAATAACATGTTAAAATTTATTAACGCTACAAAATGGCTTGACAATTCTTAAATACAGCTAAACAAATTAGTCACATACACCAACCCACTGATCTATCAAACTCAACCGCCAGACGTTGCATGGAGCCATTGCTCCTACGGGCCTGGTGGTGGGGATGATTTAAACAGTGGAGGTAAATAGAAGGGGCCACGCCCTTGAAAAGACGATGGTGCGTTGACCTCTCCTCAACCTGGTGATTGTGCTTACGGACACTTCTTCAGTAACCTGAAGACTAATCTTACTGAACGGGGCAGACGCATGCACCAACCACTGATCTATCAAGCTCACCCAGCGGACGTTGCATGGAGCCACTGCTCCTACGGGCCCGGTGGAGAGATGATATTTCCGGTGGGCGTAAATGAGGGAATCACGCCCTAAGAAGACAATGGTGCGTTTAACTCTCCTCAACCCGGTGTTAATATGCTGTCAGACAATTCTTCTATACCTGGATAGCTTCACCGAGTTAACTAGGCAGACACATACACCAACCACTGATCTTTCAAACTCATCCACCAGACGTTGCACGGAGCCACTGCTCCTACGGGCCTGATGGGGGGATGATTTAACCAGTGGGGGTAGGGGAGATCACGCCCTTAAAGGACAGTGATACGTTGGTCTCTCCTAAGCCCGGTGATTGTGCCGACGACGTAGGTTTACATTACAGAACGGGGTAGACGCGTACACCAACCACTAATCTATCAAACTCACTCACCAGACGTTGAATGGAGCCACTGCTCCTACGGGCCTGGTGAGTGGATGATCTATTCAGAGGGGATAGAGGTAGAGATCACGCCCTTAAAAGACAACGGTGCGTTAACTTCTCCACAACCCGGTGATTATGCGCAAACAAACACTTCTCCAACACCTTAATGGGACCAACTTAACAAAGCTACCACATACACCAACCACTGATTTATCAAACTTACCCGCCAGACGTTGCATGGAGCCACTGCTCCTACGGGCCTGGCGGAGGAATGATTAACCTGTTGGGGGTAAGGGAGAGGCGCACGCTCTAATAACACTATGGTGAGCTGGCCTCTCCTTTGCCCGGTGATTGTGTCGACGGACTCTCCTTATCTGACCTAACTGGGCAGTCGCTGGCACCAACCACTGATTTATCGTACCCAGCGCCAGACGTTGCATGGAGCCACTGCTCCTACGGGTCTGGTGTGGGGTTGATCAATCCAGTGAGGGTAAAGGAAAGGGACACGCCCTTAAAAGATAATGGTGCGTCAACCAATCCTCAACCCGGTATTTACACAGCGACTGACACTCCTTCAATCAATTTGTAGACGACTTTTTCCAAGCTTCAGCTTGTAAGAACGGTATTGACGCCCTCTAAGGGCTATGTCATTGGATTTATCATAGGTTTCTTTTATGGGGATTAATCCCCAGGGTATCACAATGGATCTACACTGATCTAAGTGTGACGGTAACAAGATCAACTGTCAGCCCACTAACCTAACCTAACCTAACCCTCTTTAAGTTGTTGTTGTGGTATAAGCACTTCTTCTTCCTGGCATTCGATGTTTACCAGTCTGATAACTTCAGATCTTGCCGGTATTGATATTGCATTATTAATTGGTGAGCAGGACATTGATATTTCAATTTCGTTAAAATTATCTGGTCTTAGTACTAGGAAATCTAGGTTTCTGTCATAGTTGAGTGTACAATTATATCTCTTGACAAAATCAAGCCCAATTATTCCATCGGATGGAATTGGAAAATCATCACTAACGACATGAAATTCATGGCCTATTAGTAGGTTTTTGAATTTTAAATCGATGTGAAGCTTTCCTAGGGTATTAGTTGTTCCCTCACCAATGCCGTGTAGGCTTGTCGTTTTATATGTGTTAATGGTATTGAATTGATCAATTTGTCCTTTCTTTACTATAGAAATATCCGCGCCTGTGTCTACTATAACTGATATTATATCATTATTTGCTGAAGTCTTTAATGCTACGAATGATGTTAAGTTTAAGCCTAATGTTATCTCGTGTTTTCTAATGAGTACTTGGGGTTGTTTCGTTTTCCGTAACCTGTTGTGTCATTCTAACGTTTCTATTGCTGTTGTTTGCAATGTCATTGTTATTTCTTGACCGGTTATAATATGTTCTATTATACCGGTTATTATAGTTTCCGTGTCTTAATCCACGACCTCGTCCGCGTTCACGAAAGTTATTATTTTGATTATTATTATTATAATAATTTCTCCTATCCCGATTGTGTTTTAAGTGCAGTATTGCATTTGGCTGGCCATAAGCTTCAGTGCAACGAATTTCGCCACTGCTTCATTCATGTTGTTGAATTGACCGGACTCCATAATAAGTTTAACCTTATCATTGTTGGAGTTCTTGATCATGGCTTTTATAGCTGCCTTGGTGGAGTATGTCTCAGCTAATTGAGGCACTAGTCCATCAGAAATATAAGCGCTTTGTAATTTTTTTGTGAGGTCTTCAACCTCTTTAGCATATGCATATGGAGTTTTGGCGGACGTTCATAAACTTTGCAGTGATTACGTCTACCGATTCGCCTTTTACCGTAGTTTTTAATTTTTGAACTACTTCAGCTACTGTTTTTTCTGAACCAGATATCAGATTTATAGCGGTTCCTTTTAGCTTTGTTTTATTAGATTAATGGCAACGATGTCGCTGCCATCGTTTATGCTGTTAATCAATTCTAACGCAGCTAAGAAGCTTTGCAGGTCGTCTGCATTTCCAGAAAAATCCGGAAGGATTTTCGATGCAATATTTAAAAATTCTAAAGGTGTTTGTGGCATTTTGTTTGAATTTGAAATATTGGTTTTGCTACTAGTATTTGATTCGTTCTTATCATTTATATTTTTAGGAGTGGAGTCTATGTCTATTGATACTTTCTCATGGAGCGAAACGATTTCAAGAGCTTTGTCTTTATGTTGATTGGTAAGCCTTGAGTAATTAACGTTTAGTATTACTCGAATATTTTCTAGGCTGGTTAGCAATACATCTAAATGTTTGTTTAATGTTTCTTTAGCAATAGGTCTATCTTGGTTAAGGCATTTGTAAGATTTGTAGGGTAATTCTTTATTTTTTCTTACTTTATCGACAATATTTAGCCATTCCATTTAATTTGGCAATGGGCTTTAGATAAAAAATCGAAATAAGTAAAATGAAGGCATTTTCAAATAATAAAATAAGAGTATAAAGATAAGTTTTCTGGTAATAAAATCAACTATTTCTAGGCTTTGTTGCTAACTTTGTACTATACTATACTGTATTGTCATTGTTTACCTCATTAAAGTCGTATATATTTTAGTTTTTTTTTTTTTTTTAGAAATATTTTCTTCAATTTAAATTTGTGCAAGGGACTGTGCTTTTGTCATGTATGTTTTTTTTAGAGACTTTTTATGCATTGTATACAGTTTTATTGCTAAATGAGCAGCCAACAATACAATAATTATAATTAGATACATATCGATATTCGAATTTTGTTCGATTACTTCTACCTCATTAATTACGTTTGCATTTAGCTTCTCTATTTTGGATTGTTGCTTGCCCATTGTAGATACAAATAAAAGTTATTTTTTCAACACGCTATGGCTCACATTGGCAATGGCAATTTACATTTTAATTCTTCTTAGCATAATTTTACACGTATTGAATGCTATATTAAAATATAAATTTTTTTTTTTATTAAATCTATAAATATCTTAGAAAATCTAGTGCACCCAGCGTAAACGCAATTAAAGTGCATACAAAAAAATTACACTGCAAATAAATGCACCATTATTTGTTCTTGCGTCTCCTATGCAGCAGGTTGTTGATGTAATGCAATTCTTCTCGGAGTCTCAGTTCATCTGCAACTTGTTTACCTTCTTTAAGTAAAGAGATGATGATTGTTCGTCGTCTTTGGTAGCGGGCTCTTACGCCGCTGCGCCTCTTCGGTGGTTGATCTGACTCTGGAATTTTCGTTAGTTCTTTCTCCTTGGATCGCTGTTGGCGGGCATGGTATGCCTCTATTGTAATTGCCGTCGGCCCATCTGTCTTTTTTTGAAGTTCAATTTTGTTTATCTCCATCGGTTTTGTTGTCAGCTCGGTAAGATTCACTGGCAGACGTATTTCTCTGTCATTTTTTTTTCGGCTGATATGTGATTTGATATTGCGATGATTATTTGCAGTTCATAACTTTTCGAATAGATTTTATTATTTTTGAACAATAATACAAGCCACGCTGGCAAGATCGCCATGATATGAAAACACGTTCTGTTTAGTTTGAATGCTTTATTAATAATGAATGAACATGATAATTGTTTGTCTTCATGCGGCTATGCCGCTTACATGAAATGCTCCCACACTCATGGAGCGTGGTTTCCAATGACGGGCAAATAAGTTGCTCATGGACTGACTCAGCAGAATAGTCAGCGTCGTATCTAATGAACAGCTTAGTTGCCCGTGTGATTGGAATGTGTTATTGATAGCAAGCACTACAATAGTAATAAATATCATCAGCATCAACGACTACTGAGTCACGTAGTGTCGAAATCCACCAACTTCTCTCAACACTTTTTGTTGAGGGAACAAATTTGAAAGTCAAGATCTAACTCCCTTACAATATAACTAGACTTACAATTTTTAAACATTCATGTCTACGCTGTCAAAATCATAAAACATGTTGCAAACACATGCATCAATCGAAATCCAGCGTAAATAAGAACGACTCCATGATAATACTATAGTTTTCATATACAAAGGTGTTAGGGGCCAGTTATAGCTATCATTGAAAACCATCATTGAAAAATTGAGCTGTTGATTTTGAGACCCTTCGAAAGTTTAATCATTGAATATTTTAATGCAGAAATATAGCTTACGACCTTAAAATTTCTCCTCCAAAAAAATTAATTTTGACCCATATCTTCCCCATGACGTAACTTTTAATTTTTCAATATGAACTACCTTATGGGGAAGATATGGGTCAAAATGAATTTTTTTTTGAAGGTGAAATAATTTTAAAGTCGTGAGCTATATTTCTGCATTAAAATATTCAATGATTAAACTTTCGAAAGGTCTCAAAATCAACAGTTAACTTTTTCAATGATGGTTTCCAATCATTGAAAACCATCATTGAAAAAGTTAGCTGATTATTTTGAGACCCTTGGAAGATTTAATCATTAAATATTTGAATGCAGAAATATAGACTACGACTTCAAAATTATTTCTCTTCCAAAAAAAAAATCATTTTGACCCATATCTTCCCCATAACGTAACTTTTGATTTTTCAATGATGAACTACCTTACCAATGATCATTGAAAAAATTAAAAGTTACGTTATGGGGAAGATATGGGTCAAAATGAATTTTTTTTTGAAGGTGAAATAATTTAAAAGTCGTAAGCTAGGGGCCTTAGGGGCCAATTATAGCTATCATTGAAAACCATCATTGAAAAAGTTAACTGTTGATTTTGAAACCTTTCGAATATTTAATCATTGAATATTTTAATGCAGAAATATAGCTTACGATTTAAAAATTATTTGACCTCTTAAAAAAAATTCATTTTGACTCATATCTTCCCCATAACGTGACTTTTAATTTTTCACTGATGAACTACCTTACCAATGATAATTGAAAAAATTAAAAGTTACGCTATGGGGAAGATATGGGTGAAAATGAATTTTTTTTGAAGGTGAAATAATTTAAAAGTCGTAAGCTATATTTCTGCATTAAAATATTCAATGATTAAACTTTCGAAAGGTCTCAAAATCAACAGTTAACTTTTTCAATGATGGTTTTCAATGATAGCTATAACTGGGGCCTAACGTAGCTTTCAATTTTTTCAATGATCATTGGTAAGGTAGTTCATCATTGAAAAATTAAAAATCATTTCATGAGAGAAGTTGTGCAAAATTGAATTTTGTTTTACCTAAAAATAAATATTAAGTCGATAAGCTTTACTTTGGCGTCAAAATAATCACATATTTTTTCTTCAAAATCTCTGAAAATTGAGAACTAATATTTTCAATGATGGTTTCCAATGACAGCTATAACTGGCACCTTACCGTTGTTTTAATATTTTTACTTAGAGGCCAGTTATAGCTATCATTGAAAACCATCATTGAAAATATTAATTGTCAATTTTGAGACATTTTGAAGAAGAAATAAACGATTATTTTGATGCCAAAGTAAAGCTAATTGACTTAATAATCATTTCTAGGTAAAACAAAATTCAATTTGGCACAACTTTTCTCATAAAATGACTTTTAATTCTTCAATGATGAACTACCTTACCAATGATCATTGAAAAAATTAAAAGATACTTTATGGGGAAGATGTAGGTCAAAATGAATTTTTTTTGGAGGAGAAATATTTTTGAAGTCGTAAGATATATTTTTGCAATTAAATATTCAATGATTAAACAATCGAAGGGCCTCAAAATCAACAGCTAACTTTTTCAATGATGGTTTTCAATGATAGCTATAACTGGAACCTTAGGGAAAGTTTTTGATTCGTAAAAAAATAGAACTCGAGATAATAATTTTCTCTAACATTACGATGATAGAGAACACAAAAATCGATATTTTGGAAAACAAAAAATTACCAATAACGGTAATAATATAGGATATTTTTTTCTCTAAGTTAATTTTAACATTTTTTCCCCAACAAGGGTGTGGTCATTTTCTTGTGTTTATTTATTACCCATTGACATAATCCACTCTAAGAATCGTGACACCATAACCAACCAAATATATTCTTGAGCACGGATTTCTTGCGATTTCTTTTTTTTTTTTATTTCGTAATAAGGCAATAAATAATCATGAAATGGACGGCCTAGGTTCAAAGAATTTTCACACGCCCTTAAAGGAATTATATTGGGAACATTCTAAGCTTCCCCATATACTTACTTTCTTCATTTCCATCCAACTAGCATAATTATCACCCTAAATTTGCTGTAATTAATGAAGATGTTTCTAACCTAGCCCCATCATACTCGTTCTCGTATTATGCCTACTTTTCGGTTTCTTTCCATATTAAAAACCGGCACTTTCTTCTCACTCTCGCTCATTGACCATACTATAATGGCAGAGCATCAGAATCAAAATGAGTGTTATGAAAACAAATAAATTAAGTAAATAGCTTTATGGCCCTAAAATATCTAATTTAATGATAATGTGGTTTGTGGTTTTTAAAATCGTAAAACACCGCTTGGTATTGCGATCCAAATTAAATATGTATTTGAAAATTCTTGGTTTCCCTTTTTTTTGGTATTTTTGCAAACCTTAATCGGTTAACTTAAACTCAAATTAAATTCTAAATCACTTGCCATTATTTAAGCTTTAAAATTCATTTATTTGAAAGTCGATTTTTGGCTCGAATAATTTGTCAAAATCAAATCGCGGAACAAGGAGGGAAAAGTTTATTCTTTAGGAAAAAGTTCAAGTTCTTTGAGAGAAATATTTTATGTACAGTAGGTACATACCTATTCATACGTTTTTAAATTACAAGTCCTTTAATCAAGAAACGTTATCTTTTTAGACAAGATAGAAACAAATTTATTACACGTCACACAGTAGGGTAACATTTATGATTTTGGAACTGTTATCATTTTGGATGCCTCCGCTTAATGATTAGAGTCAATGGGAAGTTATGGATTATCTTGAAAATGGTTGAAAATGGTTGAAAATGCATTTGAATCATGCGTGTTGTTGACAGTTAATAGTTTATTTTGTATAGTCTATATAAATAAAATACAAACGAGTAAAGGGTTTCACAGATAAAAACTTCACTTAAAGCCTGCAAGAAACTCTCGGAGAAAACTCGACTGGAAAAATTACTTGTTTCTGTCTATATCTTTTTGTTAACAATCATAAAATTCATTAGCAATGACTTATAGCCGTCTGCCTGAGTGAACAATATTTTATTATAAATTTAAGAAAAAAAAAAAGTTTGAGTAGTTAAAACATTTGATTTTAAAAATTTAAAAAGTTGATTGATGATTCTTTAACGATAATTAAGCAGCTCCTTATAAAACTCGAATAATTTCATCCAGTCTTTCCCGTTTAAAATTTCCAGGACCTCGTACCTGTTACGATAATTGACTCTCCAATATACCTTTCTTGTTTCCCTCAATATCGCAAATTCGCCTAGAAAATGGATTGTATTTTCGCTCACTCCCGTATAACAGAGATTAAAAATCAGTGGCAAGTCTTCTCGATGTGGAACAAAGTTCAGTCGTAGCAGCTCGCCCCTTGATTGCAAAATAGTTGAGATAATCATAACCTCTGTATTGAACTGGTTACTGAAATACGAGTTTTCCCCGAGTAAATAATTAAGAGTTGAATAAATTTCTCGATGCACTGATTGTCTCGCCTTTTCTCTACATCTTTGCATTATATCTTCGTCCATAGCCCTTATAATATCATAGAAAATCCCTCTACATTCTTCTACGTTTCCAATTCAAAGGTCTTCCCACACTTAAACCACAGTTTCCCTTCTGCGATTGCAATTTTCGTAATTCTTTTGGGCATTCGACCTTCTTCCATACCCATTGTATGTTCTTCAATTATAGTCTGCATACAGCCTTAGGCTTTGTATGTACAAAGGTGATAGCCCAGTCTCCAAGTGAAGCATATATGAAGGCGTCGTCATCAGCAGTTTAAAAGTTCTTTTAAGGTTATATGCTAAAAGTCTTTTAACAGTATTACTTTTTTTGTGTCCCCAGTATTGTGATCCGTAGAATGTCATGTTTATAGCTACCTTGGACTTCTTTAGTTTTTTGCGAGATGTTCTTCTAAGCTTAATGACGGTGTTATAGTAAAACCCAGATACACGTATTCTTTTACCACTTCCATACTTCTCCACCATAATGCCAACACTCATTCCTTGCACTCATTCCCCACCCCCCCTTTTTTTGAAGATCATGACCTTCGATTTGACTAGGTTTACGGATAAGTTCCACAGCATACACTAGTCTCGGAGGCGATTTATCATTAGCTGTAGCGATTCTGGAGACTCTGCTAGTAACACTAAACAGTCTGCGTACATCAACACTTTTTAACCCCATTCGTTAAGATGAATACCACCAGGTAGAACGTTCGGCAGATCATCTATAGGCGTTTTTCTTTTTTAGTTCAGAAAAGAGTTCTGAACAGAGTCCCAGCATATCGAGCATGCTCTGAACATCCTCTGAACAAAGCTTGTTCTGGATCTGAGCGCTCAGATTTATTTTTGAAACACACCTGAACACTAAGCTGTCACTTTTTTTTTTCAATTTCACCTATCAAATGCTTGTGTTCAGCATTCAACTCGGTCTGCTCAGTTATTTTATTCTGAGCTCATAGAACGCGCTCTGAACAAGCTCAGAACACGTTCAGAACGGAAAAAGAAACACATATTGAAGCTCTGAAGGTTCAGAGGTAAAAAAGAAACACAATTTTTTGTTTGACAGTTCAGGCTCTGCTCTGAACTAAAAAAGAAAAACGCCTTATGTAGAGTGAAAACAGAGTGGGGCTTAGCGCGCAACCTTGTTTTAATACAAGTTCAGTTCTGAAGTAAGCTGAAAGCATTTCTCCATTCCATACCGCTGCACTTCTTTCTGTATACATGGCTTCAATAAATTTGAGCAACTTGTACGATAATCATTTGTTTGCCAACAAATGAGAGATCCAATTTCAATTAAATCAAACGCAGCTTTAAGGTCAGCAAAACACGCATACACCTTTTTACGTTTATCCATATATAGCTCAACAGCATTTGCCATTGCCCGCACATAAATGTGATCCACCGTGGAAAAGCCCTAACGGAAACCGGCTTGGAATCAGTGACGTAGCTAGCCTTCGAGGGGCCCCGTATCAAGAATTAGTATGACAAATTAAAACGAAACATTTTTACAAAACAAACAACAACACTCACAATAACAAATCCAGTTTATTTAATGGTACATACATAAATAGGTACATACATAAATGTAGGTGCTAAAAAACTTAAACTAACAGTTAAAAAAAACTTTTTTTCCTTCGTTTCCGCAAATTTATTAGTTATCAAAAAGATCAACTGACTCATTGTATTTAGCAACCCATTTTTATTTTTTTCATTTGAAAAGGATAAAAGTTTTTCTGGTGGTAAAACTTCAAATAAATTACTTAGATCATAGATGCTCTGAATGATTTTTGATTCCTTAATTCTCTTAGTCTATTTAAAAAATTACTAAGTAAACTACTAAACATTTTTTTTTTTTCAGGGCTACTGCCTCTTGCTAGGAATTGACAAATCCTCCAAGAGTATCACTTGTCACGAATAAGTGCTCCTCGTCTAGCTGTTCGGATTCGGCATAAAATTGTAGGTCCCTTCCATTCCTGTTGACAGGCGCACACAGGAACGGTTGCGAGTTGTTAGTAACTAGGCCCTGGTTGTTCACGAGCCGTTGTGCCACCCAATTTGTTTATTTTTTAGTCAAATGCTTGGTTTTTGTAAATCATTGTCTTTATGCTGTAAGGCTTTGGACACAGGCACACAGGGTTAATGATTTTGAATAAAGAAGAAAATAACGAGACCAATACAATGAATTCGTAGCTCTCTAAAATGTTAATTATATTTTTACTTTCATCACGTTTACTAACATCACGTTCCTCTTTTTTTATTGAAACTAAATTAAGTTGGTACAATGCTAAAAATACCTGCCAAGAAAAGAGATTTTTTATTTATTAATTTTTTTCAAATCTATTTCAGTTTCTTACAAACTTATCTCGGTTCGGGAGCCCTGTATATCGGGGGCCCCATATAATTGATTCGGCTGATACCGCGGTAGCTTGAGTTCTCATTTAGCCATGAGTTCAGCCTTTGTTGTATAACGCTTGTGAGAATGGATGCTGGATTTCAGTACCAACAATTAAGACGAAGAAAACTTTTCAGCCAATGGTTCCGATTAGTAAAAACTTGTTGGACATGTTTCGGTTCCCCATCAGGAATGTATCTTGTACACCAAAAACAAAAATTGTATAAGCACCATTCAATTTCAGTATCATACGAGACTTTTTTCTCTTTCCTTCGTCTTCTTTATCATATCACACTTTTTTTATCGGTGAGACATCTGTACATTTTATGCATGTGTTATGCAATATAGGCCTACTTTTGTACAAGAGTACAAGAGAGAGAAATAAATATCTATTCTGAAGACACCTGCTTGCAAAATTAAAAATGGAAAATTATGCATGGTGGTTTAATTTATGTGTCAGAACAATTTTTGTATGTTTTTTTGCAAGCATGTTTCTTAAGCGAGCCTTTTAATTTCTCACTTTTGTACTTTTTTACAATTTTGTATGTTTTTTTTGCAAGCATGTTTCTTTAGCGAGCCTTTTAATTTCTCACTTTTGTACTTTTGACGTTTAATTTGATTATTTACCACGCTTACGCAAGCATTTTTAAGAGGGTGTTCAGGTTAACATCTAGCAGAAAATTATATTTCTCTGCAAACTAGAAAATTATCTAGTTGCATGAACATCCGCATAAATAATTAAAGGCGTGAAAAATTGATTTTAAAATTTCAGAAGGCTAGGTTAAAGACAAGGGAGGTGCTAAAGAAGGTGCTAAAGTTATCATTTTTTTTAATTTACCTGACTCGGGCACTTCTTACGACTTTTAAGTGTATTCGTGAAACTATTTATGGTCAAATTACAAAAAACAGGGGCAGAAATAATGTGTTTTTTTGATTCTTTTTTTAATTACAGTGAAACATGCTTAAGAGAAACGGCAATATATCACAGTCTTTCTATCACTTAAGCGGGGTTTTCACTTAAACGAATCCCGCTTAAGTGAAACAAATTTCACCTAAAGACTATAATACTCAGCTCAAGTGTAAATGAAATTTCTATATAAGTGACACTTATTTCACAGCGATAGAATTCAAAACGAAAGGTGAGTACCCAAATTTGAAAATGAAATGTGAACCGGTTCAAAAACAATTTCACTTAATAATTTTCTAGGAAAAACAAATGAAAGTGTGGAAAAGTGTGACATTTGTGATTTGTCTTTTAATTCATTTTGCTGATAATAAAATTTAAAATAAATGAATAAAAAGCCGAAGAAATTATTTTGGATCTGATGATGAATTTATTTTTGAATCGCTAGTGCTATACCGATAAGCCAAAATCAACAAACTTTGGAATTAATACAGTTTTCGTTATTTTTTTATTAAAAATTCTTTCAATTTGACAGTCATAAAAATCAATATTTTTTTTCATTCAAAGTGAGTAACAAATATTAGAAAACTGAGACACGTGGAGCATCAATTATGGTTTCATAACGAATGTTCACGTGAATTTGAACCGGATTTATTTTTCATTTCACAAAGATGTGAGTACTAGGCTTAAGCGGTAACAATATTAGTCTTAGAGCCGACAGCAAATTTTGGGAGTGGATGTATAACCAAAATCTGAGTATGAGGGTTTAAAGGGGCAAATTTTGTGATATCGAAATCAAAAGTCGGGATGTTAAAAATAGAGATTTTCTAAATTTCTCATCGGGGGCATTATCCTTTCAATTATTTTTTTAGAAATACATCGTGATGCTCTGTCATTTTCCCTAGGTCCACAGACTTTAATCTTGGTGATCCGACTAATAGAACTCAAGATATAAGCTTTTTAATCGCACCTCATCCGTTTTTTCTTGGAGATTTATAAAACGCAAAAAATCGACAAAGCAAAGTCTCCAAAAAAAGACGATTAAGGTTCATATCTTGAGTTCTATTATTCGGATCATCAAGATTAAGGTCTTTGGACTTAGGGAAAATGTCAGAGCATCATGATGTGTTTTTAAAAAATAATTGAAGTCATAATAGAAGAAATTCAGAAAATCTCGATTTTCAATACCCCGCCCTCGCCGAAGGCTGAGACAAAAACCTGCCAGACTTTTGATTTCGATATCACAAAATATGCCCCTTTAAACCCTCATACTTAGATTTTGGTTATACATCCACTCCCAAAATTTGCTGTCGGCTCTTGTACTATATTATTATGAGTTGCCTGGAATAAATTTAAATAAAATATTTTGATAATATATTGAATAACACAAACTACGTATGTAGATCCATATGTACCTACATCCAGTGGCGGATCCAGGGGGGTGGCTATAGGAGCTAAAGCCCCCCCCCACACAGGCGGTTCTTAAAATTGATTGAAATATAGAAATCAGAATCAGGAGTCAGAAAAAATAACGAGACTTGGGCTACGCAATTTATATGCTACGTATTTTTTTACGTATCTAAGCCCCAAATTAATTAGGTTGGGGCTGAATTCTAAAGGAATTGTACAAAAAACAAGTTCGGGGCTACGGATAATTGTCAGAAAATTGGGACGAAAAAAAAAAACAGCTCGCGAGTAGGGCTTGACAAGAATTGGACAAAAAAACGTGATCGGGGCTAAGCAAATAATTCCTTTAAAACTTATCTTATTCCAGAAAGTTTTTGGGCTTGACGCAAGGGACTGTCAAGTCCAAGTTGGGGCTAAAGCTTAAAGAGATAATTGAAAAAACCGGGTCGGGGCTTTTTAATTAACATGCCAAATGATAAAATAATTCACCCTAAGAACTTCGCTAACTTTGAAAAAAAAAAAACAAAATTCGGGCTTAAACCCGTGGAGAATTTGGGAACAACAAATCAAAATCTGAGTTTTCTCTGTGCACTCAGAAAATCATGCGTTTGAATATTTGCAATCCCTCTAGACCGACGTGCAAATTTATTGACAGATTTTTTCTTCTGGTGGTTCAAAGCTTGACGTGGCTGAATATTGAAGGTATATACATTTTTCTTCTATCTCCACCTAAAAATATTTTAAATGTTAAATACTACAGATGTTATTGTACCTAATATTAAAAACATTTTAAATCAGGGATAGAAGCTGATATAAATGCACAAATAACACGGCAATTCTAAAAGTAAAAGTGGGAATGCCAAAATTCAATTATTTATTTAACTGTAGATTTTCACAAAAAAAAACTTTAACCTAAACTAAAACTTTTTTATGTTAGTTACATATGTATAAATTATAAAAATATATAAATTATAAAATAAAATCAACATCGTCACAATAGTTAAAATAATTTGTTTTTCAAGGGAAGCATTTTTCTCTTTTCATTCTCACAACGAATGTTACATTTCCTCGTCACTCACATTAAAAAAAAAAAATTATTTCAAATAGAAAGAAATATAATAATTTATTATTGTTATTAAATGGCAGTTGTCAATAAGATTTGAGAATGATTATAACGATCAAGTGTTCTGAACGTTGCACTGATAGACCAAGAGCCTTACCAACAAATTTTATGAGTGGATTGCTAACCAAAATATGAGTATGATGAAAACAACCGTCTGGCAAGTTTCTTTTTCAGCCTTTGGCGGGGGTTGGAGTTTGAAAATAGCGATTTTCCAGTTTATTTTTTCATAGGTATTACCACTTCAATAAATTTAAAAAATATATTATGTGATGCTCTGCCATTTTCTTTGAGTCAAAATCTTGGCAGTCCTACCAATAGAACCCAAGATATTAGGTTTTTAAGCGAACCTTAATCGATTTTTTTGGAGACTTTGTTTTGTTGAGTTTTTGTGTTTTATAATTCTCCAAGATAAAGCCTGATCTGTGTCGTGTGTTGTGTTGTGGAGTCGTGTGTCGCTGTCATTTCATATATTTTATGCGCCACATTGCAATACAACACACGAGACAAATATGGTTCTACGCATATGAAATACATTGTAGCGATAGCGACACACGACTCCACAACACACGACACAGATGTGGATCAGGCTTAAGGTCCTCTTAAAAAGCTTATATTTTGAGTTCTATTGGTCGAATTGCCAAGATTATGATGTTTTGACTTAAAGAAAATGACAGAACATCACATAATATATTTTTTTAATTTATTGAAGTGGTAATAACCTCTGACAAAATAAACTGGAAAATCGCTATTTTCAAACCCCCACCCTCACAAAAGGCTGACAAAAGAAACCTGCCAGACGATTGTTTTTGATACCGTGATAAATGCACCTACAAACCATCATACCCATATTTTGGTTATCAATCCACTCCCAAAATTTGCTGCCGGCTCTTAGGCCATGAAATTTAAATGGCAGAATACATTCGTTTAACTGGAATAGAACTACAGAATTATCTAAGTTCAAGGTTTACTTTGAAACCGAATCAAGTGCTGAACTTAAGTTTAAACATAAATTGTAGTTTAACTTGTGAAACTGGTCATTAATGTCTCAAACTGGATCTACCAAGCCCCCCTCCTACAGCCAAATCCTAGATCCGCTACTGCATACATCCATACATAGGAATTCATAGGTAGTACTACATAACGAATGTACAATTGTACATATTATATAAATTACATTTCAGTTCTTGTACGTTAATCAATTGGCACATTTTGCATAACAAAAATATTCAACTTTCAAGTGGAAAAAGAAAAAATGTAAGTGTTCAGCTATTTTTTGTTCTGTTCCATTAATTTTTTTTTTTTTCACCTAAGTCTTAAAAAAAGATTTTCTTAAAATCTGGGGTGAAACAAAAAACATCTTCTTTTTTTTCACAAAACAATGTTACTGACAGGTATCCGGGTTTTTCACTTAAGTGAGTTTCACTTTAACGGAAACTGATCCACAAATACTCGGGGATTAAAAAATTGTTTCAGATAAGCGGGTTTTTCTCTAAAGTGGGTTTCTCTTAAGTCCGCTTAACTGTTTCTGTATTATGAAAGAAATAATATTTAAAAAGTATTTTATTTTAGGAATCTTCCGCATCTTCATCAGAACCAAGATCTTGTCCACTATTGTCATCAAGATCGTTATCATCAGCTTAAAAAAAAAAAAAAAAAAAAAACAAAACAAGACAACATCTTTTACAGACGTTGGTATATGTGGGCCCTCAAACCATTGAAATAAGTAGGTTGTCTCCGATAAAACAATCCTGAGTTTTCTGGTTTTAATGCTGTCACATCTGATTTTGTGGAGTTTTTCCAAAAACTAGTAATAAAGTGGCCTCTTTTCATTTGCTGTAACAGCTCCGTGTAACAAGCGTAAATTTTTTTTAATTTTCAGTAACATTTTTCATTTTATAACTTCGAAGAAACATTTGTAACCTTACTATATCAGCTTTGCTACACGAAGCAAACCATAAACTACAGACAAACGATTCAAGGATTCCAAAAGTCTTACTAGTTTTCACTGAATTATCTCCCAAATCAGCGAATGCGGCTTGAAATTCAATGTTATCTGCCAATAAATTATATTGACGTTGCTTCACCTTCCCAAAGAAGGCAGGTTCGTAGTCGAATCCTGTTGATGCACTGAATCCTGGCAAAACTTTGCATAGATTCAAGCTTAAGGGCGTTTGAAGCGCATTTAAGTCTGATATGTCCTTCTTTTCGGCGACACAACATTCAATCCAAATGTTACTTTTTACTTTGTGCAAGATGCCCAACAGAAAAGGATAACAACAATATCTGTGTCAACACATAATTGGCTGACACTTTATTTAACATGCTTTCAAAATTAAATCTAACTTCAATATTGTAATTAAGTGTTTTGTCACAGATATTCCCGAAAAAATTCCATGCCGCGACCCGCGAGTAGGGTTGTCTTGTCCACTCTGCAGCCAGCTCTTATTCTACGAATACAGTTTTTTTTTACAGATTTTTGTGCACAAACAACTTTCCCATTGGAAATAGGTACCTACATCATGTTTTTTTATTTTGTTTTAGGAACTAAAACTTGGCTTAATACATATAGACTAAGAGTCGGCAGCTATTTTTGGACATTACGTACAAAGGCCACAACCCCGACATGCAAGACTTTGATATTTAATATGGGCCTATCTTAAAACAGCAGGAATTTTTGCTATAGCTCACACCAAAAAAAAGCTGTGGGTGTGGGCTCTCGGCTCTCGATCTTATACATTTGGGCTGTGAAAATTAAAAATTTATGCGAATAATTAATTTTTGTCAACCTAACAAGATAGGAACAAAAAATAAAGTAACCTTTGTGAAGTGCATACAAAATATTTTGACCAGATCTATATGACAGGCACCGAAATAAAAAGGGAAATATGTAAAGGGCACACAAAAATATGCATTCTAATTATCCAATCATTGCAAGCATACGCTATTGATTTTTATCGGAGTCATTCGATAAGCAAACGTGAAACGTTCCCGACTCTTGTAGCCTATTGACAAGAAAAACGTCGCAACACTTCAGAAATATCGTCGGCGTCGGGTCGTTTGGACATATCAAAGTTATCGAACGTTATGAAGTACGCAAATGAAATACTAAATTTGAAACTGAAAGTGTGCACCCACGCGATTGGCAAGGGCGCGTTCTGGGTCGACACGATGGATGTCCCCACCGCCCATGAAGTAGATTTGTGTAAAAATGTACATATACCTATGTAGTTCGTTTGTAATTGGCAGCAATGAGCCCAATTGGTGGACTGATGCACTTGGCCATTGATCCTGAATGTTGAATCGAATTGTTGAAAATTTGCCGCAGTATTGTGAACTATTTCTGTTGCTAAGAAGAAGATAAACAATAACAATAGAAAGACACATGTTTTTAGTCGATGGCTACCGACGTATTTATAAAATATGCTGCACTGATGTGCTGCAAATTATATAATTTCCAGGGGAATTTGGTTAAATTCTTGCACCTAGATAGTTGTTGTAATTGCCCGTGGTCTGGCATATTAATAAGAAGAAGATAAACAATAACAATAGAAAAATTGTTTTTGTTTTTTGTTAAGTGCACTTTTTAATATGAAATATTAATTTGGAAGGTTTTTGCGACCTATAGTGCGATGTGTTTCGCTCTGACAACAACAATTGAGCTCTTCAGTAAGAATTGTTGTTGCCTTTCGTAGACACATGTTTTGAGTCGATGGCTAACGACGTATTTATAAAATAAGCTGCACGGATGTGCTGCAAATTATATAATTTCCAGGGGTATTTGGTTAAATTCTTTCACCTAGATAGTTGTTGTAATTGCCCGTGGTCTGGCATATTAATAAGAAGAAGATAAACAATAGCAATAGAAAAATTGTTTTTGTTTTTTGTTAAGTGCACTTTTTAATATGAAATATTAATTTGGAAGGTTTTTGCGACCTATAGTGCAGATGTGCAAGAATTTAACCAAATTCCCCTGGAAATTATATAATTTGCAGCACATCAGTGCAGCTTATTTTATAAATACGTCGGTAGCCATCGACTAAAAACATGTGTCTAAGAAAGGCAACAACAGTTCTTACTGAAGAGCTCAATTGTTGTTGTCAGAGCGAAACACATCTGCACTATAGGTCGCAAAAACCTTCCAAATTAATATTTCATATTAAAAAGTGCACTTAACAAAAAACAAAAACAATTTTTCTATCGTGTTGTTTATCTTCTTCTTATTAATATGCCAGACCACGGGCAATTAGAACAACTATCTAGGTGCAAGAATTTAACCAAATTCCTCTGGAAATTATATAATCTGCAGCACATCAGTGCAGCTTATTTTATAAATACGTCGGTAGCCATCGACTAAAAACATGTGTCTAAGAAAGGCAACAACAATTCTTACTGAAGAGCTCAATTATTTATGTTGCTCCCAACGATGTCATTTGGTAGCATGAATTGAATTCGCGAATGAACTTCAGGAACAGGTTTGAATCTGGATCTGTGTCGATGCGCAAAAAAATGGTTCTATGGTGGTGTCTCAATTTCTGGTAGTTGCTCTTTTTCTGAATCGAAACACATGCCGGGGCCGGCTGACTCATGTTTGAATTTTAGTGCATGACAACGGGGACATTCTTTGTCCAAGGCACCAGTCAGCAATTTCAGATGAGCGCAATATTCAATATCTGTCTTGTACTCGAATGCGAGACGAAGGAACGAAGTGGATGTAAATGCTCGATGGACTTGTTGGCGTTGTCGGTCATTTGGTATGTTATTCCAGTTATCATTGTTAACTTCGTTCAGCTCGTGCCCCTTGTGATTGAGATACACGCAATTGCGACATGCTCACATGCACATCTTGTTGGATTTGTTCCTCTGTTCTTTCTGCTCTACTATTATGGTTTGTTGCTTAATTCGTACGGCCGACGCACGACGGCCCAAATCACCCCCGGGGCGTCTTTCTGGCATTATTCAGTGTAAAACACACACAAATAGAACAAATTGATGTAGGTACTTAGTCTTTCTGATGAATGCCGTACAAAATTCTGCATATGGACAGGGTGTTGAATAAACATTGTCGAACGCATCCATTAGAACATATCCAATACAACGCATCCGATTGAACACATCCGATGAAACGCATCCATATCTTTTAGATGTTTTTTTTTTGTCATAGATACATTGGTCTCTTTCTTGGTTTCTCCGATTCAAGTTTTACTCTTAATGGATTTCATAGATTGTTCTTGAATAATAAATTACTTTTGTCTATTTGTTGCTAGCTCTCTTGAAAAGGCTTAACTCTTTACTTTACTCGCTTTGGAAGTTTCAAGACTTGGTTTATTTGCGTGCCCATGATTTGGAAGGACTTCAACCAGCTGAAGTTTTTGGTGACAAGTGACTCTGCAGCCAAGATGTGGAGAAAACTTTCATCAATCTATGAGCAGAGATCTGGAGTTTCACTGAGTGCATTACAGCAAAAGTTCTATGAATATCGAAAGCCGGAAGACGACAACATAGCCAGCCACATATCAGCCATAGAACAAATGGCCAAACAGCTCGAGGACTGGGTGCTCCGATGGTAGAATCAGCCATAATTACAAAAATCATCAGCATTCTTCCGTCACAATTCAAGCATTTCAGATCAGCATGGGATTCCGTGGCTCAATCGGAACAAACTCAGCACAATTTAACCCAGCGTCTGGTGAAAGAGGATTTGCTTCTCTTTGAAAAACCAGATGATTTCCCTACAGACCACCAGGCATTGATTCATCACAACAAGAAAAAGATGTCAGTAGCAGATAAGAAAAAGAATTCAACCTGTGGTTTTTGCAAGAAGCGTGGACATTGGGTGAAAGAATACCGTTCTCGTCTGGCACAGCAGAAAGACAACAATCAAGGTACATCGTCGGCTTTAATGGCACACTTCACAGAAAAAAAGAATACAAGCTGGTACACTGACTCTGGAGCATCAAGCCACATGTGTTTCCAAAGAAGTGCGTTTAGTAGTTTCCGAACTGTTGATGAACGCCAGTATCCAGTTTGCTTGGGGAACATGGCGATGGTGTATGCTGAAGGAATCGGGAATGTGAAAATTAAATCCGAAATCTCAGGTAATGTGCAGTTCCACACACTTACAGATGTGCTATTTGTTCCCGGCATTGGATTCAATTTATTCAGCGTTAGCTCAGCTGACATGCATGGTGCTACGACTAGTTTCAAGAGTGATCGTGCAGAAGTTAAAAGAAACGGCCATACTCTGTTGCTTGGTCAACATTGTGAAACTTCTCGGTTGTATAAGCTTAGTCTGAGCGTCGTTCAACCAGATATTGCCAAGGTTTTAGTCAGTCCCAGCATTGAAAGATGGCGCAAACGTCTTGGACATCTGAGCGTCGGTACAATTTTGCAATCAGACCTAAACAAACAACTTTCTATGGGTGAATCTGAGAAATTCTTCTGCAAGGGATGTGCTTTGGGAAAATCCCATCGACAGAGTTTCGTGAAAGATGCAAAATCAAGAAAAATGGAACCTGGCCATTTGGATCATGGACCGATGCAGATTCCTTCTTTAGGGGTTTCCGAATATTTTTTGCTCATCAAAGATGATTATTCAAACTACAGCCAAGTATATTTCTTGCAATAAAAGTCTGAAACTGCAGCCAAGTTTGACGAGTTTCTAACCAAAGCACGTGCCAGCTCCATTACTGTGAAAGCTGTTAGAACAGAAAATGGTTCTGAATTTGTGTGCAGGGAGACTATAACACCATATACACCGAAACAAAATGGCTTTATATAAAGGCAAAACCATACAATAAAAGAGACTGCTCTCTCAATGCTTTACGATTGCGGTGCCCCACAATTGCTTTGGGCTGGCGCTGTCAACACAGCGGTGCAACTTCGAAATATTTGCCCTGTTCGAGCAAACAATTGGAAATCGCCTTTTGAGTTGTTGAAAAATGTACAACCTAGCTACAGTTCTCTTTACACTTTTGGATACAGTGCATACTATCACATTCCGAAAGAACATCGTAAAGGTTTGGATCCAAAGAGTAAGCATGCTGCTTTCGTTGGCTACAATCACGAAACCAAAGGCTACAGATTGTACAATGGACCTAAAATTGTTATAACGAGAGACGTCCGATTCAACGAAGACAAATTATATTTCCAATTTTCAAATACAAATTTAAATGAATCATCAAATAATAAATTCTGCGTGCTACCATTAAGTGTTTTTGAAGATGAATCTCTGGAATACCCTCAACAGAATCCACCTAGCGAAGACCAAGCGAAGCAGTGTAATGATAATGTCACATTTGCCATGGATGATCCTCAAGAAGCTTTCCCTGACGATTTTGCCACCACAACTGAGAAGATTGATTGCACTATAGACGAACGTTGTCCACTGAGGAATAGAATCACAACCAACATGTGTGCTCTAGCTGCAGCTGAAGGAAGTCCAACTTATGAAGATGCTATATCAGGTAATGAAAAATCTGCTCTGTCTGAAGAGTTAGAATCTGACACATATGAAGTACTTGAGGGTCAGACGTGGATGAGACCGATTCAAAGCAAATGGATTCTCAAAAGGAAGATAGATGCAGAAGGTTTGCCGAGTCGCAACAAGGCAAGACTAGTTGTACAAGGACGCTCCCAGAAACCAGGAATCGATTTTGGGCAAACATTCGCCCCAGTGGTAAGATTTGATTCCTTACGAGTTTTATTCTCTATTGCAGCTCACAAGAATCTTTACATGCACCAATTTGATATACAAACTGCTTTCTTGTATGGCGAATTGCAAGGCCAAATTTATGTGACTCCACCCCCAGATATAGAACATCACAATAAAATCTGGAAGTTAATAAAAAGTTTGTGCGGTCTTAACCAGGCTCCGAGAGTTTGGAATGCTAAATTTAAACAAACTCTCAACAAGTTTAATCTTCAACAATGCCAAGCAGACCCATTTGTTTATTTAATGAATACTACAGACATTTTGGATCTTTCGCTTTATGTTGATGACGGGCTTGTATTTTCATCAAGCAAAAATATCCTTGATAGTCTGATGCAACATCCAAAAATAGATTACAAAGTCAAAGAGTTTGAAGCTTCATATTTTCTCGGACTTCATATTATCTCTACGGAATCGAAACTCATCATCAACCAGAAGCAATACTGTGAACGAGTCCTTTAGAATTTTAACATGGATTCTTCATCACCATCAAGTTTGAAGCTACAAAAGAAGGAAAAATTTCAACATTTCCATTTCGAGAAGCCATAGGAAGTTTGATGTACCTTGCTGTTGCAACTCGACCAGATATTGCATATGCGGTGAATGCTCTCAGCCAATATCTAGACAAACCACCTGCTGCACACATTACAGGCGTCAAAAGAATCTTTAAGTATCTCAGAGGGACTTCAGATTATGGAATCGAATACTCCAAAGTTGATGAATTTGCTGAGTTAATTGGATATTGCGATTCAGACTTCGCCGGTGATGTGGATACTCGTTGATCCCGGACTGGACATCTATTCATGTTGAATGGATCATGTGTAACCTGGAGCAGTGAAAAACAGAAAACCGTCTCATTGTCATCCACGGAGGCGGAATATGTTTCAGCTTGTTCTGCAGCAAAAGAAGCGATGTGGTTACGAACTTTTCTAAGGGAGCTTGGTATACTCGAGGCAAGCAGTGGTGCAACAACAATATTTTACGACAACATGAGCAGCATCAAATTAGTTTAGAATCCCGAGTTCCATAAGAGAACTAAACACATTTCCATCAAGCATCATTTCATACGCCAGCTACAAAACGAAAATCACATAGACATCAAATACATATCTACAAAGGAGCAGACGTTCTCACAAAAGCATTACCAGCTTCAACATTTTCTAAACTTCGATCTTCTATTGGAATTAAACAACTAGATCTGTTAACAATGAGGGAAGGTGTTGAATAAACATTATCGAACGCATCCATTAGAACATATCCAATAGAATATCTTTCTTGGTTTCTCCGATTCAAGTTTTACTCTTAACGGATTTCATAGATTGTTCTTGAACAATAAATTACTTTTGTCTAAAACTTTTTGCTTTTATTTTCAACACAGGGACACCCTAACAACCTAGTGCTATGAAATACACTTTTCTCATAATTTTATATAGTTTCGTCAAAATTCTAACTTGTCTTTTGAAAATTTACATTATGATATGAAGTTTAAGTAAAATAATGGAGATTTTAAAATCATGCCATATTGATTTTTTACCTGCCACCGCACCGTACCACGGAGAAAATCCCGTGTCAAAAATGCACTATCGTGTCACATTGGCAACAATGACACCGACGCAAACACAAGTGTACTGTGTTATTAATTTCAAGGCTTCGGTTTTTTGATTTACATTTTTAAAAATTAATTCGAGAAAAATAATTAATCACATAAATGACTGCATCAACTGAAAACACTTAAATGTATAGCACTGCTGAAGCAATGACGTTACAATCAAGCTGGAAGGCACTTTACGACAATTTCATTGCGTATACACGCAGGAATTAATTTGAATGAATACAAAACAAAATTATAAAACACCACATACAAACTCTCGTTTACTCTTTATTATGTGTCCCACGAAAATAAAAAGAAAAAATAAACAAAAACCCGCCCGAAGCTTATAAAGTCCCTATTCCACGAACGCTTTTAAACCAAACCAACTTTCCATGGAACAAAAGAACTATAGGCAAATGAGAACAATCTGGGGAGAAGAGGTATATAAAACACACCTAAATTCGCTTCGTTTACAATTAAAATTTTGTTTTTGATAATAATTTCTGCAAATGCTAAAGGGTGCTTAAACGTCGCCGCGTCCGTCGTCGTCGGCCGTCCATCCGTCCGTCCGTCTGGCCTGTAGGATTAAACGCTATTTTGCATCATCGTACTAAAATGCCGTAAGGATCCTTCATTCATTCCTTTTATTTTAGCCCAAGGAAGTACCTTCACTACAATTCTGTAATTTAATGGACGGACATTAATTTTGCCTTCGGGCGCGGTTGTAAACAGAAACAAAAAGCCAACCTCGTCGTCGTTAGATGTTATAGTGTGGCAACAATTTGCGAATGAAACACCCTGGGATCTGAGGGTGGGGGTAAACCTTATAGCAAACTGCTTCCTTTGTATATATTATATTAACCCTAGCTATTGTTTGAGGAGCTGGAAACTCGTGTTTTCGAAGCTTTTTAGGACTCCGATCGAATTTATGGAAAGCTTTGACAAAACATTTTATTGCTAGAAAGTTATTTTCCACCGCAAAAGTTAGAGCAGAATTCAACAGAAAATGACAAGGATGAATTACTTTCATAAGATTTAAAAACAAATAAATAAATAATTTGCACTTTGTGAGTTGGTATAGGACTGATCGTTTACAGAATACATTTTGGGTAGATACTGTAGTCTGTAGCTATTAAAAAAGAGGCTTACGGTAATCATAAATCAGGTGGTTCAATGAAAAATTTAATAAGAGAGATGAACCATTTTCCATTGAATTCTGGGTGCCCCTATACAAGTAAGCAGTGGCGGATCCATAGGGGCTAAAGCCCCCCCAAAACCAATTCAACACAACGTGTAAGGTTTTTTTTTAAACTGTTAAATTTGATGGGAATCGGACAAAATAACGAGATTGGTGCTGAACAATTTACATGTTATTTAATTGCTTTTCTAAACCCCAAAAGAATTTGATTGGGGCTAAAACCTTAAGGGAGAAAAAGCAAGTTCGGGGCTGCGACTAATGGACATGTGGAAGGACAAATATTCCCTAAAAACAAAACCCAGAAAATTGGGATAAAAAATCAGCTCTTGACTAAGACCTGATAAGAATTGGAGAAAAAACGTTTGTGGTTAAGCAGCCAATTTCCTAAATAGTTAACTTATTCCAGAGAGTGTTTGAATATTTGCAATTTCTATAGACTCTAGAGTGACGTGCAAATTAATCGACATATTTTATCAGGAATATAAAGTGTATGTAGCGCTTACACGAAAATTCATTCACGCTTGCAGAATTAAGCCTAGTATGCTGCTGATGCGAAACGAAATCCCATACAAAAATGACACAACGAAATCATAAACGAAAAATTTTTTGTTTGTATTTGTTTATTTTTCATTTATTACAGCATGTGTAAGAAAAAACATGATATGGAAATGTTGAAAAATCAATATAGTCTTTTTTTTTAAATCAAATATTGGTCCGAGTTGTATGAATTCTGCTGTAGATTTATTTCTACCCAGTGTGAGGTAGGAGTGGTACAATGACGTCACTGAACTTGGATGGTGGGATTTTAAGCTCACACAACCGTGGTTGATCGAGACTCGATGTCGATATTCACTCTTTCAAATTAATATCATGCATTTTTTTATTCTCACACCTTCTCCCTGGATTTGGCAAATCAAGATTGGTTCAAGAGAATATCCAACTACAATCGAAAACATCTGCACACTTACAGAGGCAAATCGAGCTTGCAATCCCGTAATGGATGACTTCCGGTATTCTTGTTTCTTCCAGGATCTTAACCCAATCTAAATTTTAATATTACATGTATTTTCAGAAAAAATCATAACATTTTTTAAGACCAACATCTTTAATAAATAGTTTAAATCCAGGGAGTAATGGGGGTGGCGGAAAGAGTTCAACGACCATGTTGGAAAAAGTAGTAGGATTGGTCGACTTTTTATTTTGGGAAGGTATAAAAGCGGGCGTGTTTGGTGATTCATGGCTTTTTCCTTTTTTTTTTTTTTTTTGATTTGTGGAGTAAGGTCGTATCTTTTTGCGGAAGAGTTGACTTGGTGGGTGTCGTTCCCCTCAAATGGGATTACAAAAAAAAATAAAAATATAACTAACCCACAAAAACTATTATAAATTTAAAGTTAAAACTGCGCGTACATCCAAAGTTTACCAAATAAATTAAATTTGTACCGGAATTTTATGAGTCAGAATCTCATCTAGTACCTACCGGAGAATAACCAATAAAATAACTTTTGAAAAGTCCGGACAAAAATGAGTGCTTAAACAAAAAGTATTAAAATAAATCGGTTCATACGCAAAATAGGAGAAACGGATTAAAAAAGTGGCAAACTGTTACGTATGGGGTTACTACCTACAATAAGGAGGTCATGGTAGCCAAAGTGCATCTTACTTATCCTGTGGGATCGAAGGATATAAGGGGTGGGTAAATCTTCATGTGAGAGAATACATCTATCTTTATTTCTCATCCCAATAGTGCAAAGATATAACCAAAGTACTACTGCGCAGATTGTTTTTTTTTTTGGGCTCCAAATATAATTTATTTTTCAGACACCGTCATCTAGTCTTAGGCATGGAAAATTAACGGAACACAGTCTGGCGTTGATGTAGCAAGAACCCCCTAATCCGGCGAACTTCAGCCAGGCTTAAGCAAGCATGGTTACAGCTGCAAAGATCCAGACATCCTCCCCCTCCTGCGGCCCGGACTGACTCATGGTCGTATAGGAGTGGAAGGTCTAGTGATGAAAACCTCTTTATTTCCTTGAGGTGTAGTACCTCTTGTCCATCGTTTTGTCCCAGTCATCACTAGGTTACCGTTACACATGGCTTTGTGATTGTTTTCGCTTATGTTTGTTTTTTTTTTTGATTGTAGTTGGTGACACTTTCAAAGAGAATTTTTCGCTGTGGTTTCCGTAAGCATTTTGCTGTCGTGTTGGAGACCAAAGAAAAATTTCGTTTCGCATCAGCAGCGTATTAGGCTTTAGGCCAAATGCTATATTTTATAGAGCAGCTCTGTCTTATGTGGTCCGACTTAATGTCTTGAAGTCTTAACATTTTTTTTTTAAATTGGCAAAATATTTTTTTTTGTGCTTTCTAGAGTGACAGTTCGAACAAAACAGATACCTACTCTACTAGTTGATTTGACGACTTCATGAAAATGAGATCTCCAGAGGGCTTTTGTCAGTAAGAGCTCTTAGATATCATTTTCATTTTTGTCTCAAACTGGATCTCCAAGCCCCCATAGCCAAATCCTAGATCCGCTACTGAATAAATTTGATGAATGTTGGCGGTGAACAATAGTTGGGGCTTTAAGGCCATTATGGTCAAACCTTGAACTTCATTCTGACGGGATGAGCTTTGGTACACTAATAGTCCACATGCTAAATTAACTTTTAAGAAGTGTTGCCGCGATGGCACCACTAGCAGAACGGAGATATAAGGGTTGCCTCCTTACCAGGTTTAACAACGAAATGTCCACATAAATTGATCTATAAATCGAGAACCAGACATCGGACGATGACGTGAAATTTCTCATTGGATTCAGAATACTTGAATCCATAGGAATATTATTTCATTGGACCCGCTCCTCCGCCATTGCATCCTGGGAGCGCAAGATATCCTCGGCGGAATTGGGTTTTTGTCAGAAAATAATGGTAATTATGTACACCTTTATAAAATCATAAGGTTGGTGTTGACGCATGGGTTTACACTTTTGCCTTTTATTCAAAAAAACACCCTTTCACCCCAGATATTGGTATGGGTTCTTTTGTTTCTTACTACAAACTTAACATGTGTGCCAAGTTTGATCACCATACCATTATAACTTGGTAATATTATGCTCGTTTCACTGAAGACTGAGCCATCATTTTATAAAAGGAATATAACTGTTTTTTATTGAAGTTGTATTGTATTTATTTTAATTGCATAATATTGGGCATTAAAAACTACCCTTAAGTTATGTGCCATAGCTTAGATTAAAACAAGGCAAATATAAAGTGGTTTGATATATACTTCCACTTTCCCCTCCCCCCAATTTTGAAAGCGATTATACAAAAACAAATACATGGATTAAAATGGACTTTGGATATGCTGTAGATTATAAAATTCTGCGTTGACACTCATCTTAAAATTTTATGAATATTTATATAATTACCATTATTTTCTGCCTAATAAAAACCTTTATCCGCCGAGCGTATTTTGCGACCCCAGCACGCAAGGGTGGGGGAGGGTCCAAAAAAATAATGTATTCCGATAGATTGAGACATTTCACGTCATCGTACGATGGCTGGTTTTTGATTTAGTAAGGAGGCAACCGTAATACCTCCGATCTGCCAGTGCTGCCACAGTGGCAACACTTCTTGAAAGTAAATTTAGAATGTGAACTTTTAGTGTACTAACGCTCTAACTAAAAGTCAATTTTTTGGCAATTAATACAATTTATCTGTGTCTTATTTCATTTTATAGCTCTCTACCTCTAAAAAATAAACGTATCCTTTCTTTTAAACCATAATGTACATAATGTGTTATATGAGACTAACTTACACTGCATCATCAATCTATTAAGTAATCTTCACTTTTAAGGCAAACATATTGAAGACACTTTCTACGGCTGAAAATAGAAAAGGGAAATGGGTATAAGTTTGAATTGCCACAACCAAGGTGTACCTACTACAAAACCTCGTCCAAGTATGTGCTTGAGTTCTTGTTAAATTTTTGGTATAGCATATCGGTCACATGTACATAAATGTAGTTATATGAAAATATACGATTGGATCCAACCTACAATTTACCATCGAAAAGTGTTTTTCGGTCCTGAAAGACATATTCCTCCGGGAATATGGTGCCTCATATATCGCACACTGAAACGTTGTAAATTTTATGTTTAAGTCCTTCCGAAGACGTGTTACATGCTTTATTTTGCATGGAAATAAATTAAACTATCGTCTTAGTGGTAAGTGAGTGTCGAGAGCCCAGAGTGCGAACAAGAACACTGGGTGCTTCTTCAAGTAAAGTTTTATATTATACATAGTTTAGGTATTATACGTAGCTACATTTTTTTTTTTTAATATTTTAGTTCTCTGTAATGGTTTGGTATATTTTAATTAAAAGGACATGGAGTGTTTAGTACAGATAAAAGTGTATGCAATGAAGGATCCCATGGAGCACATAGAATAAACAACACAAAATGCATGCAGATTATATTGCTGTTGTTTTGTTAGAAATGCTGTTGATGTTGTGGTTTTGTGAAACACTTGGCTAAAGCTATTAGCTAAATTAATTTTCTTACTGGGTCCTTCCTTGGCTGTTGTATTTTGAATGATATACATATAAAGGGGTAGGGCATCTTATTCTTAAGTGATGATAAGAATAGCTCAATATTATTTGCTCAATTCTAACTTAACATTGAAAAGCCTTCAAATAAAGAAGAATCACTGGTTGCCTATTATAAAGTTATTGATAGGTATTGAAATTTTCAACTTAATAATAGAATTTATTAATAATTCAATTATATTTTCATTGGTATATATCCAATGTCTTACTTTTCACAATGCTCATCGTAATCAACATTTATAGTTAGGACGTTGCACTTCATCCTGACGGGATAAGCTTTTGTACACTAATAGTCCATATATTTTCCACGGTTGCAACACTAGCAGATCGACCGACGGTATGAGGATTGCCTCCTTATCAGGTTATAACAACGAAATCCAACATAAAATGGCGTATAAATCGAGAACCAGAAATCGGACGTTGACACGAAATGTCTCGTTGGATTCAAAATACTTGAAGCCCTATGCTAAGAGTACACGGCCTGTAAATTGCCGCATGTGTATGCGACACTGACGTCACCAAAAATAGGTGCAGTTTCGTGGCATGTTTGGATTATGCGACAATCGCCACATGCAACAAATATGCTTAGCACACGACATGCTAAATCTGTCCCAAAAGTCGCATGTTTGCATGCTTTATGTGTGGCTTACATGTGTGAAAAACATGGCAAGTACACGGAATGCGTCAAATTGCACGTATGCCACATGCACATTGGTACAATGCCGCATATAAATGCAGCTTGTGAGTACACGACATACATGCAAGAAAACATTGAAATAGTTGATTTTTTGTTAACTTGTATTAAAATTATTATTAAAATGTCGAAAGGAATGTAAGCAAGTGAAAAAATACAAAATCAAGTGTCAATTAGATTTCTGAATCGTTATGAGTTGAACTTATATAGGCTTAACTAAATTCACCTATTTTTTGCAAATAGTACAAAAGTGGGAAATAAACATTTATGCTTAAGAGTGTTCCGGACGAAAACTGCGATTTCGCAGAAGTGACTGTGAAGCGTGTAGTTTACCTAACAAAATGATTAAGGTGTCAATGGGTAGAAAAAGTTTGTTTTTATTTAAGAAAAATTTTAACTAAGAAAAACGACTTAAATAGTGAGAAAAACAGCAAAAATCGTGATTTTACAAACTGGCTCATGTCAAAATTAAAAGATGTTTTGCTAAAATTTTGTAATGAACATAAAATTCAACATTTGAACTATAAAACTGTTGGATAAAAAACTAAATTTTTTCACAAAAACATTAAAAAAAAAAATAATTAAAATTTGTATTAATGACACGCAATTTTTCTTATGAATCGATATTTTTTTTTCTAATTCTTTTTAAAAAATTCAATATGTACTTGTTCTTAACATATTACAATCAAAATATTATGAAAAAACTACGACTAAACAAATTTTATTATGATTTTAAAAGACATCTTTTTTTCACCGAAATCTGAAATTCTAAAAGGTGGCACTCGAAAGAAATTAAAAAAAAAAGTGAGAAAAAAAGGTCTCTGAGAGCAGAATTACAAGGAGAGAAAATGTTTTTTTGTCTGATGGAGCAGGAATATTGCGATTTCCGATTGCGAATCAGATTTATGATATTCATACAAAGAGGACGAGGACTTGTTTCTTGTTTGTTGCGTAAGGAAGGTTTCCTTCGTTTTGTTTTTATTTTTCATGTGCCTATGTACATACCTATTTATCAAAAAATGACGGGAGGCAAACAAAATGCGGCGGGTTAACAAAAAAAAAAAATTCGGAGTGCAAAAAAAAAATGCCGAGGCAAAAAAAAATGGCGCGGGGTAAAACAGAATGCCGGGGCGGGCAAAATAAATGCCAGGTGGACAAAAAAAAATGCCGCGGGGCAAAACAAAAATTCTGGGGAGGGGGGCAAAAAAATGCTGGGGCAAAACAAAATGCCTCGGGGAATTCTACTCTATATGATATGGTGTTTAACGAATTTAATAAATCTTTTTGCTTTAATTCTAGGTGATACCCTTAAACTAAAGTGACGGGAGGTAAAGGTTCTACATTCTCCAAGCAAAGGCAGACGGAGACCAAACTCCAAATAACTAAGCTGATCCACCGGGGGGGGGGGGGGGGTGGTAAAAAAAAATGCCGGGACAAAATAATTGCCAGGGGTCAAAAAAATTTTCTTTTAAATCCAAGTAGTTCGTCTTACTGAAGGTCTATCCTCCCGAAATTCTACTCTTTATTATATGTAACGAAATTAATAAAATCTTTTTTCTTTATTTCTAGTTGATACCCTTAAACTTCAGTAACGGAAACTAAAGGATTCGTACCAGAAGTCTGTAGATCCCGTGCTCGCCAGCGCTATCACATTTAAATGGTCTGAGCCAATGGGCTTCCTGCTTCCATACATGACGGTGGCGCAACAGTCCCTGGCCGTGGATCAAGTGACGTCTGCAATGGCACACACTAAATTGATACCGCGCCGGGCGCCGCCAGCCGGCTAGACGAGAAAGCACTTTTTCATGATAAGTGATACTCTTAGAGGATTTGTCAATTCCTCGCAAGAGGCAGTAGACCCGAACAAAACTTTTTAGTTTGTTGGTGGACGAGGCTGAGAATTGAACATAGAGCTCCAGCGTGATAGTCCAATGGCATTAAACTACGGGCTACTTGCCTTGGGTAGGATAACCCTATTTTGGTTTTCAAACTCCTGTGAACCTTCCTTTATGCATAACGTGACTTTTGGATCCATCATAATTTGATATGACATATTATGTATGCTTGATAGCAGCAATCATTTTATCATTTATCTATGCGCAAACCAAGCATGATAAATTCTCTATTGACACTGTCCAACGCCATTTCGAAGTCGATGAACAGCAGGTGAAGTGGTGATAGATGTTCAACCCACTGTTGAATAATGATCCGTAAGGCGCTGATGTTGTCCATACACGAAGATCCATCACTGCGGAATCCCGCTTATTCAGTGTTAAGTGTGTCGACGAGCCTCGAAGTGGACAATTTTAGTTACTTGGCTACTGCAAGCCACATGCAAATTCCGCTCCAGTTCTGCTGTCTCCTTTCTTTGAGAGTTTGACAATCATTGTTTTTTTCGACACTTCACGATTAAGACTATGAGTTGGCATCATTTTTTACAATAGCCATGATGGGATAGGTAAACCTAAGGTCTCCTCCCAGACTATAAACCTTCCCATTGAAAATATAAAAATCAACGAAATCAATAATCATAAACATCTACATTGAACATTTTTTTTTTTTTTTTTTTTTTTCATTTTCAACGTTTTTCAATGCTCAACCGAACGGAGCCTCTTACGGAAGTCACCATTTTTCTCGAAATAACCCTTAAGAAATGCATCATACTTATATATTTGTGTGAATAGGTAATTCAAAAGCAAAAAGTCAATGGAATGGACATTTATTCTATTGCTGACCAAAACTACAAACATATGTACATACGAATCTAGATGACAAAACCCGTACACGATAGCTTCTCAAATTATTATTAGAGGACGTCCGTTTCTTCCCCTGAAATTGATCGATATAGACAGAACTGTTTTCAACGTTTTTTTGTCCGGTCTAAATCGGTCCACGTCTTGTGCACATACAGGTCCATCGGTTTGGTGTGTAGGTATACTTCAGTACATATATGGTAGATTATTTTTATTAAACACGTTTTCGGATATCCCATTTTGTCCAGTTAGTAACTCCCTAGGTGCAATCACTTTGAAAACAACAACACCAACCATGATGAGTTTGCCAAAACAATAGGAATTAATGTTCATGTGTCATGACCTTTGGGGGTTCGAGGGTAAATCAAGTTCGATAGATTTCACAGCATATAATCTATGTATGTATGAAGAATATTATTGTGTTGGACTTACTATCTCTACTCTATACGAATATTCGAGCACAATTAAATCCTGGACGACTGGGAATGAAAGGCGGCAAGGCATTATATTCATGCGTTGGCTTAGCTTAGAGAAAAGAAAAGGATATGCCCTGGAGTCGAAGCGTATGCTATGATGATTATTGTTATCATCTGAATAATGTGCTTAATATAGAGGAAGATAATTTGTATGCCTACATGTTGGTGGCATTGGTGACAACGCACAACGGGAGTTTCTTGCCATTATTTGCACACTATTAGGTGAAGATGAACATTTGAGGTAGGCGTATATAATTCGGGGCATATATGTATAATGAATGGGTGGTAGTCACGTACATTATACAACGTACAAATTATAGATATTGCTTGAACGTTGTTTTTGAAAATCGAAAGAAAGATAAATAATTTTCTGTTGGTCAGTGTCCAGTCTAGTCCAGTAAGTAAGTAAGGCAAACGACCGACACATATTGATTTAATCAGAAATTTCATTTCGGAAGCAGTTAAATTGTTTATGTGATGATTGATTACGATTAACGATGAAATTTCAGAATTATATTTTATTTTGTTTTGACATGAACAGAGCAAATATGAATTCACTTTCACAAATTAAATTATAGGTCCGATCATTTATTCTGTGCACAGAAACCCACAATCTGTCAAACTTTGAAGAGCAAGGATGAAATATTCTCAAAAATATCAGAACTGTGCAAAAGTACGTGCCAGAAGTACGGCACGATGTTTGGCTTTCATTCTTTTACTCTCAAATGACATTTAGCTGAACTGTAATTTTTAGTCCGAAGAATTTTCTCGCACAGAAAATCACAGATAGTGGAAATTATTTACTCTCTCGTGAGTGTTGTCTTTATTTGTTAAAAACTGCCAAATTGAGAACGGGAAAGGCTTTTGACGAAAAATCACACAAATGCACAGCAAGTAACAGAAATTTAAAGTAAAGGAACGGACCTTATATCTTCTACTTATGCTAGGTTCACTTGCCGTTGAAAGAACCAATTTGACACACTTTGATAAGACAGGTTGGCTAGTACCAACAAGAAAAGCAAAGAAAATAGTAGTAGAGAGAAGGTATAACCCACCCTGTCTTGTCAAAATGTGTCCTTCAATGACAAGTGGAAACCTAGAATAAGTATCACACACCGGTCGAAATTTGACCATCAAAAATAAAATACAAATATCAAAAAATACTCTCAGTTTCTATTGTAGTGGGTTTCGTATTGAACAATAAGTTCATATAACTGAAAAGCGAGGCGTCTCGGAGTTGGCAGGACTTCCACCTAGATTAACGGGGCTATGGCAGGAATTTTAATTCTTGTTTAGATTTCCTTTGCATTTTTATTTCCGAATTAACAGTTTTTAACAACAATTGGATGTATCAAGTCGCCTGCTAACTTCACAGTATAGTGTTAGCTGGTCACATCGATTATCTCAAGAACTGAAAACTGCTAGTCTGAGCTAGGAACTGATTATATGGTAGGTAATTAGGAATGCGTTTTCTTAGAGTGAAGCAAAACTTTAACTTTAGCAAAGCAACCCAAAAAACATAGAGAACAATGTCGGACCTTTCTTCTCTCTTTGAATAAATTGCCTGCAAGACCCACAAAAGATGCGTCTGTGTGCACCTCATGCAGACAATCCGTATTAAACAGTGCAATCACCGAAAGATTACAGATGGCACCTTTCAACTTGTTGAATGCTTCTTCCTGCTCTTTGTACCACTTAAATGCCTGGTCAGCTTTAAAGAGATCGGTATAAGGGGAACTGCCACCAGCGAATAGCCCTCAACGAATTTTCGGAAGAACCCTGTTAGCCCCAGGAACTGACGCACCTCATGAATATTGCGAGGGTTAGGGAATTCTATTATAGCTGCCGTCTTTCGTTGGCTCGGCCTCACCCGTCTTTCGTCCACCAGAAGAAAATCGATATTAGTTTTGAAAAAGGCACATTTACTCACGTAAGGCGTTAGTCCAAACTCCTTTAATGGTTGTAGAAGTCCTTGGAGTTTAGCCAGTCCCTTTTCGACCGTCTTACTAGCAATAATAGTGTCGTCTAGATATACCTCCACTTCACCTTTAAGCAGCCTTGAATTAACTTGGTTCATTTACGATTGAAAATGAGCTGGTGCATTCACGAGACCAAACGGCATCCGATTAAACTCGTAACACCAATTGTCTATCAAAAAAGCAGTCAATTTCTTACTTCTCCTCCCTTTGAATTTGGTGGTACGGTGAAAAAAAAACATTCCGACTAGTAGAGGTGAGTACTTCAACAATCACTGGCATTGGAAATTTTTGCTTAATGATAACCTTGTTAAGGACAGAAAATCGACACAGAACCTGTCAGTTCTGAAGTTTTTCCGTAAGAACGATTGGTGAGCAAAAGTCGGACGTCGATGGACGAATTACACCTAGCTTCAGTTCAGGTCCTTGACTTTCTCGTCGACGACAGCCAGTGCGAATGGCTGTATACGGCTGTACGTATACTGGCACAGACGTAGAGAGATGAATCCTACACTGGCTTAGTTTTGACTCACCTAACTCTTACTTATTCATGGCAAAATAAATCTGGTGTAGATCAATAAGCTCCTGCAACCTCTCTCTGTACAAAGCTCAAACATTTCACACATCCAGATCCGCCATCTATACAGGTTCTCCTTTCGTGGTTCCTCCTCTCTGACCATGAGTGTGTACTATGCCGTGTCTTGCATGATGTCCACAATTGATAACCTTTTAAATAATTTGTCTACTTTTACATGGGGTTGGTCCAAAAGCTTTCGTCCTATTATCATAGAATACGGGTGATTCTCGTCCGACACGAGTAGGACCTCGCACCATGATTTCAGCTGGTCGACTGCCACTTGAGCCTACAGACGCCCCAAGGCAACACAACCTCCACCACCAAATCCTCCTAGTTGGGTCTCATACGGAACGTAAATAAGGTTTCCAGTGTGGGCCTCGGACTTTCACATCGTTATACAGTCACTACGCAGGTTGATGAAAGCCAGCAGTTTGTAACCGATCACATTCACTTCTTTTAAATATTCGTTTCCATCTCCACGGAATTGAACCTGTCTTGCTGGACTGAACTCAACCGCTTCCTGAGTTCCATTTCAATTGCGTTTAGTCCCCACGTTGGGTAAGGGGCAGTTTATCCTATAATGTCCTGCACCGTGACAGCAAAACCATCTATCCTCATTACCGGTACTACCAACGCGTCCATCTACTCGCCTTTTTGCTAACTCAGTTTTTAACAACAATTGGATGTATCAAGTCGCCTGCTAACTTCACAGTATAGTGTTAGCTGGTCTCATCGATTATCTCCAGAACTGAAAACTGCTAGTCTGAGCTAGGAACTGATTATATGGTAGGTAATTAGGAATGCGTTTTCTTAGAGTGAAGCAAAACTTTAACTTTAGCAAAGCAACCCAAAAAACATAGAGAACAATGTCGGACCTTTCTTCTCTCTTTGAATAAATTGCCTGCAAGACCCACAAAAGATGCGTCTGTGTGCACCTCATGCAGACAATCCGTATTAAACAGTGCAATCACCGAAAGATTACAGATGGCACCTTTCAACTTGTTGAATGCTTCTTCCTGCTCTTTGTACCACTTAAATGCCTGGTCAGCTTTAAAGAGATCGGTATAAGGGGAACTGCCACCAGCGAATAGCCCTCAACGAATTTTCGGAAGAACCCTGTTAGCCCCAGGAACTGACGCACCTCATGAATATTGCGAGGGTTAGGGAATTCTATTATAGCTGCCGTCTTTCGTTGGCTCGGCCTCACCCGTCTTTCGTCCACCAGAAGAAAATCGATATTAGTTTTGAAAAAGGCACATTTACTCACGTAAGGCGTTAGTCCAAACTCCTTTAATGGTTGTAGAAGTCCTTGGAGTTTAGCCAGTCCCTTTTCGACCGTCTTACTAGCAATAATAGTGTCGTCTAGATATACCTCCACTTCACCTTTAAGCAGCCTTGAATTAACTTGGTTCATTTACGATTGAAAATGAGCTGGTGCATTCACGAGACCAAACGGCATCCGATTAAACTCGTAACACCAATTGTCTATCAAAAAAGCAGTCAATTTCTTACTTCTCCTCCCTTTGAATTTGGTGGTACGGTGAAAAAAAAACATTCCGACTAGTAGAGGTGAGTACTTCAACAATCACTGGCATTGGAAATTTTTGCTTAATGATAACCTTGTTAAGGACAGAAAATCGACACAGAACCTGTCAGTTCTGAAGTTTTTCCGTAAGAACGATTGGTGAGCAAAAGTCGGACGTCGATGGACGAATTACACCTAGCTTCAGTTCAGGTCCTTGACTTTCTCGTCGACGACAGCCAGTGCGAATGGCTGTATACGGCTGTACGTATACTGGCACAGACGTAGAGAGATGAATCCTACACTGGCTTAGTTTTGACTCACCTAACTCTTACTTATTCATGGCAAAATAAATCTGGTGTAGATCAATAAGCTCCTGCAACCTCTCTCTATACAAAGCTCCAACATTTCACACATCCAGATCCGCCATCTATACAGGTTCTCCTTTCGTGGTTCCTCCTCTCTGACCATGAGTGTGTACTATGCCGTGTCTTGCATGATGTCCACAATTGATAACCTTTTAAATAATTTGTCTACTTTTACATGGGGTTGGTCCAAAAGCTTTCGTCCTATTATCATAGAATACGGGTGATTCTCGTCCGACACGAGTAGGACCTCGCACCATGATTTCAGCTGGTCGACTGCCACTTGAGCCTACAGACGCCCCAAGGCAACACAACCTCCACCACCAAATCCTCCTAGTTGGGTCTCATACGGAACGTAAATAAGGTTTCCAGTGTGGGCCTCGGACTTTCACATCGTTATACAGTCACTACGCAGGTTGATGAAAGCCAGCAGTTTGTAACCGATCACATTCACTTCTTTTAAATATTCGTTTCCATCTCCACGGAATTGAACCTGTCTTGCTGGACTGAACTCAACCGGTTCCTGAGTTCCATTTCAATTGCGTTTAGTCCCCACGTTGGGTAAGGGGCAGTTTATCCTATAATGTCCTGCACCGTGACAGCAAAACCATCTATCCTCATTACCGGTACTACCAACGCGTCCATCTACTCGCCTTTTTGCTAACTCAGCCCATGGCATATCCGCTCCACGCCGACTCTGCGGTCTTATTTCCATTTACCACCGGACCCTTTTCAGGATTTCATCAACTGATGTAGGCTTAACTAAACGGAATGCCTCTTGACATTCGGGATCACGTATACACTGGGTAATATATTTCACGAGAGTGCTTTCCTGGATGTGCCTCGACATGCAATTTCTTTCATCTCAAAGACGTACTCTAGGAAAAGTTCAAAAAAGACCTGAAAAGAACTCCTCTAATGACTCGGAAGTTATAATGTGGCTCAACATTTGGGCTGCACCCACAGCTAGCTTTTCTTGATTGTATTTGAAAAAAAAAGGAATTTAAATCTTAGAAACTGTTGGAATTTTGACACCTGTGGACATGCTTGATGTTGTGGATTCGTCACGAGCTACCTCAATGCAGATCGAAAATCCACCTCATGCGTCCACTTTTCGAGCTGAAGATTTTGAAGCTGCTGACATCCTCTATTGAATCTGGTGATTTTTCAGATGACGATACTGATGCTGACCCCAACTTTGGTGACCAGGAGAACTTAAGTTCCAAGTCAAGCATCAAAAAGGGATGCTGTATCTGAAGGTCGAGATCTAGACACAGAGTCGTCATCTCATAAAACACCAAAGCGGAAGGCTAATCTAATGCACTGGAAAAAGAATATTGCAAAATGATTGAGAGACCCGGCTAAGTCGAATGAATCGGTTTCGAAGTCACAAAGACTTATAAGAGGAAAATAACTTATAAGAGAAACAAACAAATTACAGAGAAGGACAGAAAACAATTTTTTTTTAATTATTGGGAAATGGGAGATCTTCAAAGGCAAAGAGACTTTCTCCCTAGTAGTACTGAGCCTTTAAATCCAAAATACATGTACATGAAAGAGGGACCGAAACGAGCATCCCGAAAGAAAAAACAGCTGCTTTTTCTTCCAACTTGAGTATAAAAAACCCGGGTTTGTTAACTTTTTTTTCTAAACACATTGGCAGTGGATTCGCGTGCGATTCGAACAGTAGTAGAAAAGGTGGAGTCAAGTCCAGTTGGCGGTATGACGTCACTTGAAAAAAGACGGGAAACATGGAAAACATCGTCAAGTAAATGAAGCTATCAAGCAAGGTGTGCGAGATCATATTTATTAAAATAAAAAATCCCTATCGAATTGAGAGCCATTACTGCCGTCCAAACTCAACGCGTGAGTATATAGACGGTTCAAAAAGCATTGCTGATATACACATGTACATCGCGACTACATTTCTAATTGTAGAAACAAAAACTGCCCGTATGTAACTTACCAAGTGTTTAGAAAGAGCTTTAAAATTGAATACAATATTTCATTCTTTCGTCCCGAAAATGATCAATACGAAGATTGTATGGCATTCGAAAATGCAGACGCCCAAACTAAAGAAACTCTTCGTGAGAAATACAATGCTCATCTTGTGGAAAAAGACCTGTTTAGAAAAGGAAAAGATACTGACATTGAAAAAAAGAGCTATTGGAAGAAATGTCTAAAAGGATTGGCCAACCTATGGATGTTATTTTCTACCCTGATAACTCTGGTGGACATATTATAGGTATATATTTTAAAAAATCATTTGCTGAGGAAATTTTTCCAGAAATTGAGATAAGATCTGCTAGAAAAGCTAAGAAAGACACGGAAAATCTTGTCTCTTTATAAAAAGCTAAACTGCATATTGCTGAGAGAGAAATGAAAGGTTTAATCAAGTACCGAACCGCATCCCACCGCGACCAGACGTGTCGGAAGTTGAGAACTTTACCGCGGCCAATACCCCAACAAAAAATTAAACAAACAAATTAAAAAAAAAATATTAAACCAACCTCTGTCCATTTACCATCACCTTTATCAGTGTGAAATTTAAATAATAAATCGATAAATCCCTGCGAACCCACCGTACGAAAAAAAAAAAAATCAATATCCTAATATAATAATAAAATACACAAAAAAAAATTGCAATAAAAAGAAAGTGCCAGTGTCAGTGCCAGTGCTTGTGCTTGTATACAAAAACAACAACAAAAGTGCACCATGCCCATGAACCTGATGCTCCACAAAACTAAAATCAGCAAGCGGTAAATTTTTCCTTATCTCTCCTCCCCTCATCATTCACATTGCTTTCGGCTTAGTCATTACATACAATGTGTGGCTCATCTTATATAATGTATGTAATTGATTGAGTCGAAGTAAATCAGACAAATTGCTGATATTGGTTTTCGGTTTCCAGGGGCGGATCAATACATACTACTAAGGCATAACACTGGTAGTGTTTTGTATTGTGAAGTTTTATTGGGGCCCAAACTCAATATCAGCATAGATAACTGTCTGATTTGGTTTTTAGCGTTTGTTTTTTCGTAATGGTAGGTGAATTTAGGGTCGATATTAGTAACATTCGGGGGCTGAGAAAGAATTTCTGTGCTTTGTACGTACATACTGTAAAAAACAGGCCAGCAGTCTTGGCACTAAGTGAAACCCAGGTAGGTGAAAATTCTGATTACTCCGATTTTAGCCTACCTGGTTATAGCTTAGTGCCTTTATTTTTCCTACACCATGGTCTCGCAATATATATACGTAATGATGTGGCTTATCAGCTTCAACCACAATATGGCCCTTGTTTAAATACAAACTTTAACTTCATGTGGTTAAAATTCACCGTCAATAAGCACATCATACATACATGTTTCATTTATCGTAGCCCAAGTTTGGATAGTATTCTAACGAATTCGATGCGCTGTCCGATTCAATCCTGAGAATTGTTTCCCATTATCCGCACAGTGAAATCGTTGTTACGGGCGATTTCAATGTACACAATTCTTCGTGGCTACGCTATTCTGGTCAGACAACACCCGAAGGAAGGTATGTCGAGATTTTTGCTGAGTTAAACAACCTGACTCAGCTTGTTGACGAGCCTACTCGGATTTCTGACGTTGCAGGTCAAATCGCCAACACTCTAGACTTGTTCCTTACCTCTGACCCGAATAAATACACTATAAGTGTATTATCTCCTCTAGGCTCATCAGACCATTGTGTCATATCTGCGAATTTCTCGTGCCACCAAATCACATTTAAAGAAAAAATCCCAAAGAGATCCGTTTGGCAATACGAAAAAGCCAACTGGGACGGTCTCAATAATTTCTTCAAGAGCTTTAACTGGTCACTATGCTTCCTCGATAGTGATGTTGCCGCCAGTGCAGATATGATTACAAACTTGATTCTTTGTGGAATGAGAAATTTTATCCCGAATAGGGTGAAATCTATCAAACCCAAAGAAAACTCATGGTTTGATTCGAGCTGTAAAGAGGTTATTAGGGTTAGAGAAGTAAGCTTCCGATGTTATAAAGCCAACCCTACTGAGGAAAACCGGAAAAAGTTTCAACAAGCTAGAAAGACCTGTAACGTTCATATTCGAAGAACCAAATTTTTACATGATCAAAAATTACGACAAAAAATACTACAATGTCCCAAAGGTAGTAAAAATTTTTGGTCATTTGTAAAACACATACAAAATACCACCTCGTCCTCGGTTCCAACGCTCCAAATTTTTACATGATCAAAAATTACGACAAAAAATACTACAATGTCCCAAAGGTAGTAAAAATTGTTGGTCATTTGTAAAAAACATACGAAATACCACCTCGTTCTCGGTTCCAACGCTCGTCTTCAATGATACTCCTTTTGTCAGCTCGCAAGATAAAGCCAATTTGCTTGCAGCACAGTTTGCTGTTAATTCGACGCTGCCAGAAAGTGTTATGACTCCTCCTGTACTTGAGAGCGTAAATGATTTTATGGGACAAATCTTCTTTCGCACTCGTGCAGTTGCTAGAGTTCTAAAGGATCTCGATGTACACAAATCCGCTGGCCCGTATGGTATCCCTCCCATTGTTCTGAAGAGGTGTTCTTCAACGCTGGCAAAACCACTGCGTAAGCTTTTCCATCTGTCCTTCTCTACTGGTCTCTATCCGAGTGGATGGAAAACAGCATTTGTCCAGCCTGTCCCTAAAAAAGGCGTATCTTCTTCACCCTCTAACTATCGGCCAATTGCACTTACGTCCCTTCTTTCCAAGGTCATGGAAACGCTGATTAATTTCCAGCTCAAGAAATATCTCGAGGAACGAAAGCTTCTTAATGACCGACAGTACGGCTTTCGTAGCAATAGGTCCACTGGTGTTCTGATGGTATATCTCACCGAACAGTGGAACAAATCTTTACATCGTTTTGGAGAAAGTAAGATTATTGCACTTGATATGTCAAAAGCGTTTGATAGAGTTTGGCACCAAGCTCTCTTATCGAAAATGCGCGCATTTGGTTTCGATGAACCTCTTCTTCGTTGGATTAGAAATTACCTTTCGGACCGTTCAATACAAGTTGTATTGGACGTTTTCAAGTCTGAAATCCACAAAATAAATGCTGGTGTGCCCCAGGGCTCCGTTTTGTCTCCGACTCTCTTCCTTATTTTTATAAATGATTTCTTGTCTGAAACTTCTAATCCATTAAACTGTTTTGCTGACGATAGTACCCTCAGTTTCTCATATTCGCTTACAGATTCTCATCCATGTCCTTCGGATGTGGAACTTGAACGGCAGCGTATGATAAGCTCACTAAATTCTGATCTCGACAGCATTGTCCAATGGGGAATCAAAAACCGCGTAGAATTTAATGCTTCTGAATCTCAATGACTCCTGTCGTTAAAGCGAAACCCACCCCCAATGCCGCTATCCATGGACGGCACTTGCATCGAGGAAACCGAACAGCTCTCAGTTCTCGGTATGTGTGTCACAGACCACCTTTTGTGGAATGACCACATATTTGATGTCGCCAAAAACGCTGCTAAGTGTTTAGGTTTTCTCCGTAGATGCAAGAAGTTTTTTTCCCCTTCTGATCTGGCTGTGATCTACAAAGCCTTTATTCGTCCAAAACTTGAGTACAATTCTCATATTTGGGCAGGAGCTCCAAGAACTCACTTGAGTTTGTTGGACAGAATTCAAAAGAGAGCTTTAAAAATGATAGGCGAAAGATCTATAACAGAAACAATTACATCTCTCGAACACCGCCGTAATGTTTCATGTCTTTCTCTATTTTATCGCTATTATTATAATCAGTGTTCTAGTGAAATAGCCAGTTGCATCCCCCCCCCCTTAAAAAATTCAACCGTAATACTCGCGCTTCTAGGAATGCCCATCAGTTCACCCTCGAGCCCAACTTCGGAGGTACTGTAATGTACAGAGATTCTTTCTTCAGTCGCACCACACGAATGTGGAATGCTTTACCTGACTTGACTTTCCCCTCCCATTTCGATGTGCAAACGTTCAAAACCAATGTGCATCGGTATCTCCTTCTAAATCCTCTCCTACTTACCTAATCGCTCGTGCTGTGTTAAAAACATTTTAAGGGTAGCCACAACCCCTTTTGCGCGCGTGGAATATAAAAAAAAAAAAAAAAAAAAAATTCTGTTAGAAAAAAAAAAACTATTCTCGAGTACTTTAGCGATTTTTATAAAAACTTGTAACAGTTAGACATGACTTTTGTAGATGCCGACGTTTTTATTTTAAAACGTACGTACTTATTTTTTTTTTATTTTGTGTATAATTTTTTTTTATTTTATTTATTTATTTAATCCTATAATATAAAATTTGTATCTTATTATTTAAGTAATGTTTACTTAAGTATAACTACTAAGCCACTTTAACTTTAAGTCCTTTCAAAAAGAAATCTGTGAATAAGTTAAACTTTTATTATTAAATAATATACATAGCTTTGTGTTTCTTATATCAAGACTGTAAGATTATAAAAAAAAGGGTTTATTTAAATAAAAATTCAATATAAATGTGTACCTAAGTTTTTAACCTTCCTATACCCGCGCATTGGTCTGTGAGAACGTAAATTTACTTTTTCTCAAATATTTTAGTAACGGTGTAATTTAGCACAGTGTGCTTTATGGTAGCTTCGTGATTTGTTTCATCCCTTATTTTAGTGTGCTTTAAGTTTTTGTGTGGTGAGCACGTGTAGTGGTTTGAGGCATTATTCGGTCTGTGAGACCGGCGTGGGTATACACGCAACAAATTTGAGCAGGTAATTTTTTTGTTGTATGCATTTATTTTTGCGTTTTTATTCTTATAATTATTGTGTTATATATGTTGGTTAATATTACATTGAATTTTATTAATGGATTCCGAAAGGATAAAGTTGATGTTTGAGGAGGAAAATTCGGATTCGAATTACGACGATGAAGATAAAAGTGATGTGGAGGACCTGATTGAACGACAGGAGCCAGAAATTCACTCTGAGCAAGATGATGATTCTGAGAGCGATGGAGAAGTTGCAAAAAACTCTGCAGACTTCTACATGGGCAAAGATAACTGCTCAAAATGGAAGAAAAATCCTCCCACAATGAAGGTAATAGAAATAGGAACATTGTGACCCAGCTACCTGGTGTAAAGGGCGAAGCAAAAAATATGAAGGAACCAGGTGAGATATGGAAGTTGTTTTATTCTGAAAATGTAATGAGCCAGATCACGGCCTACACGAATCAACAAATAAAACTGTTAGCACCTAAGTTCGAAAGAGAAAGTGATTGCTCGGAAACTGATGAGGTCGAAATTCAGGCACTATTTGGGCTCTTACTCTTTGCTGGTGTTCGGAGAAATAGTCGTCTGAATGCTAAAGATTTATTCAAAACTGATGGCTCGTCCCCAGATATCTTTCGTTTGACTATGATTTGGAATCGGTTCTGTTTATTATTGGGGTGTCTCAGGTTTGATGATAAAAGCACCAGAGCTGCACGCGCTTCTGTTGAAAAATTGGCTCCCATAAGAGATTTGTTTAAAGAAGTCAAAGCGTCATTCAAAAAATACTTCAGCTCGTCTCAATTTGTAACAATCGACGAAAAGCTAGAAGCGTTCAGAGGTCGTTGCAATTTTAGACAGTATATTCCATCGAAACCAAATAGATATGGGATCAAAATATATGCCTTGACAGATGCGAAAATGTTTTATACGTCCGACATGGAAGTTTATTTGGGAAAACAACCTGAAGGTCCCTATTTTGTGGATAACTCGGCGATGTCATTGGTTGTGCGTCTAAGTAATGCTATTCATAACAGTGGCCGCAACATAACAATTGACAACTTTTTTACAAGTCTTCCCCTTATTGATAAGTTAGAAAAGGATTACAGGCTGACAGTGCTAGGTACGATTCGAAAAAATAAGAGAGAACTGCCTAAAAACTTCACCGACGTAAGACGCCGAGAAGAAAAATCCAGCTTATTCGGACATAGAGGCATTTTTAACCTTGTTTCCTATGTGCCAAAAAAGAACAAGAATGTTCTCCTTGTATCAAGTATGCATGATAATCAAGAAATCAATGAAGAAACTGGGAAACCTGGAATGATAATGGAGAATAATGCAACAAAGGGAGGCGTTGACACGGTTGACAAAATGTGTGCAACTTACAATGTTGCAAGGGGTACCAACAGATGGCCGATGGCTATTTTGTATAGCCTGATGAACGTAGCGGGTATAAATTCATACGTCATATATGGTCTCAACAATCAGAACAAAAAAGTCACCCGCAGAGCATTTTTGGAAGGTTTATCATACGATCTCATAAACCCACATTTGAGGAAACGGACTAATAACACTTGTTTGCCGCGATCCCTAAGACAAAGGATTACTGAGATATGTAAGTTAGATGGACCAGAATCTTCGGTAACGTCTAGTAATACAAAAATTGGTCGCTGTAGTTATTGTTCGTCCACAAAAAACCGAAAGACGCGATACAATTGTGTTCCTTGCAAAACATATTTCCTTGCAAAACATATTTTTGTATGGAACATGCAATAATGGTTTGTCCCGACTGCCACGAAAAAACATCTGGTTATGAATGTTAATTTATTTTATTGTTCCTTTACATTTTAGCTTTAAGATTATGAAGTTTTTGTTTTTGTTTTTTAAAGAAAAAAATTTTGTGTTCAAGTTTTTGTACCCCTGATGAAAAAGTGCCTTTTTTAAGAGGCTTAATAAGGAGACTGTCATTTATTTATTAAATTAAGAAAAACTAATAAAGACTTGTTTTATGTCGTTATTAATATGTTATTCTATAGATTAAAAAAAAAGTAATAAAGATATTCGAAGAAGAAGAGAAACTACGGGCTTTTTAGTTTCGGTCCGAGAGACCGTGCGCAGGTATACGTGTTATTTTTTTTGAGTATATTTTTTTTGGGTATAGGAAGGTTAAAGTTAATAACTTCTAAGTCACTTAAACTTTAATGCTAGGCTTCCACTTGTCGTTGAATTGACACAGTTTGACAGCTGTCAATTTGGTCTTTGAACGACACGAATTCTAGTTTATTTCCACTTGTGTCTTTATTTGACACAAATTAGTTTATATGACAAAGAATTTTGACAGATGGCTTTGTCAGTTCATTGACAAGTATTTCCACTTGGATTGGTTTTTTCCTAACTGACACTCATGGTCAATGTGATCTTCGATGAAATTTGTGTAGACGTGTGCATATTGAGTTTTTACTTAAAAGAACAGATAAAGATTCACAAAGAAAACAAGTTATTTGCAGTTTTGCATTTAGTACGTGGTAAAAATATTTATATTAAAAAAAAATATTTTGTTATCAGAAATCAGAAATGCAAATTACTCTTCCAGATTTTTTTTTTATTTCTGCTAACCGTTTTCATTTAAAAAAATAAATATATAGTAAAAAAAACTATTCAATTATGTTCTATTTCAACAAATTCCTGCACTGAAAATCGATGCAAAATCAAAAACTAGTGTATGACATCTGAAATTTATATTCGTCTGTTTTCCAACCATTTCCAATTATCATTTCTAGCGCACTTTTAACATTAACGATCGGGTCATCTCCGTTGTCCACTCCAGGAGTAGGCTCCTTAATTCTTTTTTTTTTAAGCTTCTACAAATTTTTTTCATCATCTGAATTGGGATAACCAATATTCTGGTCACTCATTTTACGCACGGCATTAATATTCTTTTACTTCCCAAATTACAAAAAAATAACTTCAATTTGAAAAAAAACATTCACTTCTGACAAAGGATAAATCAGCTTGGACAAACATTTTCATTGTGTACGTTTAGGAGACATAAGGGACTTCATATTCAATCAACTACTTTCATGGAACGTAAATTTAAATAAATCACTTTTTTTCGACATGTATATCAAACTCATAACTTTTCTTCAATACTTTTCCTTAATTTCGTTTAGAAAAAAAGAAAATCCTCGACATGGATACAAAAATTTTTTTAAATTTAATAAACGCGACCGCACAAACAATTTATAAAAAGTCAAACTGATTTTTAATTTCACAAATGACAATTTTGACAAGAACATACTTGATTTAAAATTAAGGCAGATATTTAGTGACTAATTTTCCAGTTACTTTCCAATAAAAGTTCCCTTCATTTGAAGTCAATTTTTTGAAAGCTGGCCAATCACAGATTAAAAACTTGCCTTACTTCCAAGTCCCCTTAGTCATCTGAACGTACCCATTGTTTTTCAAAGACAAAGTGACATTTCCACTTGTCTTTGAAATTCGTTGTCTTACCCTGAGGCCACACGAGCCAGTACTGGCAAGCCAGTTGGCTACATAGATTGACTGTCAAGTTCATATACGTGAATATGATGCGACGTAGGTGGCACGCAACTTGTAAGCAAGTTGCTTTCAAGTATCTGCGGTCACGATCAGCTTTCACTAGGATAGCCTATCTAGGATTCTAAATACACACTTTAATGGAATTTGATTTGGCATCGTACTTCGATTTTTTCTTACTTAACAAAAAATGACGTCGAATCCTGCATTAAGTCTTGCGATGGTCAACGCATAATACTGCCAATGCGTTGACGGATGCATTGACAGAATTTTCTGTCACGTCAAAGTAACATGGATTGATTTTCATCTAATTCAAAAATTCCGATTTTTTTTTATATAATTTAAAAAAAAATTGATTTTTTGGAGGTTTCTTATAATCCATCATCATCGTAGCCATCCTTTAATGGAATTTGACAGTTCATACATTGACAGATAGGTAAGCAATTAAATTACGTTGTACGAGGAATATTTCGTTCCAAAATATCATCCAAAGTCGCTACAATCGCCTTTTCCCGCGCAAAAAATTTAATCTCAAAAAGTTCAACTATCTTTATGGTTTTCAATGCATCATCTCCGTAGAAATCTTTAAATTTAATTTGACAGTCTATGACTTGACAAGTCGGTAACAGAATATTCCAAATGTCACCCGAAATTCCCAAAACTTTCATTTTATCCAAGCAAAAAATATACTCTCAAAAAATTAGGATTTTCAAGAGATTTTGTATAATTCATCATAATCATAGCCATCCTTCAATCAAATTTGACAGTTGCCTATTTTGGAAATGTTTAAATATCTTAGCTGTGGGAACTCCGAAGTCAAAATTGTTGGGTGGGGTTTATCAGAATCGTTTGTCCATCGTTTGTCCACGTTTGTCAAACCAAAAAAATCGTTTGTCCACCCTCAGGAAAAAAGTAATTAAGTTTTTTTTTATAGCCACTCCCCAAAACCAAAAAAAACTCATGTACTGCCCCCAATAGATAACTTAGGAAGATGAGACTAAGTGCGTTCGTTTGTCCACCAGCTGTTTAAGACTTAGTTCAAAAGTTATTCAACATTTCTTTTTTTATAGCAACACCAACTAAATTTAAATTTTTTTTTTACCTAAATCCTATTATCCCCAATCGTTTGTCAAACGTTTGTCCAGGTTAGTCCAGCAAAAAAAAAATTTTAGGCCTTCGATCAAAAGTTATTCAACATTTCGTTTTTATAGCAAAACCCCCAAAGTCAAAAAGCTTGACCAACACCCCAAATGATAACTTACGCGAATAAAACTAAGTGCATTCGTTTTTTCACCGGCTGTTAAGATTATCCATACAAAATAATCACTTTTCCATCCTTAGTTCAAAAGTTATTAATCATTTCATTTTTATAGCAACACCAACAAAATTTAATTTTTTTTTACCAAAATCGTTTTATCCCCAATTGTTTGTCCACCGTTTGTCCAGGTTAGTCCAGCAAAAATAAAAATTTTTAGGCCTTCGTTCAAAAGTTATTCAACATTTCGTTTTTATAGCAAAACCCCCAAAGTCAAAAAGCTTGACCAACACCCTAAATGATAACTTACGCGAATGAAACTAAGTGCATTCGTTTGTTCACCGGCTGTTTAAGATTATCCATAAAAAAATAATCGCTTTTCCACCATTAGTTCAAAAGTTATTCAACATTTCGTTTATATAGTAGCACCATTAAAATTTAAAATTTGTTTAGCGAAATGGTCTCAATCCCAATCGTTTATCAGCCTTCGTTCAAAAATTATTTAACATTTCTTTATAGCAATCTCCAAACCCAAAAATAATCCACCCAACCTTTAGCCAACATAAATAACATTTATATTAGAACTTAATGCTTGTTAAAAAAATATGCACGACTGACAATTTGAATAAGAATTAATAAATTAAGGAAAAACTCAATAATTTTGAAAAAAAAATATTATAATCTTCAATTTAATTTGATACCAACCAATTTTTTTATATTCCACGCGCGCAAAAGGGGTTATGGCTACCCTTAAAATGTTTTTAACACCGTGCTGTGTTAAAAACATTTTAATTAGGTAAGTATGAGAGGATTTAGAAGGAGATACCGATGCACATTGGTTTTGAACGGTTGCACATCGAAATGGGAGGGGAAAGTCGAGTCAGGTAAAGCATTCCACATTCGTGTGGTGCGACTGAAGAAAGAATCTCTGTTCATTACAGTACATCCGAAGTTGGGCTCGAGGGTGAACTGATGGGCATTCCTAGAAGCGCGAGTATTACGGTTGAATTTTTTAAGGGGAGGAATGCAACTGGCTATTTCACTAGAACACTGATTATAATAATAGCGATAAAATAAAGAAAGACACGAAACATTACGGCGGTGTTCGAGAGATGTAATTGTTTCTGTTATATATCCTTCGCATATCATTTTTAAAGCTCTCTTTTGAATTCTGTCCAACAAACTCAATTGAGTTTTTGGAGCTCCTGCCCAAACATGAGAACTGTACTCAAGTTTTGGACGAATAAAGGCTTTGTAGATCACAGCCGGATCAGAAGGGGAAAAAAACTTCTTGCATCTAAGGAGAAAACCTAAACACTTGGCAGCGTTTTTGGCGACATCAAATATGTGGTCATTCCACAAAAGGTGGTCTGTGATACACATACCGAGAACTGAGAGCTGTTCGGTTTCCTCGATGCAAGTGCCGCCCATGGATAGCGGCATTGGGGGTGGGTTTCGCTTTAACGACAGGAGACAACATTGAGTTTTAGAAGCATTAAATTCTACGCGGTTTTTGATTCCCCATTGGACAATGCTGTCGAGATCTGAATTTAATGAGCTTATCATACGCTGCCGTTCAAGTTCCACATCCGAAGGACATGGATGAGAATCTGTAAACGAATATGAGAAGCTGAGGGTACTATCTTCAGCAAAACAAGTTTAATGGATTAGAAGTTTCAAACAAAAGATCATTTATAAAAATAAGGAAGAGAGTCGGAGACAAAACGGAGCCCTGTGGCACACCAGCATTTGTTTTGTGGATTTCAGACTTGATTTCAGACGGTCCGAAAGGTAATTTCTAATCCAACGAAGAAGAAGAAACCAAATGCGCGCATTTTCGAAAAAAGAGCTTGGTGCCAAACTCTATCACACGCTTTTGAAATATCAAGTGCAATAATCTCACTTTCTCCAAAACGATTTAAAGATTTGTTCCACTGTTCGGCGAGATATACCATCAGATCACCAGTGGCCCTTTTGCTACGAAAGCCGTACTGCCGGTCATTAAGAAGCTTTCGTTCGTCGAGATATTTCTTTGAGCTGGAAATTAATCAGCGTTTCCATGACCTTGGAAAGAAGGGACGTAAGTGCAATTGGTCGATAGTTAGAGGGTGAAGAAGATATGCCTTTTTTAGGGACATGCTGGACAAATGCTCCACTCGGAAAGAGACCAGTAGAGTAGGACAGATGGAAAAGCTTACGCAGTGGTTTTGCCAGCGTTGAAGAACACCTCTTCAGAACGATGGGAGGGATACTATCCGGGCCAGCGGATTTGTCTACATCGAGATCCTTTAGAACTCTAGCAACGGCACGAGTGCGAAAGAAGATTTGTCCCATCAAATCATTTACGCTCTTAAGAACAGGAGGAGTCATAACACTTTCTGGCAGCGTCGAATTAACAGCAAACTGTGCTGCAAGCAAATTGGCTTTATCTTGCGAGCTGACAAAAGGAGTATCCCTGAAGACGAGCGTTGGAACCGAGGACGAGGTGGTATTTCGTATGTTTCTTACAAATGACCAAATATTTTGACTACCTTTAGGACATTGTAGTATTTTTTGCCGTAATTTTTCATCATGTAAAAATTTGGTTCTTCGAATATGAACGTTACAGGTCCTTCTAGCTTATTGAAACTTTTTCCGGTTTTCCTCAGTAGGGTTGGCTTCATAACATCGGAAGCTTACTTCTCTAACCCTAATAACCTCTTTACAGCTCGAATCAAACCATGAGTTTTCTTTGGGTTTGATAGATTTCACCCTATTCGGGATAAAATTTCTCATTCCACAAAGAATCAAGTTTGTAATCATATATGCACTGGCGTCAACATCACTATCGAGGAAGCATAGTGACCAGTTAAAGCTCTTGAAGAAATTATTGAGACCGTCCCAGTTGGCTTTCTCGTATTGCCAAACGGTTCTCTTTGGAATTTTTTCTTTAACTGTGATTTGGTGGCACGAGAAATTCGCAGATATGACACAATGGTCTGATGAGCCTAGAGGAGATAATACACTAATAGTGTATTTATTCGGGTCAGAGGTAAGGAACAAGTCTAGAGTATTGGCGATTTGACCTGCAACTCAGCAAAAATCTTGACATACCTTCCTTCGGGTGTTGTCTGACCAGAATAGCGTAGCCGCGAAGAATTGTGTACATTGAAATCGCCCTAACAACGATTTCACTGTGCGGATAATGGGAAACAATTCTCAGGATTGAATCGGACAGCGCATCGAATTCGTTAGAAGTCGAATTGCTATCCAAACTTGGGCTACGATAAATGAAACATGTATGTATGATGTGCTTATTGACGGTGAATTTTAACCACATGAAGTTAAAGTTTGTATTTAAACAAGGGCCTTATTGTGGTTGAAGCTGATAAGCCACATCATTACGTATATATATTGCGAGACCATGGTGTAGGAAAAATAAAGGCACTAAGCTATAACCAGGTAGGCTAAATTCGGAGTAATCAGAATTTTCACCTACCTGGGTTTCACTTAGTGCCAAGACTGCTGGCCTGTTTTTTTACAGTATGTACGTACACTACACAGAAATTCTTTCTCAGCCCCCGAATGTTGCTAATATCTAAATTCACCTACCATTACGAAAAAACAAACGTAAAAAACCAAATCAGACAGTTATCTATGCTGATATTGAGTTTGGGCCCCAATAAAACTTCACAATACAAAACACTACCAGTGTTATGCCTTAATAGTATGTATTGATCCGCCCCTGGAAACCCAAAAACAATAACAGCAATTTATCTGATATGCTTTGGCTTAATCAATTACAAGCTTTGTATAAGATGATATAGATACTAATACTCTGCATGCAATGAAAAAGCCAAAGCACTGTGAGAGATGTGGGAAGGAGAGATAGGAAAATGAACCGCTTTGCTATGGTGTATGCTGCTGCATCATCGCCTTCGCATGAGTGCACTTATTTTTTGTTGTTGTTTTTTATATGGTTTTTTGTTGGATTTTGTTTGGCTCTAGTTACTGGCACTTGCACTGTGATGTTAATTTGGGCTATTTTTTTTTTTATTTTTTAATTATTTGGCGCGACTATATATGTACATAGTTGGATTTTTATTTTTATTTGTAACTATTAGATTATTGGATTTATTAATTATTTTTTTCGAAAGGGGCAATTTGAGAAGCAGAACTGAATATTTTTGTTGGATTAATTTTTATTGAACTGGGGGTATTTGGCAGGTATTTCCATCACACGACCGCTCACAGAGGGCTGTAGATCGGAACTCACCAATTATTTTAATCAAGACAAACTACTAACAAAAAAAAAATATTATTGATAGGCAGGTGTACGTGTTGACGAGTAAGTGTATGCACCCGTCAAACCAACCGAATCATCAAAATAGAATACAAAAAAAAACATTATTCTAATGGAATATTAACTATTTTGTTGACTTTTTTTCACATTTTCTTCTTGTTGGTAATAATTGATTTTTTTTTTTTTAATTAATTTTTATATTCTTCTTTAATGATGTTGAGGAACGCAGTTATTATTTATCAAAGTTTATTTAATTTAATTTTGTTAATGTTCTTTCTTTAATTTATTTTCGCTTAAATTTACCTTTTCAATTTCATTTATTAAATAATTTCCCATTTCATAATTTTCGATTTATATATTTTGCCAAACATTAATGTTTATACCCTATTATGATGACATACATATTCGCTATGTTGGTTTTTAACATTAGTATTATCTGTTAGACTATGTTAATATGTTCGTTATTTTTTTTTTTGTCGTCGTCATCATGATCTGCATCGGCACTTGCAAGATGAGCTGGTCGCAAAGAGAACAACCGCAATCGTCAATGCAGATTATTGGTGACGTTTGCAAATACTGATTTAGGCAAGTGGTGTATGATTTATTTGGAATTATTAGGGGTATTCACGATCTGGTGCAACGATCCTAGTAAAAGTGCGAAATTTTATTTTTTTTAAGTGGATCGTGAACGCACTTTTCTTATCTTCTTGCAACACTAAAGCAAATGTCAAAAATAGTTTGACATTTGTTATTTGTTTTTGTTTCGAACATATCTGAAAATTTCAATTTGATTTAATTTAAATTTTGTTCATAAAAGATGCCAAAAAAACGGAAAAAGAAAATTTTACCAAATCTTAATTATCGTCCGAATTTTAAATGGAAAATAGTAGTAAAAGATGATGACGACGTCACATCAATACAATCAAGATAGCAAATTGGATGTATCCAATGAACATACCTTTGTTTCTGTTTAACGTAATCAAGAATGAGTGAGCTGTCAAAAACACAATTTACAAATTTTACAATGTTGTATTTTCCTGTTGCAATGGGTTTCGGGTATTGCCAAAGTGCGAAACTGTTGTAAGATTGCACCTTGTATATTTTGTTGTTGTAATGTTGTAAGATTTTACACTTTTGCACTTTTACAATGATACAAGGCCAGTTGCATCGGATCGTGAATACCCCTATTGTAAATTCACTTTTGTAGCAACAACCAAACCAGACGGGCAGGGTTACCTGCCTATCAATAATATTTTTTTTTGTTAGTAGTTTGTCTTGATTAAAATAATTGGTTGGTATCAAATTAAATTGAAGATTATGATAGTTTTTTTCTAAATTATTGAATTTTTCCTTAATTTATTAATTCTTATTCAAATTGTCAATCGTGCATATTTTTTTACAAGCATTAAGTTCTAATATAAATGTTATTTATGCTGGCTAAAGGTTGGGTGCATTCATTTTTGGGTTTAGAGATTGCTATAAAGAAATGTTAAATAACTTTTGAACGAAGGCTGAAAAACGATTGGGATTGAGACCATTTCGCTAAACAAATTTTAAATTTGTATGGTACTGCTATAAAAACGAAATGTTGAATAACTTTTGAAAGAAGGCCTAAACAATTTTTTTTGCTGGACTAACCTGGACAAACGGTGGACAAACGATTGGGATTCAAATGATTTTGGCAAAAAAAAGGTGTTGCTATAAAAAAGAAATGTAGAATAACTTTTGGACTAAGGGTGGAAAAGCGATTATTTTTTATGTATAATCTAAAACAGCCGGTGGACAAACGAATGCACTTATTTTTTTTTTTTTTATTTATTTATTTTTTTTCATCAATTGTTCAAGGACCTGCTGATTAAAAACAAACATAATTAAAAACATAATAAAAAAGAATTTACAAATTATTTAGATATTATTTACAATGAGTGCCAATGGATTATAACCAAAAAGAAATACAATAATTATTATTTTTATTTTATCAATTACATAGTTGAAGAACTTTTCTCTTAAGACAATCTTTATTCATACAAAGATCAATATCACTGTATACCATGTTATTTTTAGAGAACGCGTTATTGGTTCATTTAATGCATAATTGGTTCTATGAAGGGCAATATAAAATAATTCATCGCTGTTGCGAAAAACCCGTATCGGAACATGAAAGGACATTAGGGAAAGCAACTGAGTGGACCGAATTCGATTATCAAAAACGTCTTTGACAAACAAAATGCATTGGACATTTAAGCGTTTTTAAGTCAATAAGAGAACACCTTGATTTATAATCCGGTAAAGATCCAACCCAATTAAACTTTCGCAAGGCGTACCGCGTGAATCTTTTTTTGAATCCTTTCAATTCGCAATATATTATTATTATAAAAAGGTGACCAAACGTCACAACTTGTAGAACTATAGACATAAATAAGGTCTTAAAAGTATAAAAATTCTTAAAATCGCTGCAGTTTCGTTTCAAAAAACCCAGAAGTGAATTACCTTTAGAAACAATATACTCGATGTGAGATTTAAAGTCAAGCTTTGAATCAAAAAGCACATCAAGATCATTAATTGAGTTTACTCGGAAAAGACTAACGTCATAGAATTTATATTGAAATTCAAGTAATGAGTATGATCTAGTTACACTAAAGATTTTACATTTAGAATAATTTAGTTCTAAATGATTATATTCACACCACTTTAAAAAATTGTTTATATCGAATTGCATCAATAAGCAATCTGAAATTGATGATGTTGCTAAGAAGAGTTTAACATCATCAGCGTACATCAAACAATATTCTAAATTAGAACGCAAATCATTAGTAAAAATAATGAAAATTAGTGGTCCCAAATGACTTCCTTGTGGAAGACCCGATACAACCTCTATAAGATTTGAGACGCAATTATTTAACTTAACAGCCAGTTTTCTGTCAGATAAATAAGATCTCAACCATTTAATGAACAGTTCATTCAATCCTAACTATTTTAGCTTTTGCAAGAGAAGATCATGATGAACTCGATCAAACGCTTTAACAAAATCAGTGTACAGGACATCAACTTGTCTACCGTTTTCCATATGACCACTACAAAAATTTGCAAACAGACTTAGATTTGTACAAGTCGACCTTCTTTTTATAAAACCATGTTGTTTGGGGGATACTATTTCCTTAACAGCAAAATTTAGTCTTTGAGTGACTATTTTTTCAAAAAGTTTGGGTATGGCAGACAGTTTGGAAATCGGTCTGTAGTTCTTCACTAAGTGCTTAAGACCTCTCTTAAATACTGGATCTATAAAATATATCTTCCATTCATCAATGAAAGTCCCAGTTTCAAGGGATTTATTAAAAATAAGACTCAGTACATTACAAAGTGAGGAGGAACAATTTGACAAAAGAATAGGGGGAATCATATCATAACCAGATTTTTTTGTAACGTCCATCTCTTTTAAATTTTCTAAAATTTCCTGTTCTGAAAAACTTCGTAAGGAAAAATCAATTTCAGGAACAATATCAGAATACAATCGATCAATATTTGGAAATAATGCCACAGTTATATGAAGTTTGAAAGAACTGAGCAAAAAGATTACAAGATGACTGAATATCATTCGATTTAAGATTCTCATATTCCATACATTGAGGAAAAGATGAACATTTTCTTTTTGAATTTAAAAATACCTAGAAAGGTTTGGAGTTATTTTTTATATTGGATTCAGTATTTATTATATATGGTCTATACAAAAATTTGTTGAGAAAGTCAAATTCTTTTCTCAACTGAAGAAATATTGCCAGGTCTTTGGGAAGTTTTGTCGTTTAGGAACGCTTAAATGCCTTATTTTTAGCATTCTCCAAATTTTTGATTCTCTTATCAAACCACGGAAGCTTAAATGATTTGTTTCTAGTAAACGTACGAACAAATCGTTCTATGCCTTCAAACAGGATACATTTAAAACTAGCAAACATATCCTCAAATGAGCTACCTTCCAAAATATCCTTCCAGTCGATAGTATTATAAAAACTATTAAGTTATATAAAATCTGCCTTAGCAAAATTAAAATTTTTACATTTTTCGAAGGAAGCAGATGCATAATCATAAAATTCAAAAGATAAACAAACAGCCTTATGATGAATAGAGTTGTTAAGAAGGGGAGAATCTGAAATTTCTAAAGAATATTTTAAATCATTGTTAATGAACACTAAATCCAAAAGTCTTCCCAGACAATTTTTGAAATTATTAATTTGAAAGAGACCCATAGCAGAAAATGAATCAACGACTAACATCTCTACGTCTTTAATTGCATCAAAAGGGATTAAAACATGATCTTCTTCCATGTAGCACCAGTCGATGTCACCAATGTTGAAATCGCCGAGAATACAAGGGAATTGGTTTGTCGTTAATTCATTTAAAATAGCTTGAGTATTAGAAATATGCTTAGTTTATAAATCTACTCCACTCATTGGACGAATATAACTTACAATAAAATATATATCTTTAGTTTTAGCAGAATCCTCTGTACTAACACAAACACAAAGTTGTTCAATTTCATCTGAGTCATCTATTAGGTAAAATTTTGACTTCTGAAGGAAGCTCGAACTGCTATTAGCACACCTCCACCACGCTCCATTCCAGTTTTGTTAGATCGATCTTTACGATTGACACTGAATTAAGAGTCGAAAAGTTCACATGACATGAAATTTGAATTCAACCATGTCTCAACAATGATGATGACGTCATATTCGTGCAGTGAAGAAGACACAAAGCTTCATTCGCGTAAGTTATCATTTGGGGTGTTGGTCAAGCTTTTTGACTTTGGGGGTTTTGCAATAAAAACGAAATGTTGAATAACTTTTGAACGAAGGCCTAAACAATTTTTTTTTGCTGGACTAACCTAAACAAACAGTGGACAAACGATTGGGGATAAAACGATTTTGGTAAAAAAAAATTTAAATTTTGTTGGTGTTGCTATAAAAAAGAAATGTTGAATAACTTTTGAACTAAGGGTGGAAAAGCGATTATTTTTTATGGATAATCTTAAACAGCCGGTGGACAAACGAATGCACTTAGTTTCATTCGCGTAAGTTATCATTTGTGGTGTTGGCCAAGCTTTTTGACTTTGGGGGTTTTGCTATAAAAACGAAATGTTGAATAACTTTTGAACGAAGGCCTAACAATTTTTTTTTTGCTGGACTTTCCTGGACAAACGATTGGGGATAAAACGATTTTGGTAGAAAAAAATTTGGATGACTTTTGATCTAAGGGTGGAAAAACTATTATTTTGTATGGATAATCTTAAACAGCAGTAGATGATAAAAAAGAAAAGCTTTATAACTTTTTTCCTGAGGGTGGACAAACGATTTTTTTGGTTGGACAAACGTGGACAAACGATGGACAAACGATTCATGATAAACCCCACCCAAAAATTTTGACTTCGGGGTTCCCACTTCACACAGCTAAATTTCTTTGTCCCTCCTCTAATTAAAAGTTGTGGCAGAAAGAAAAGTTAATTCCCAAAATTTCAACGAAAAGCTCAAAGAAAAGTTAATTCCAAAAATTTCAACGAAAAGCTATCTACGTCGCTTTATATACAAGTCTGAACGAGACCACTGTCTTCTCTACTGGCTTCCCAACTGGCTTCGAAAATGGCAAGCCAGTTGACGAGCATGTTGCTCAGGTTTGTATGTGTTAGTAAGAAAATTTAAATGTATTGGCGCAAAATTTTAAACAACATGTTGTTAAGGGCATAGCAATTTACTAGTAAGTAATTTTCTAAATATTTAGCAATTTACTATTTCAAAATTTTAAACCTTTTCTTTCGATTGGCTAACTAGTAAATTGCTAATTGGGAAATGTCAGTCAGAAGTCAAATTTGTTTTGTTTATGATTTTAATTTTGTTTTACTCTCTGAAGAAGATTTTTTTTAATTAGTATATAGAAAATTAATCTATTAAAAGTGAAAAAAGATATTACAAAAGTCGCATTCGCCAAAGAGCTCTACAATGCCGTATCAATTGTGTGGGGTGACTTTTAAAGTATGCGGCAAAGTTATATCAAAGAAATCATATGTTGTTGGAATAACTAAAAACGGCTCGACCTTCCACACTACTGCATTCTGCATCATCAAAAGCTGAAACTGGTGAATGGTAAACATATCTTCCGAATGGAAAATTCTCTAATGAACATAGTTCTCTCAGTTGAGAGCGACTATTGTGGGAGAGACTAAGTGCTTGCCTGGTGCTCCTGAATCGTGTACTGGTGCTAAAGCAATTATGTTGAGTTTGAATTCAGTTGGAAAGCCTATGGTATAAAAGCAAATGGTCAAAACTTAAAGTGAGTTTAGTTTGAAATTAAAAATAAAACTGAATCACATAATTTAATTTCTAGAGTAAAATTCTCCATCGTCCAGCTCTTCAAAGTGATGTGCTCGGGATTTAAAACTTCGCACTTTTCTGCACAACGCTGAATCTTCAAATACATCGAAATCTTCATCTTCCGAAAACATTTAGTACAATTTTATTTACTTTAAAAAACAATTATAGCTCACAAATCATACAAAAAAACACAATTCACTTTTCCAATTAAAATGGGTAATACATTTTTTTCGAGGAAAATGACAGATGTCGTATGGACTTAGCGATTTGCTAAAAGTAAAGTTACCATTTTGTGATTTTAACTTTAGTAAATTGTTAGGAGATAGTAAGAGGTTAAAATCGTTTAAAATTAGCAAAATCTTCTTTTAAACTTAGTAACTTACTAAAATGGCTTTATCAATTTACTAAATCGTTTAAAATTTTGCGCCATTCTAACTTGTAAGCCAGTACTGAGGCTCGTGTGGCCTCAGGGTTACATCGAGAAATTGCCCGATTACACGATTCGTATTTTCGGTTGTTTCGTCTTTTTGACATCTTGGGTGAGGGGAGTAGAAATGTAGAGGGAAGGGAGTAACCAAAGCAGAACTGAAAATTTCAAGACTTTTTCTGGTTGAACTTTGACGTTTCTGATTTGGCAACTACAATGCTCCTCGATGTAAGAAAAAATCGATGTGAACAAAAATTGTTGTGATTGTGATTGAATATACCTATTATATAGTAGGGAGGCGGCCGTAAGAGTTCCTACCCCATCGAGTCAATGGAATATTTAGCCTTTAACGAATGGTCAATTACATGAAATTTACAAAACCGTTGGTCGGGCAGACGTTTTCCGGGTTTTTTGGCGTAAAAATGGTCACTTCCGGTTGCGTTTTTCGTTCTCAGGTTATACCATAAGGTCAATGGAAAATTGAGGTGGAAGTGAATAGAGATTTGTCGTACATTTTAAATCCGTTGGTTGGACAGACAATATCCGGTGCCAACCCTTTGTCCGACCAACTCAAAAAACTGTATGTTTGATGTTGGCCTACCTCATCGAGTCAATGGACAAATCGGGTATCAAATGAAAGCTAAGACTGTCTACATTAGGAATCTACTGGTCGGGCAAACCTTACATGTGTCAAACATGCGTCCGACCGATGTTTTTCAAAAAAAATGCTTGAAAATCGTATAATCCTTTGTTCTACTCAATATCAACATTGTTTAAGGCAAGACAATATAAAATTAGTACCAGATGAAAGAATCCACTGTCAACTAAATACAAGTGCAAATTGATAACCGAGGGTTTTGATAATTTTTAGACATAAAACTAAGTTTTTTTTATACAAATTAAGCACAAATATATAGCTATTTGCTGCCGAAAGTTCCTCATCACCATGCTCTTCAATGTAATATAACACTTAGTGAAGAGTTGAACATAATCAATTTAAGCACAAAGAAAACCATATTTAACTTTAAAACAATAAATATTGAGAGAATGAAAGAGTTTTTTAATAATGTTGACTGGACCAGTATATTGATTGCGGATGATGTTTGTCGATGGTTTTCATAATATTATAAGAAGCTGTATTGAGTTGTGTGTTCCTACCAAAATAATTAAGGACGTTCATTGGTTAGGCAAGAATTTAAGGAGTTTAAGAAACCTTAAAAATAAATATCACAAAAAGTGGAAGAAAACACATAGTGTCTATTATTACCAATCTTTTGTTCATTACAGAAGACTGTTTAATACTAATTTGAGATCATCATATAAAGTTTATATTACCAAAATAAAGTGCAATGTATCTAGGAATCCTCAAGCTTTTTGGAAATTCATGAACTCTAAACGAAAAAGTTCAACCTTTCCTTCAAACTTGCAATATAAAGATAAGACATCAAGCTGTGATATTGAATTTTGTGATATGTTTGCCGACTTTTCCCAACAGACCTATAACTCTGATAAACTAAATTACTGTGATATGATTCAACCTAATTCGTTCTTAAGACTGAACGTAAATGAAAAAGTGCAATATATTGAAGATCTTAAAGATAATTTTGTCGCTGGTCCTGACAATATACCGTCCATATTCGTAAAATCGTGTAAGTCTCACATTTCTTCCGCCATCACATTCTTATTCAACTGTTCTTTATCAACTGGTGTTTTTCCTGAAATGTGGAAATCTTATATACTACCTATTCATAAATGTGGCAGAAAAACCTTATCCGAGAATTATCGAGGCATTGCAAAACTTTCATGTATTGGCAAACTTTTTGAAAAAATTGTATGCAAACACATTCAGTTTCACTGCAGAGGATTAATCGCAGACGAGCAACATGGATTTTGCAGTAACAGATCAACAACAACAAATTTGCTTCAATTTACTAGTCAAACAAATATGAATTTGACAGAAGGACTTCAAACTGGTGTGTTCTATGGTGACTTAAGTAAAGCATTTGATCGAGTTTCCCATACAATACTTCTTTATAAATTAAACCGTTATGGATTTCCTGATTGACTATTTCGGATGGTTGGATGTTGTAGGACGCGGGTAGTCACTGAGTGGCGTCAACACGGCGATGTCCTGTGATGTAACGAATACTACACATCAATTGTGCTTATTTTACCTCCAAGTGGTAACCATCGGGTACTGGTCTCGTCCTCCAACTTGAGAAAGAATTCCTACGGTACAACCTAGACATCTTGGGTCTGAGTGAAGTGAGATGGTTGAGCGCAGGGCAGGTGGATTCACCTTCGAAAAGCACTTTCTTTATTTACTCCGGAAAACCAGTTGGAAGCTCCCGATGTTCCGGCGTAGGTTTAATGTTGACTCCAAAGGCGCGGCAAAGTCTTATAACCTGGAAACCCATCAACGACAGGATATTGACAGCCAGGTTCCAGAGTAAATTAAGAAAAATCACCATCATCCAGTGCTATGCCCCAACTGAGGAAGCGTCGGACGCCGAGAAGGACGAATTTTACAGCCAACTTAGCGCGGTTTTCAGAAGCTCGCCGAATGGAGACATCACTATCGTAATGGGAGATCTTAATGCTAAGGTTGGCCAGGACAACACAGCGTTGAAGCACGTTCTGGGTAACCACGGTATCGGGGAACGGAACGACAATGGAGAGCGGTTTGTTGACTTCTGTAACGCAAATCAGCTAGTCATTGGAGGTACTCTGTTCGAGCATAGGATCTCGCACAAGATAAGTTGGTTATCCACAGATCGTCAATGTACAGCGAACTTAATCGATCACTTTGCTATTAGCAAGCGCTTTAAAAATTGTCTTCTCGACGTCCGAAACAGACGCGGTGCTGATGTAGGGTTAGCTCGCGATCACCATCTTATGCTTGCCTACGTTCGTCTTCGAATTGCTTCAGTACATGGAAATCGGCAAAACTTCCTGCGTACACCCAGGTACAATACCGACAGATTACGGGATCCTACAGTGCGCCAAAGATATAAGGACCGCCTCGCCGCAGAAGCAGAAGTCATCAGCATTGCCACGCCAGAAAATGCAGACCAACACTGGAGCAATGTGAAAAAGGCCTTTGCAACTGCCGCAACTGAGTCTGTGGGTATAAGGCAGAGAAGCCAAAACACATGGCTTTCTGCAGATACATGGAGTAAGATTGAAGAAAGGAACGCGATTAGATCCCAACTTGCGGCTGCCTCAGTAGGTGAGAGATTTAACATCGAGTCTCAGTACCGTAGGAAAAGGAAAGAAGTGCAGCGTAGTGTCAGACGTGACAAAAGGAGGCGCGTAAATGTTCTCGCAGAACAGGCAGAGGAAGCAGCATCTAGGTGCGACAGTGGTACCGTCTACAAGATAACCAAGGAATTGGTTGGAAACAACAACTCCCGGAAACAACACCTCGTCAAGGATGTAGACGGCACCCTGCTAGTTACGGATGAGGATCAGCTCAGGAGATGGAAGGAACATTTTGCTAGCGTGCTCAACCACATAGGCGATAGCGGAGGTGTTCCAGCCCCTAACCCAAATGAGCTATTCGTAGAAACTAGTTCCCGTATTCGCACCTGCCCTCCCAGTTTAGCCGAGATAACATCAGCAATCAAATCCCTCAAGAACAACAAAGCGGTAGGTTTGGACGGAATTCCCGCTGAGCTCTACCAAGCAGATCCACAAACATCAGCGAAGTTGCTAAACCCCTTAATAGCACAGGCAAGGGAGAACGAAAGTTTCCCCATTGAATGGAAAAAAGGGATGATCGTCAAACTGCCAAAAAAGGGAAATCTTACGGATTGCGGAAACTGGAGAGGGATCTGTGTCCTCCCCGCGGTGGCAAAGATAATGGCGAAAATAATCTTGGAACGAATCAAAGAACATCTCGATTCTACTCTCGACAAAGAGCAAATGGGATTTCGTGCAGGCTCATCCTGCATTGATCACATCAACACCTTGAGGATCATAATAGAACAATGCGTGGAGTTCCGTTCCCCTCTTCATTTGCTCTTCATCGACTTCGAAAAGGCTTTCGATAGTTTGAATCGAGATTTCATTTGGTCAGCTTTACGTAGGAGAGGAGTACCCGAGAAGATTATCGCCGTTATAAAGGCTACCTACGAGGATGCATCGTGTCAAGTCTTACACAACGGAAAGGTATCAGAGGACTTCGATATCCATAGCGGAGTTCGTCAAGGATGTTTGCTATCTCCACTACTTTTCCTGGTGGTTGTAGGGGATGTCCTTCATGCAGCTCTAGCCGAGCAAGCGCGTGGAATTCGATGGACGATGTTTTCGTTCCTGCAACATCTTGATTACGCTGACGATATTTGTTTGCTCTCGCACAACATTATGGATCTTCACCATATGGTGACTAATCTGGAATGCGAGGCAAACAAAGTCGGTTTGAGGATCAACACCGGGAAAACAAAAATCCTCAACATTTCTGAATCTTCTTCTCAAGTTGTCGTTGCGGGACAGCAGGTTGAAGCGGTGGACAACTTCCTGTACCTCGGTAGTGTTGTCTCAAAAGACGGCGGTGGTACGGATGAAGATGTTAACTGCCGAATCGGCAAAGCTAAAGCTGCTTTCGGCATGTTGTCTAAAGTTTGGAGGAGCAACGTCTACAGTACGAAGACCAAGCTGCGACTGTTCCGGTCGAACGTAGAGTCAGTGCTACTATATGGGTGTAGTACATGGAAAGTGACCGCCTCTGTCACAAGGAAGCTACAAACTTTCGAAAATAGATGTCTCCGAAACATCCTAAGGATTTTTTCGCCGAACACCATCTCCAACCAAGAACTCCTTCGGAGAACGGGCCAAAGTCCTATTGACATCGTTATTAGGAAAAGAAAGTGGCAGTGGATTGGTCACACCCTACGTCGTGGTGCAGACTCTATTGCAAGACATGCAATGGAGTGGGATCCACTCATCCAAGATGGCAGAAGACCTGGAGGCCAGAGAAAATCTTGGCGCAGAACAGTCGACAAGGAATCACAAAAGCTCGGTAAAAGTTGGGGAGAGCTAAAATACATTTCCAGAAACCGAACGAGATGGCGTGTAGCGGTATTTGACGCCCTGTGCCCCCTTAGAGGGGTCAAGGATCTAAGTAAGTAAGTAAGTGATTGGCTATTGAATTGGATAAAATTTTACTTAAAAAACAGAACTCATTTTGTCACATTTAAAAACTCCATCTCCCAAACAATACAAGTTTTATCTGGAGTTCCTCAAGGCAGTCATATTGGACCTATTCTTTGTATAATCTTCTTCAATGATATTCACTCGGCTGTACTGTACAGTAAGATTTTAATGTTAATTAAACTTATTTATGGTTTTAAAGCCCTAATGGACATCTATTTCTACAACACGATATTGATAATGTGACGGAATGGTGCTTACAAAATGGAATGGATCTAAACACTAATAAATGCAAGATAATGACCTATTCTCGGAGACGACATCTGCCTGAATCCTTTTATTTTGTTGATAATGCTCTTGTTTCTATAGTTGGAGTTGGGAAAAATATATACATGCAGCGTAATGGCGAAAAATATAACTTTTTGAACAAGACATGAGCGTTGTACAAAGCTTAGATATGCGTATGAGTTGTTTGCCTGGTTTTTGTTGAAATGAAATGATATGTACAAAAAAAAAAAACATTCGCTCCGTAGAGCAAATCATTCACAATGATAACAAAAATGGTAACAGCAATTCTAAATAACAGCAAAAACTGCCGTTTTACAGCTCCTCTCTTCTGTGCGTTGCAGGTCGTGTGTCGAAATGTCAAAATCTAAGGGCACCAATCGATTAAGGAGAGTGTTATTACCTAATGTCTCGGCCAGCGCTTTATCACCAACAGAAACTAAGAAATTTCAATTTTCAATTTGACAGGTGTCGAAATGTCAAGATCTGAGAGCGCCAATCGATTTAGGAGGTGGTTTTGCAATCTTAGTCCAGTGAAAACCAAAAAAATCGCACTTCACAGTTGACAGTGATGGTGGCGAAATGTCAAAAATCTGAAAAATCACACCTTTTGCTTTGACAGTTGATAGTTTTCCTGGGGAGTTGGGCGGTCATTTCATCGAATTTATTTCAGAGATATTCACGATAGCAGAAATATTTTCAAGGAAAACTATTTTCCACGGGAAATTTTTTTTCAAGATTTGTTAACAAACAATACTTTAAAAAAAGGGACCCGGGCAACGCCGGGTGTTTCCGCTAGTATTGGATAAATTCATTTTTTCAAACATAATATAACATAAAAATATCATCATATGTACATAGAATAAAAAATAAACTTTGCATATATCCACCGAGTAGTTAACAACATTTAAAACAGTTTTTAAAATATATCATCCTTATCAGAATCTTCCTCACTCAAATATTCTTATTCTTTCGTCTTCATTTTGTTCAAATTATTTCTTCAAAATTAAGTGGGGTGACATCCCTTTGAAACCAAAGTGGTATTAACTTTTCGTCCTTCAATACCCACCCAAAGTCTTATGCCCTCAGTTTCACACAATCTGCTTCTGCGGCATTCACCCACATTCACAAAAACTGTTCTTTTAATTTTCTCATGGACTGACTTAAAACATGGGGGTATCAAACTAGAATCAAAGTTTTTTATATTTAAAAAAAAAAAATATATGCAGCAGTATTTTTAGAAGCATATAGGTTTTGAAACATTTGAAATCTGGCTACACTTACACTTTTGCAGGTCTTTAACCCATACATATGTGAAGTAAAGTTCTGAATAGCTTCGGTATCTTTTTCTTGCACATAATCTGTCTTTTCACTCAATGCTTCACAGGCAGTCTGATAACGATCACGTTTTTCAAGAATATCTAGAGGTTTACCTTTTCCTCTTCTTAAAAAACTGGACGTATAGTCTTAACCTGTAAAGGCGTGAAATGCTGGTAATGCAGCACACAATCTTTTTCCCAGTGGCAAAGCTAATTGCGTACAGTTTATGCAATTGAAATTATTTCTTTTCCAGCTGCCACTTGCCTACCAAATTTCTAAGTCTTTGAATTTGTGCATATTTACAAGTAAAATAATGAAAATGTCTGTGTCAGATGCTCGTACCATAATGTTTGAAAAAGGATTTGATTTGCTTATATGATAAATTAATCTCGTATCGGTCTCTTCGTGGTTAAAACTGTAATCATATTCTTCACGTTTAGAAATACTTTGGTTTTGAACTTCATACGAGAAACACTTGTCATCTACCGTCAAAAATACTTTTTTGTCTCCTAAAATTGGAGTGATTCTTTGAATTTATGATTTTTGAGGCATTTAACGGAATCATCTTTTCGTTTTTGAAGTGGTCCAGAAATAGTGAAATTTGAGACTTCGATTTCATTTCGAACGGAATGTTCAGAATCTTTAATTGATGGGTGTAAATAACGGTTAAACACAACATGTACCACCAGAGCATCGGTGGAACATACTCTTTTTAAAATCATCTCTGATATTTTTTGAAATGATTGAAAATCATTAAATTCCAAATCTTTTTTTAATGGCTCGGAAGGATCAACTCGAGATTTGAGATTTTTTGCCAAAACGGACTTTTCCGTTTTGTGCATTTCACCAGTAAAGTGACATAGGGCTGGAGGGACTGGCGACAATGGATATGATAAACAAACCTACATGTCTATTTTTTTTTTCTTAGGCTAAGTAACAGTCGCCCAAAGACATCCCGTTCCATTTTTATACTTTAGATATTTTTTCAAGCATTCTGATGCAAAGTTCAGAATTTTGTTGTGCTTTATTGGTTTTTTAAATCGATCAATGTTTTCAGAACACTCTTCACACACTTCAATAAATGCTATCTTTTTTATTGGCCTATTACTCTAACATTTAAAATAAAATCTGCTGTCTGTTGACATACCGCTAGGGTGTCCATCTGGGTTCTTCACAAAAAGAGGACATTTTCCTCTAAAAGCCATAAAAAGAGAACATTTAGAGGAAAAAAAAAAAAACAAAAAAGAGAACATGACGAAATAAAAAAATAGTTTTACGAAATATTAAAACAAAATATACTCAATGCTCATTCATGCACCCTGACCAGTCAAGTGTCCTTATTTCAAAGAATCGTACAAACATTGGTAGATGTATTGGAAAATACAACTAAAAAGTAAAATACAAAATAGGGTTTAGTGGGTAAGAAATGTGGTCTGCTCGTTTTGATAAGGGGCTAGAGTTGCCTTTATTATCATTAACGTCTTGATTATTTTAATTTTTTTACTTTTTGTTATATAACTTTATCGTTTACAAATTGTACAGAAGTTCTAACGCCGTATTCACACTGAGAGTTTCATTTAAAAAATAAGAGAACAAAAAAGATCCCTAAAGAAAAAGATAGTGTAAAAAAGATCGGAGTGAAAAAAGAGAATGTTCTCTTTTAAAGAGGTAAGATGGACACCCTACATACTGCTCTACCTGTTGTTACGTCAAAAGGAAATATTTTTGCAAAGTTTGTATAGAAAGGATTTATATTTTGTTTCAAAACATTTACCAATTGAAATAATGCTTTTCTGTCCTTTTGAATTCTATTTCGAGCAAGCTCTTAGTATAGATCATCTGATTGTCCAACTTTTATTTCAGTTAACATTTTGGAAATAATTTTTGTTCTTATGTTATGACTTAGTGCCCCAGCGTTGTCTTGGTGAAATTGAATTGCAAAAGTTGGTAACACCAGTTAAAGAGTTAGCAGCATCCGCGTTTATGGTTTTGAGAGTTAGGTCAACGGGTGACCTATAGCAAAACTTTTTGCTGTGCGTTTTATGCCAAAAGTCACTCGTTCTTATGCTCCTTGAAAACCTGAAAAAAAAACATTCATGAACTCAATATACTGCATTAAAAACCTAGGAGTATTAACATGATCACCTCTAAGCGTAAGTTCGATATACGCTCTGTATTTAGTTAAATTATAGTAGGTACAGCAATGGGCTCAAATTAGGGGTTTCATTTGGTTGCAATGGACTTTGAAATAAGTCTTTTAAATAATCTTCGAAATCTTCTGAAATATTGATTTTGTTTACCAAACAAATTGCAAAGTTTGAATGGCACATCTATTAAAATGCTTGCCATCAACAAATGCGTTCACTGAGCCTTGGGCTAAAACTTCAGATTGCACTTATATATCAGTTATTCCAGAACCACCAATAAAATTTCCAGGGGCTTTAAAAAAAGCCATTTGCATATGAAATGCACCTAAATTAATGAAAATATTATCGAATTTAGGACTCTCAGTTATTTGGATTTGCATTACCATTTTCGCAAGAGCTAAGTCATATGTCAAAATGATTTCTTTTTGATTGCATTCATTACAAATTCTTTGAACATGGTTAAGAGTTTTAAAAACAAAGGTATATGATGTAGGCGACAAATTAATTTGTGGTAAGTAATCTATTACTTGAATCTCACTATTGTCTATTATTGTTTTACTATTAAATCCAATCTGCATTGGTACTTCAGGAATTTTGGATAGTGCAACTGCCCAAATTAGGTCTTTCATTATAGCATTCAGTTTTGTTTGCGAAAATTCATTGAATGTACTCAGAATCTCTGATAAAGGAAGCAAATTTGTTTTATAATGGGTTTTTTTTCATGTAGGGTTGAATTTCACGCGGGATTTGTTCGAATCGCCTTCTTGGATAGGTTCCTTAACGCAAGGAAGGTCAATGGGAATGTGAAATGTGTGTTTTAAAAAATACCATTTAAAGCAATTGACACAGAAAAACACAATTTTATTCACCCCTATAAAAACGGAGCAAATTTAACTGTGATCAAATTTAACCAAAATTTTAACGCAATTGAAAGACGGCCTTACAAACAAAAAACGGTGAATTAATTTTAATTTTACTATTAAATAATGTAGAATATATATTTATGTAATAAACATAGAATTGTAAGGTGATAACACTTTATTGTATCTCAAAAAAAATTGTTATTTTTTATAACTGTTTTATAAATGTTATTTTCTAAATATTTTCATAAAAATTCCAACAAACAGTCGTCCGTCTGGATTTATAAAATAAAATTTGTAAGTACCTAAAAAACAGTACCTAAAAATACCTACTAATAAATATTTTTAGAAAATTCAAAAGGAATTCAATTGAAGAAAATCAAGAAATGAAGGCTCGGAAGCGGATAGCAGGAAGCGGATAGCAGGAAAAAAGTGGTCAAAAGAAGAGGAGCTGCTGTTGGTAGAAATGGTGGTGGCCCGGCAAAACTTGTAGGATTTCTGTTCAAGTGACTACAAGAACAGAGATCTCAGGAGTTTAAGCTTGAACTCGTGTAAATGCAGGTCAAAAAAAAAATTATTTCTGCAATTATTTTGCCATTTTTGTGGCAGAAATATTGGCAACTTTGCGATTCGTGTAAATGCAGCATAATTCAAATCTTAAGACATTATTTCCTTTTGCCAACGGAGTGTTAAACTAACTCCAAAATAAAAACAAAGCTTTATGTGAATAACACACATTTTTTCCGGAAAAATCACTTAATTAATAGATAGTTTGGGAAATATTTTATTTTTGCACATTTGTCATACATTTTTTAATTTATTTTGTTGAATTCAAATAAATAAAAAACGAGTTTGGGGTCGACCCACACTAGTAACTTCTCATTTGTGCACTTGAAAACCATATAAATAATGTACATAATTACTTGAGTGGTGGGTGGTAGAGTATATATTATATAATTATATATTTTAATGAGTAAAAACTGAATTTTTGGATAATCAGTATATAGGTAGGTATAGATATAGAGATACAGCGCAAAATGTGGCATTAGTTATGTTTTGTACTTTAGCTATTTATAATAGTAAATTTTTTATACATTTTTTGTAAATAGCTTACAAAATTCTAAGAATCTAACTCATAAAACCTTTTTTTTAAACTCTTCTCGGTATGGAGGTATTAATTATTTAAGCCAATTATTTCAAAACAGACTATTGACTAAAAAAAATACCAAAAATCAGGGGAGTGTACTTAAAAAAAAAAAAAACATGGTTTCAAAGAATATAAAAAGGCGAATCAAGTGTCATATGCAAAATTTCGATTTTGTAGCGATTTTGAGTGTAAGAATTTTTCGAATTAAAACATTTTTGAAAAGGTTTTTCTTGCAACATTTTGATTTTTAGCCTTTTCAAAATATTTGAGTTGAAAAACATTTGTTAAGAATTTTTAATAGTTTTTGTTCCAGTTTTTTTTTCTCTAAAAAAACAACTGTTTATTGAATTTTTTTTTTGAAAATTATCAGTTGTTGACTACGTCATTGTATATAAAAAAAATAGATTGTGTTCGGAATCATTTTTTGTTCCTGAAATATTTGAGACGCAAATTATTTGTCAACTGTTTTTCTTAGTTTAAAAAAAAAGTGTCCTTTGCATTTTTTTTAATATTAACCAATTTGGTATTGTGTAATTATGTGTATATAAAAATAAGTCTGAAGTGATTATCTTATTCCGTTCTCGAGATATTACAGATAAATGACATTTTACAGCTACTTTTTAAATTCTGTAGTAAAAAAAAAACGGTTTATTGAATTTGTTTCAGAACGTTATGACAATAGTATCTGTAAAATAAAATTTATCCGAGGTCGATATCTTTATGCGTTCTCGAGATTTGGTGGACGAAAAAAGTACCCTGAACGTACGTTCATACACACATACAGACATCTTGCTAAAAACAACGGATTCTAAATTCTAGAGACCTTAAAACTTGAAGATATGTCAAAATTTTCAATTCGACAAATCGCACCAATTACAGTTACTTCCAATGGAAAGTTAAATATCGAAGTAGCTAATATAATGTTCAAAAAAAATTGAAATTTTAATACAAAATAATATTTTGAAAAATCGTATGACTAAAAAAATTTAAACTCATTTTCTGAAGAATGAAGTTTTTTGAGTTATGCCGGTTTTCTTAAACGGCGACGATATGTAACTTCAGATTTAAATTGTAATAGTATTTTAGTTTTAATGCTTTTTTACCCACCTGGACAACCAGACAGATAGTTCTGTTTTATGTTGTACCAGACAGATAGATAATCTCTTATTTCCCATTTTTTTTTTTTTTTGAAAACTACCCCCTACCGAAAGCATTTTACATGTTATGTTACACAAGAGAGCTAAGATGCTTCACCATATTATCAAAAAAAAAAAAAAAAAAAAAAATCTGATCCTAGGCAGCATTACATTAATCTCATCTCTTGTCATACCTATATGTAGATAAGTCATACTATGCTCCTTGCTCTTGTACATTGACACATTGCATTAAACTTATTGAATTAAAAAAAAATACATACATATTTATATAACAAAATCCAGCAAACAAAATTTTTGAATATACCTATCTACATATTTCTACCACTTATAATAATATTCCGCTCCATTTGTCCCCCAGGCATTTTTGACAGTTTATGTCTCGTCGATGTTCTTTTCTTAGTTAAAAACCATTTTTCATACAATTTTGATTTTATAAAGAAGACAAAACTGCTCTTCAGTTAACATAAATAACACAAAGCAGATGTCAATTTATTGAGATACCTATTCGTTTTATTTCCACCACTTCTCTCAAAAGCATACAATCTTTAAACTAAAAAAAAAAGCATTTTCTTTTTCTTGTCAACATTATTCCGTCGTCGTTCGTCGTCTGTACAATCATTGACATTTTTTTCAAGTCCTTTTGACATATTTTAACCACCTGCTGCCAGAATTGGAATAGCTTGTTGCTTCTGTTTGGTTGAAATTCAATGGCAAGAAATTTGAATAGTCCTCGTGTTCTCGCCGACCGACATGAACCAGATATACAAAAGGAAACCCCGAGCGAAATACATGAAATTTAACACATACATATATATTATGTGAAGGTACATAAACAAAGGTATATTTCTATCATGAATGAATAGTATGATGCTGAATATGGTGCAACCAACTGCATCAGCACTCGAATTTCAATGGAAGGTAAGAAATAAACAGGTCCGCATTCCATCGCCCCAGGACCATCATAAGAATTTTGTAAGCTGATTTTGTACTAGCATTTGGTATAGAGCTTCTTTTGACTTTATTTCGACGTATTCTTAAAGACTTTTGAATAAACCTGTATTTGAAGTGAACAATTGCGTTCACGGGTTTTCATTATTGAATATGTTTGTCTGGAACTTACATAAGCTTGCTTAAAACACAAAATTCGCTAAAATTCACCCATGCATTTCTGAGAGAATGGTCACACTGGTAATTTTGCAATATTTGTTGGTGTAACTCGAAAACTAAGCCGAAAATGAGAATTTTACTTAAGCTATTTTTCGTTGGAAATTAGATTTATTATTTAAGTGGATGGTTTGAAAAAAATTATAAACAAAATTTAACTAGAACAAATTTTGTGTACAATGTACTACTACTGCTAGTATAAGTGCTAGTGCTAATACTAGTGCTAGCGCTACTACTAGTGCTTAAGCGCGAAATATAGGATACAAAATTACAGTTTTCGCAGTGCAAACTTACCTCAATGAGTTGCACTTACGTATCCCGTGTTGGGCACTTAAGTGTCACTAACTCAGACTCCGAATCTAGTACCATTATGCAAAACTTAAGTGTCACTTAAACCGGTAAGTATACGCTGTGAAGCTGGCCCTTAATAAACAAAAACTTCCGTCTGTGAAGTTGGCAGAGCAACTTTCACCTAGAGTTCCGGGACCAACGAACGCAGTAATTTGCAGTTTTTTTTTCATTTATTTTGCGTTTCTATTCCCGATTTTGCAGTTCACCAAATAGTGGGTGTAAGCTAGTGACCTGGTAACTTCACACAGAAGTTAGCAGGTCACACAGTGTATAGCTCGAGAATCAAGCATGATAGAGACTTGATGTAAGGCTCCAAATTTGCAGCTCATTTTGCATTTCAAAAAATTCTAGTTAAAAATGTTGGTCCTCAATTTGGAAAAAAATTCATAGTGCCCTGCTAAGTTCACAGTGAAGTTAGCAGATAATATATAGTGTATCTTTAGAATTAAGCATGAAAGGAATTTGCAGTAAGGCTCCAAATTTGCAGTTTATTTTGCATTTCAAGAAACTAAGGTCCAAATTTTGAAGTCCTTGATTTGAAAAAAAAATTTCATACATCACTGTGAAGTAAGCAGGGCAGTATGATTTTACTTTTTTTTTCAAATTAAGGACTAGAATTTCTTGAACTGCAAACTTGGAGCCTTACTTCAAGTATATAGCATGCCTAGTGGTCCAGGCAATTAGTGGGCAAAATTGCAACAGAAGATTTTTTAATTGATTTTTGGTCAGTAACCTCTACTGAACAACATATCCGAAATTGGACAATATCCGGGGGAACACCCCGAAATACGGGTTTCAAAATGGCGGATTTATTGGTATGTTGTTTTTGGTTGTTAAATTTACTACGATGCGATTTTTCCCTTTTTCTATGTAAAAAGTTATCACTGTTAGATAATGGGAATGGTACATAACCCCCCTCTCAGTCATGACCCCCCCATGCATGACCCCTCCCCCTCCCCTAAGTCACAAACTGTTCAGATACCTAGAGAAATTGATAGCGTCGAATTTTCACAAATAAACACTCCCCATATATGACCCCCTTCCCCCCGTTTTTTGACAACACACCCAATACATTTATTTGCATATAGGCCAGTCAATCGACAGTAAACTCAAAAAGCGTGATGTAATTCTGTAGCTTATAATTTGCAGCTTCGAAAACCTGTACCAACTTGTGCAGAAAAAGTGCAACAGTAAATAAAATGCTAAAATTAACCCGGTTTTCTGATATTTTCCCTTATAATTTTGGAAATATGCAACCATCTATCATAAATATGTTTGTTAGGAAAATTTTCTACAAGACCACATTAGCTTTAAATTCATTCCTGATATATTTTTGTTGCTATCTAACTATAAATCTAAGCAAAATTTATAAAGTATGTAATTTAAAAGCACTCAAAAAACAGGTAAGACATTGTCTAATTCTGCAACAAGCACTGGAAGCAAGCACTCTAGAGCATCAGGGATCGGCAATAAGCCAAATCCGGACCCCAAAGGGTATACAATTCGAAAAGTACTTTTGCATACAATTAAGATATACTACTTAATTATTTCCTACAAAAATCTTCTTATCGCTCATAATGTATGTATACAAACCTGAACAATTTTATTCTTCAAGGTAGGAGCTCAGACGGAACATTTTCCCAAAAACTGTTTTAAACTATTTAATTATGGAATACTAGACACAAACAAATGTATACCTTATAAATAGAAAATGATTTCGTGAACCATTTTTGTGAACATTTTTCGAACATTTAAAAACGCTTACAAGGTTGATGGAAATAATACATATAATTATATTTTATGATATTTTGGGCCAGTTTGTTCAAAGTGGGTTAAATTACCTAAGTATGTGACTTTCATAGAATTTAATTAACTAACGCTAATCAGCCACAATTGGCCGATTTATTGAAATCCATGATTAGCAACTCATACTTGGAATTAAAAAAAAAAAATGATCAACTAACATATTTGAGGATTTACCAGCTCCACTAATCATGGATTAAGGATGATTAGCTGTGAACGAACTGGCCCTTAAGGGTTTGAAGTAGGTGTAAGCAAATCAGAGCCAAATTAAATATCCTACTTTGACCACAGCAATGTTGCAAACATTGCCCGCTGCACTTAGTTTACACAATGTTTCTTGGCAAAACTATAAGTCAGCTTTGGGTCGGATTTTGGAATTTCGCTTTGTAATATTAGATTCCAAATTTGTTGCATTGGACAGTTTTGTACCTGTTTTTTGAGTGCTTTATAATATTACTTGGATTTTCATAACTTTGATTTAATTTTATGGTTAGATAGCAACAAAAATGATAAATGCATGAATTAAAAACTAGTGTGGTCTTATAGAAAATTTTATAAATAACAAATTTATAATGAATGTTTTTTTTTCCAAAATTGCATATTCCCAAAGTTATAAAGGACAATATCAGAAAAACCGGGGATATTTTATCTTTTTTTCACTGTCATATTTCCTGCAGCGAATACAGGTTTTTCGAAGCTGCAAAGTAAGCTAAAGACAACTCTAACAGGCCCTTTCAACATATTAAAAAAAAAAGCAGAAAGCTAGAAGACGAAGATACATAATGTCAAAGCAACACCTGCGGCCTGTCATCAGCTATTATTTCCGAGTCTGGTTCTCCATCTCGAAGTCGGCCATGAAGGAACTTCAAATTTCGAAAGAATGTTACTAAGGATCTGAACAGGAATACATTTTGACCGGCTGCGAATGAAACACCACATCAACGAGCGTTTTTACACAGATGCGAACATCATCCCCTTTGACAGATACCTATACTGCTTTCAGCAAAGAAGCTAGTAGAATGCACCACCAGTCACCCTATTCAACTGATAAGAAGGATGGCTACCGAGCAGCGACAACCCGAACCGAGATACCTAAGTACGAATGAAATCCTGGTCTTAAACATAATCACGGACAAAGAGCAAGCCGTTTCGATCAACGCTGACACAGGGCCAGCATATCACCGCGGCTAAACGCCAAGCCACCCCCCACTAAAACCGCAACTTGACAGTCGGAACGGAACACCCCAACGAGATAAACGGTCTTAGATACAAATTTTTGGCATGTTTTGACATCAAAAAAGAAGAACTACATCACGCTTTGCGATATCATGGGGGATGTTCTCATAAACGCAGAGGGAGGGTCATAAATGGGAAGTGTTTATTTGTGAAAAGTGGTCGCTGCAGATCATTATCTCTAGGACTCTGAACTGTTTGTGACTTAAGGGGGCGTCATATATGAGAGGTCATATATGAGGGGGTCATAAATGGGGGGTCATGACTGAGAGAGGGGATCATGGACCACTCTTATTATTTACTAGTAATAACTATACATACATAGAAAAAAGGAAAACTTGCATCGTAATAAAAATAACAACCAAAAACAACATACCAATAAAACCGCCATTTTGAAACCCGTTTTTCGGGGTGTTCCCATGGACGGATTTTTCCCGATTTGGATATGTTGTTCATTAGTGGTAACTGATCAAAAATCAGTTAAAAAAGCTACTGTTGCAATTTTGCCCACGTTGACCTAACTTTTATCTTTAGTTTAATAGTACTGGAGAGAGATACCCTCTGACCCAGACCCTCTGAATATTTTTAAAAGATATAAGCTATTTTTGAGTCATACAAACTTAGTTCAGGAGGCTATTGAAAAGATTGAGGTCAAAAACTAAGTTTGGTCAATATTCAAGAAAAAAAAAACATGGTATGCAAAAAATTAGTTTGAACATTTCTTTTTTCAAAATTAAGAGTTTGATAATTAATGTTGCAAGTATGGTTCTGTTTAAAAGAACTTTATTTACAAATAAAATAAAAGTAGAAATTGTTGGGTTTTCCCAAAAGGTACTTGAAAGAAAATATCTTTCAATTATTATAACCACAACTCCGATCCTGGTTTCTACAAATACAAAATATATTAATAATTCATTGACAAAGTCAGGGATATTATATAATATTATATAGCTAAGTCTTGGAAAGAAAATTAGAGCGCACATGATTGAGGATTTAATTCTAAATATGAATATTTGCTATAAGCAAGAATTTCCTTAAAGATATCTTCAAATTAGAAAGCTTTTGCGACCTAGTTTTAAAGGAATAGCGATTCATATTTGGAGACTTTTGAAAGTAATTAACGCATTGAATAACATACACAAACAAGCAACTAAAATAAGATCAAACGACTTTCTTCGTTCTATGAAAATAAAAAATTATCTGAATGAATCTATATCTAAGCATTAGGCACTAAAAATCATTTATAGATACACATAATCAGCATTATTAAATTGATAATTTAATGTTGTATAGAGCCTCGGTTCCCAACCCCAGGGTACCGCGGAAGAGTTTTCAAGGTTCCGCGACTTTCTCGAAGTGCAAACAGTAAAAACAAAAAAAAAATTTTTTAAGTATACCGTAAAACTAGGTGACTGGCGCATTTTCAAATTAAAATATGAACAACTTTTGCATAGATTTTTGTACAAAGTAAAGATTTTTTGCACAAGTATTGTAAATTTTAGACAAATCAGTTGGCTGGTTTAATTATTTAAAATCAAAAATTTGGTGCCGAAAATCACCCTGCAGTTTTGTGTAACCTTGGCCGGGTAAACGTTTTCCTTAATGTCTCATTGACATTTTTTATCAATCAATGATCCCTACCAATTGGTTACAGAAACAATTTCTTATACTGAGGATTTTTTGATTATTTTTTAGGGTTTCATTTATCTTTTTTTTTTTTTTTTTTTACATTAATTGTTAATTTAAATTTCATATCACTGGGACAATATTAGGAGGATCAATCTTCGTCTGCTCTTTTGCAGCCTTAATTGGAGACTTGTACTTATAAGCTTCGTACGCCTTTTCATGACAAGTTTTCTTATAATTCAAATGCATTTTTTCATAATTTGTCGTGGCCAAGGTCACTCAAAATGCAGGCCAATTTAACCCCATCATATGCCATTTTTGATAAAAAGTAAATATATATATATATAATTATTGTTACATTAAAAAAGTAAAGCAAATTCGATTTGCATAATATTCCACATAACTGAGTAAAAATTACTTTGGTGTAGTATTTCCACAACATATGAAACCTTTAACATTTGTTGGTGTTTTTTTTTAGGTTTTTTAATAAAAAATATTTAATTTAAACTTATTTTCTTAATTTATCCTAATGAAGCTATTCCTATAACTTTGTATTTATTATATCATACATTTTTAGAAAAAAAGCTGAATAGATTAGAAAAGTTCTTAATATTAAAAGAAAAAAATAGACAAAATGTCCGTTCATTGGCCAAATTCACCCCAACCACCGGCCAATTTTTACCCAGCTATAGGTACGGTATGTAACTACCAGGGAAAGGATTTTGCTAACTTTGCCTATTTTGTTCGCGTGATCGTAAGAAAGTATCGACTTTATACAAACACGCTTCATGTCCTCCTGATTCAAAATTCTACAAATACAAACAGCATGTAGGTTTTCCATTTCCAGTTGAGATTATTTCACTTAAGAACATGATCCTAACACAATCTAAAGCGCGCACAGAAAACAAATTTGCTTGCCCTCAACATACAAGAAAACGATAACAGGTTGTGTAGACTGTAGATGTAGAAAGAGTTACTCTGATCTTTTCTCAGTAAAATTTCTTGTCCTTTTTTTGTTTTTTTTTTTTACTCATAAAAACTACATCTTTGCATTTCTCTTTGAATGATCGTGCATTTCCTTGCACTGCAAATATCAATTAAAACTTGGAAAAATCGAAAGGGCCAATAATTGCAAATGAAGTGTTGATAAAGTTCACTAATGTTTTTAATGTAAATTGTGGACTTAAAATTGTTGAGCAAATCCTGTAAAAACTGTCGACGTCAACTCCACACTTTCCGAAAATGTTGAAGTGAATGATGTTGAGACTAGAGACTAGAGCGCTTAAAATGGGCTCCAATCGTTTCTGCTCATTTAGCTCACTTAAGACGCTTCTAAGAGACAATCGTAGAAGACTGTTATCTGAGAACTTCAAAAAACTGTTGGTAGATCAATGCTTTTATAATTAGACGTTAAGTAATGTTTATATTCTCTTTATTTAATAAATGCTTTTTTTGCCTTTTTAAGAATTTTTATTTGCCTTTTTTTGATTTTTTTAGTTCGGCAAAATCCTTTCCCTGGTAATTAAAAAAATGGTTGATATTTAAATTTTTTTATCGAAGTGTGGGCTTCTCATAATTAAAAAAAAAAAAGGAAAATGATACAACAACACTCACTTTTCAAAAAAAATTACGATCCAAAGTCAAATATTTATTTTCTTCTGCAGATATTCAAACTATATGGAGGACAAATTATATTTTGACGTATCGAAAATATTTTGTTCCAATAATCAACATAGACCGAGAGCTGGTGAACATTTACTCAAAGTGTTTTATACCGCTCAAAATTTTGTGGACATGTCTTTTGTATCAGTGCAAACTACATTCCATCGGTCTGGCAGCGATGTCGCGGCCCTAACACCTTCAAAATGCACTTTCAAAATGCAACAACAAAAATTAACTCAACCAAAAAAACTTTATACCACTGCAAATTTTCGCCACTTATGCCTTGTACCTATAGTAACTACAATCCATCGGTCTGGCAGCGATACCGCGGCCCTAACACCTTCAAAATGCACAAGGCATAGGTGAAGAAAATTTAGAAGGGTATAAAGCTCATTTGGCTGAATTAAACTTTTTTTGTTGCATTTTGAAAGTGCATTTTGAAGTTGTTAGGGCCGCGTAGTTTTGGAAGCATTAAATTAGCCATTGGACAATGCTGTCGAGGTCAGAATTTAATGAGCTTATCATACGCTGCCGTTGAAGTTCCACATCCGAAGGACATGGATGGGAATTAAGAAACGAATATGAAAAGCTGAAGGTACTGACGTAAACTTAACTGTTTTCGAGAAAATCAAAACCAAAAAAATGGTTTTACTGGACGTACCAAAAGTAACCAATTTTTGAAAAAAAAAAAAAAAAATTAATAAAGAGTAGCATTTCCTTATTTTAATTATTTGAATTTTTTTTAACAAAATCCTCGGAGCCGTTTTTGAGAGAAATATAATTTCCTCTTTGGTGAAAATTTTTTTTATGGCAGGGCAGGTACCCTTATATTATGTACATCGCAAGTAAAAATATGCACGAATGGATCGCACTTACTGATTTTATGCAAAACGATTAGGAAAAACAGTTAAAAGTAAAAAAAAAATGTTCTTTCCTTGAGTTTGTTTTTTTTTTCGTAAAAAAAAATTATTCATGCTTATCTTACGTGCAATTATTTTTGTGAACTAAGAAATACGGAATTGCAAAATAATGATAAAATCAGTTTAGCCAATGATAAGATATTCGGGAATATCCCAAAACAAGTGTAAAAAATGCAAATACAAAACCCCATAACTTTATTTCCGTTAAGTATTCGATTTTTGGTGGTAAATAGTACCTATTATTAATCTGTTTCAGAGGTTCCCGCGCTAAAAAACAATCTAGTTTTCGACAGAAGACACTAAGAGCCAATTTATTCACTATTGCTCAACTTGATGAAAACTCTAAAGTTGGTCAACTTACAAGTTGACTTCAAATCCGTAGTTGAACTGAAAGTTCAAAAATGCTTTTATTCACTACTTCGATTCTGAACTCCAGAGTTGAAATTCAAAAGTTGACCAACCTGCAGTTTCTTAAATATCCTTGGGATATTTGTGACACATGACGTACAAGAAGTCATTTTCAACTTTTGTTTTGCATTAGAATTAATTTTGCATTTTGAATAATTTTTCATTTCATGTGAAGCGCGGAATCAAAAAAAATAACAAGCTTAATTGAAAGCTATACAAAACGGATTAGGTACAAATTTTATTTTTTTAAGCAAATAATTAACACATATCTAGCGATAAGCTATGACTTTCCACACACTATAATTTGTTCTTATAACTGTTTTGTTTTCCTAAAATGAAATTATAAAGGAAGAAACACAAATTTTGACAGAGAAGAATAATGTAGGGTCAAACAGGAAAAGCCAAACAAAGATCAACAACTCCATGAAATGTAAAAACTGTTGTTGTGAAATGGAATCATGAATGGATCGATGTTCATGAGTATGTTTTTACACTTGTCCGGCGAAATCGTCGCCCACTAAACTTAAATATCACAAGGCCAGCAAATCATTCCATATACAACATGGAACACAAACACAATACTGAAGTGTATTGAAATTGTACACTTGTTCTATTTTTAGGTGGGAAAAAGGCACCATTTTTATAAACAAATTTCAATTATAAAAATATAAAAAAAAAAATATGAAACCAAAAAAAAATCATGCGGTCCGCCACTAACTCACCCGGCGATGCTTGATTTCGGTGATCGGTCGATAACTGAATAGCATGAATGAATGGACAGAAATGAAGAAAAATCCCAAGTTTGGTCGCTAACTTCTACTATTTCGGGGAGTTGAGAAAATCCAAAGTTGATCAACTCTAGATTTTAAAATAAATAGTTGAAAACGTCAACTTTGAGTGAATAAAAACTATTTCTTAAGTTGACTGTTAAAATCCCAGAGTTATGTTCAACTTTGACTGAATAAATTAGGCCTAAGTTGATTGCAATGCAAACACCAGCCTGCACGTGTATGTTTGAAAAAGCTCTCCCATAAGGCCTGTACTGAAAATACGAACTGAACAGAGAATAGAAAGGGTTAGCAAAGGCTAGAACAAGGGCCTAAGCGATTATGAAACCTTTTGCCTCGTCAGGAAAAAAAAAAAAGTTGACTTCTGTGGGACTCGAAAATTCATACTCTAATGTTTCATACATCATGCCGACAAATAACTATTGAACAAAATTAAACAAAAAAAAATTAGTTTCGATTTAAATTGTTGTTTCCTATACGTAGCCCGTTTATCGGTTTGCTTTTTTTATCGACACTTTCTTATTTTTGTTGTGCTTACCAAGGGTAATTTTACCGCGCTAGCTGAAACACTTTCCAATAAAATATTTAATTTTTGGAAAAGCGATTCTGTTAAAGATAACTATTATGTAGTTCATGAATATTTTGCATTACTCTTTATCTCCCTTTATTGTTATTGTCCTGCATCTGCAGATTGCTTTTCTGTTTTCTTTAACTTTCATATGTATGTGTTATATTTCCCCTCTTCGGTAATTCTTAACTTGTTTCATATTTCTTGTAATATTTTATCGTTTCTTATCCATTCTGAATATTATTTCGGTCGCGTTAGTTTTGCGGAAATAAAGGTATAATTTCGGAACGTAAAAAAAAGGTGCCTGAGTTTTTTTTGGTAACATTAATTTAGAAGCGTGTACAATGGAATTGTCGGACGTGTGCCGCATTGAAAAGCTTCAAACAGTGGAGCAGTGGATAACTTGGAAAATTAAAATCAAAATAATTTTAAATTCTTGTGATTTGTATGATGTTGTGTGTGGAGATGTGATGCCATCGAAAAGTGCTAAAGATGATGATTTGAAGGAACAACTAAAAGCTGATTTTAAAGCACAAATAATTATTGTAACATCCGTTGGCCAGTAGCCACTTACGCACATTGTTAACTGTAAAACGGCGCGGAAAATGTGGACGAAGCTTGTGACTGTCTACGAACAGAAGAGCCAGACAAACATTCATATGCTGCAACAAAACTTCCATGCGTGTGTAAAATCAGAAAAGGACGACATAGCCACACACATCTCGAAAGTGGAATGTATTGCGCAGCAGTTACATGATTTAGGTGAGACGGTATCTGAAAGCATGTTAATAACGAAGATATTGATGACATTGCCGGATAGATACATACACTTACAGCATGGGAATCTACAGCTGCAACGGCGAACATTACCCGTGTTTTATTGGAAAATCTTTCCATAGTAGTATGCCATTGTAGCTATCCATAGTAGGATTTTACATGAATAACAAAAACAACATCGGTAGTATGACTACTGCCGATAAAAGTTAAAGTAGAATCATACTACGGATAGTTTTCCGAGTCTCGAATGGATTTTTGGTGATTTCATTCTCAAATGTTGGTTACTATTAGTTTTTTCGTGAAGTTAATTTTGACTACTTCTGATTCTAACAAATATGTACTATATATTTTTTTTTTTAATATTCTGAGAGGTGTTCTTTCAGTTAAACTAATTTTGAAATACAAAAACCAGGCTACTGAGGATGCGTTTTTTTTTGGTAATTTTCTACTGTACTATTTATAGAATGCCAAAAAAACGCGGGTATTGAGCAACTTAACAAGTCGCCTCATCATTGAAGAAACCCGTATGTCGCTTTATACACAAACACAATATCAAAACGCTTTCATGGCGGAAAAAGGACGAAGATATGAGTCTCACTCTAGCAAGAGTGGTGGAGGGGTAGAGGAAGATGTTTCATATGCAAAAAAACAGGACACTGGAAAAGAGAATGCCCGGAAAGAAGAAATGGCAAAATTGAAAATAAAAACAATAATAAAGATGCATTTATATCGACCCTCCAGCGTTGTGATACGAATAGTGACAGCCAAGGATGGTTTATGGATTCCTGAACAACTGATCCTATGACTTATGACAGGGAATTATTTTCTTCATATCAACAATTTGATAAACCTCAAAAAGTTCGTGTTGGAAACGGTGAGTTAATAAATGCTTATGGTTGTGACGATGTTGATATTTTTTCGTACAATAATTTCACTTGGCTTAACAAATGTCTAAAAAAAATTCTTTACGTACCGGAGATCAAAGTAAACTTATTTTCGTCAAACTCAGCATTGGAAAAGGGCTTACGTCTAGTGTCCAATAAAGATGAATGCAGGTTACTTGACGCAGACAAAGTAGTCGCTATGGGATTTTTCGTATGATGTTTGAAATTAAAATTCCAAGTGCTAATATTGCGAAGAAAATTCATGATTTAAAAACTTGGCATGAACGCCTCGCCCATCAAAATCTCAAAACAGTGAAACTGTTTTTGAAAAATAAAGATATTCAAGTTTCTGATGATGGTTTATTTTGCGAGGCGTGTGTTTTTGGAAAGCACTCAATGTCAAAATTTCAAGCAAGTGAGAGCAGGGCAAAACAACCTGATGAGTTGGTACATTCGGATCTTTGCGGTCCCATGCAACATCCTTCCCTATCAGATTCAAGGTACTTCCTTTTATTTAAGGATAATTTTTTCAAAATACCGCTGTGTTTATTTTCTTAAACATAAAAGTGAGGTTCCCTCCTGTTTTAGAAATTTCATTTACAAACTGAAATCAGAAACCGGTTTGAAGCTAAAAACCATACGAACAGATAATGGTACCGAATTTCTTAATGAGGATTTTGAAGCTGTTTTAGAACTATTTGGAATATTACACCAAACCTCAGTACCATACTGTCCCCAGCAAAATGGTAGAGAGGAGCGTGAAATGAGGACTCTCGTGGAAGCCGGAAGGACGATGATCCATGCCAAAAACAGAAGTGCACTGAATGATGATCTAAAGACACCCTTTGAGCTGTAGACCGGGAAAAACTTAAAAACAGATTGGGAAAACTGGAAGGCGTTTTTTTAGATGTGTGTTTTGTGCATGTTCCGGCATCAAAAAGACGCAAGTGGGACTTGAAATCAGAAAAAAACCATTTTGTGGGATACATCGAAGGTGTAAAAGGTTACCGTATATGGGTTCCGAGAACTAATAAATTAGAGGTGAGTCGAGATGTAATTTTTCAAAAAATAATTTTAGAGCACGTCAACGAAATTCATAAGGAAAATGAAGTTTTAGAAGCAACAGTTGAATCCAACAATATCCTAATTTTTGATCATGACGATGAACCAGCCCAAATAGAATGTGGCGAGTCGTTTCATTCAGCGGAACTCTCGGTGGAAGACTCAGATGCTGATGAAATACCGCTGAAGTATCGTCTGAGAAGTGCAGCAGGGGCGCATGGTAGCACGGTATCAGCAATGTTAGCTGGTTCTGCTTTTGTAGCTGAATTCATTGAGTCAACTACGTTTGAGGAATCATTACGGTACAGGGATGCATCCAAGTGGGAGCAAGCTATGGCAAACGAAATGGATGCTTTAAATAAGAACCAAACCTGGTAGCTTGTTTCACCGCCAGATGACCGAAAGGTCATTGATAACAAATGGGTATACAAGATCAAAGGCTCCAGCACAACTGAACCAGATGTTTTTAAGGCTAGACTTGTGGTTAGAGGTTTTTCACAAGTCAAAGGATTGGATTATGAGGAAACATTTAGTCCGGTCTTGAGATTCTCCTCTATTAGAACAGTTTTTTCTCTAGCAGCTCAGAAAGGTTACAAAATTAAAAATTTTGACATAAAGACTGCATCCTTGAATGGATCACTAAAGGAGAATATCTTCATGAAACAGCCCAAAGGTTTTGAAGATGGAACTGGACATGTTTGCAAACTTCAAAGAAGCCTTTATGGTCTAAGACAGGCTTCAAGGGTGTGGAATGAAAAATTCACAAATTTTCTTCGATCTGTTCATTTGGAAACATCAAAAGCTGACCCGTGCGTTTTCGTGGGGAATAACATCATCGTGGCAATATACATTGACGACGGCATCATTGCAGCAAAGGACGACAACAAAATTCAGACAGTCATCAGTTTCTTAAGAAAAGAATTTGCAGTAAAAGTATTCGAAGCCAAATATTTTCTTGGATTTGAGATTTTTTATAAGATGGACGGAACTATTTTCATCAATCAACAAAGTATTGCGGACAAAATAGTGTCTAAATTCGGGATGATGAATGCGAACACTGTCTCTACACCTGCAGATACATTTTCGAAATTGTTGATGATAATGAAACTTCGAGTAGCAGTAATTTTCCATATCGAATAGCAGTTGGCAGTTTAATGTACCTTGCTGTTGGAACGCGTCCGGATATCTCATATGCTTTGGAAGTTGTGAGCCGGTACATGGAAAATCCAATGGAGGTTCACGTCAAGGCATTGAAACGTATCGTCAGATACGTTAAGGAACACGTAATTATGGTATTGTTTTTAATTCAAATTCTTTATATACTTTTGAATCCTATAGCGATGCTGACTATGCTGGTGATCGAAACACAAGGCGTTCAACAAGTTGGTATATCTATTTTCTGGGAGATGGTCCGATCTCTTGGTGTTCTCAACACTAGCGTTGTGTTGCATTGTCAACAACAGAGTCGGAATATATAGCGCCAGCTGAGGCGGCAAAAGAAATATCGTGGCTAAAGCTTTTGTTTGATGATATTCGCTGTTCGTACCAAAATTCAACACTCTTTATGGACAACCAAAGTGCTATCAGACTGGTGAAAAACCCAGAATTCCACAAGAGAACGAAGCATGTGGATGTAAAATATCATTTCATTCAAGAAAAGTATGCTCAGAAGGTATTCGACATCGAATATGTTTCAACAGAATTGCAGAAAGCTGACATCTTCACAAAGTCGCTACCCAGAGAGCGATTTCAAATACTGCGAAAGATGATTGGTGTTTTTCCGCTGCCAGCAGATTCAAATTAAAGTATTTAATTATTTTTGATCCAAGAGGAGGAAATTTTTTTTGAAAGAACAAATTTAAGTTGAAGCTCTAAATTTTTGTTTAAGTAAATTAATGTTAAAGTAATGTTAATGTTTGTAAAATATTAATGAAAGAGGGAGTGTTAAAGATAACTATTATGTAGTTCATGAATATTTTGCATTACTCTTTATCTCCCTTTATTGTCCTGCATCTGCAGTTTGCTTTTATGTTTTCTTTAACTTTCATATGTATGTGTTATATTTCCCCTCTTCAGTAATTCTTAACTTGCTTCTTGTCTCTTGACTTCTTGACTTTCTTCTCATATTGACCGGATGTGTTTTTTTATTCTGCGCTACAGATTCAATACGAGTTTGTTCCGCAGAACGTGATGCCAAACCCAATTTTTGTTTGTAATTAAAATTTGATCTTTTTGTAAAAATTCCTCACTTTTGCTGTCTAGAGGCTGATGCTGAAATTTGTTTCATTGCTTGCTTAACGATTTTTTGTCACATTTGATTAATTGAAAAAAGTTGTTCAAGAATCATAAATAAGTCGCTAAAAATGTAGGTTTCTTTTTTACTTGCAATTGAAATTGCATGTGAAGTCGTTGAAGCAACAAAACCGAATGCCCCAAATCTGTGCAGGTAAAAGATGTATGCGTTTGAAATTTTGAAATCAGATAAAAGTTGAACATGTTTTCTGTACTTTCTTAGATAATCCTAATAGTAATAAATCGTTGCAAATTAAAATAGGCAGCAAATATTCGATCCTACACTGTGATTGAAATTTGACATTCGTAGAAGTACTTTGTGTTGAACTGGTCGAAGAAAGGGCAGTGTTAAATAAAAACTACCAGAAACGTGATTTATAACTACCAATTTCAAATATGAACTACCAGAAAACATAACAACTACCACTTAAAACAGTCCCTGCATCATACCATATTGTCTATGTAGTTAAGCCTTTAGTATGGATATTAGAATCACCACACCACGGAGCCATTATGTGAATGTATTGTGAGAAAGAGAGAGTATTCCAATTCACCATACTCAGAGTAAATGGAGCCTAAATGGAAATCTGGCTGTGTGAGCTAAAAAACATTATATTCCAACAGAGTTCCCTTACCCATTGAAAGCAATACAAAAGACCTTTTTCAGTGGTTTTTATAAAATAGCTTTCTGTTTTCAAGCTTTTGAGAACAGAATTAATTAAGGTGAGATATAATGCAAAGTACAGAAACCCTATGAGAGCTTTTACTTGAAATAGGTGTATGCAAGCCAATGCGACCAGACAGAGATACAAACGTCCTATCTTCCCTGTACTGACAATTTTTATTGAACAGAGTATAGCTAAATTAATCCATTTTGATGAAAAGTCACTCGCCTCGATTTCGAATTAGCTAAATCTCGGTACTCTTATGCATCAAAAACAAAAATTCATAGCAGAATAACAGATATGGCAGAGTAGGCCCAATTAATTTTACTTTTTTATTTTTGAAACGGGAGAGGCTACTTTTTGGTAATTTAATCCCCTTTCACACAGGGAAACCAGTTGCTGGAGATTTTTTTGGACGTTTTCCTTTAATTGCCTTATGTAGCTTTCACACAAAGAAACAAAATTGCCGGAGTTTTTTGTTTCTTTCCACACATTTTCTCATCATTTAGATTAACCGATCAAAATATTTTTTTTTTTACCGATGGTCTTAAAAATAACCTACAAGTAATTTTGCATAGGTATACAAATTATTTTCAAATAAGTTTTTTTTTATTAAAAAAAATACCAATTCAAATTTAATCTGTATATAATAAATAATTACTTTAAATTCGCGTTCCAACTTTTTTTTTTCTTAAAAAATGTTATCGGTTTTATCATTTAAACTTTCTTTATTCCGCGTACGACCAACAACAAGCAATGTAAGCAAAGCATAACACGGGTCGTCAACGAATGGTTCGCATTGGTCGGGGACCTTTATAATTCTTCCTTAATAGTTTACGAAAAGCAGCTTTCCTAATCGTTGATTGAATGTAGACGTCCTAATCATCTTTTCTTGTGTCAACTACATTTTAAATCACAACTTTTATCGCCAACTGATCGCGATTCGATAATTAGAGAACACGGTCAGAATTTTCTTTAGTTCTCTGAGTGAGATATCGGGTCATATCATTGTATATATACTCTTATAGTACTATCATGGCTCAAATTTTGTAGTACTAATAGTACTCACGAAATGTGCCGAAATTGGCGTTAAAATCGCTTAAATGCACAATAGAGACCTGGGGATAACGATGCAAGGAAAAATAAAAACAATTAGTAAGAGGGAGAGGAGAACATTGATTAAATTCGTACAACTATAATGGTAGTATGGGAGTCAGATGTTTTTGTCATTCAACAACGAGAATAAGGGGAAGAAAATGGGAAAATGAAAATATAAGTTTTCCTATGGGCTTATTCTTGGGTTATGTTCTTCCAGTTTTTTTCAATGAGTTTTTGTTGCTTTCTTTTGATGGCTATGGGTATATGGTTTTTTGCACGATTTTGCAAGGTTACTATATTGGCAAATTGGTACCATATGTATCATGTAAGTAGGTATGTATGTACATTTTTATAAATTAGTAGGTAGATATACTAGGTAGGTATTTAAAGAAATTAATTTGTTTTGCAAAAAAAAGTATGAAAATAGGTAGGTATGGTAGGTACACATGTACCTAAATATTTTGAATTGAGGTATGTAGGTAGGTAAATTAAAACTTGATATACCCAGGTAGGTAGGTACGTAAGGTTATTTTAATGTATGTACCTACATAGGTATTATCAATTAAAATAGGTAAGGTAGGTAGGTATGTATTAAAAAAATGAACAAAATTATTTTAAATTGAAGGTAAGTAGTTACCTACGTAAATAGGTACCTATGCATAGGTAGGTACCTAGAAACATTTTGAAACTCAATTCAACAAACTCAATTTTTTTTTCAATAAAAAGCTTTTTTTTTTGGGTAAAAAAAAAATATTTTTGAAAAATGAGTCTGGGGTCGACCCACACTAGCAACTTCCCATTGGTGCACTTGAAAACAATATACATACATACATATTTACCTAAGTGGTGGGTGGTAGAGTATACCTATATTACATAATTATATATTATATTGGGTTTTTGGATAATCAGTATAAAGGTAGGTATAGATATAGAGATATAGGGCAAAATGTTACATTGCCTTTATTTTGTACTTTAGCTATATTTATAATAGTAAAATTTGTTTGTAAATAGCTTAAAAATTATAGGAATCATATGCAAAATTTCGATTCTGATGTTAAACATTTTTCGAATTAAAACATTTTGATTTTTAGCTTTTTAGAGGGTGGTTTTAAAAATCTCAAAATTACACAACACTTAGATGGTATACATTTTTAGTAAGAATTTGAAATCGATATAATGTTTTTTTTTTTTTCAAAATATGTGAGTTAAAAAACATTTGTTCAGTATTTTAAATAGTTCAACAAATCGCACCAATAACAATAACTTCCAATGGGACGGTAAAAATATCAATTGACAATATTATAGGTATCCATTATATACATACATGTATAGCAACTACTTATAAATAACAATTACTTTTCCCAATGACGCTACAGCTTAATTTATAAGTATTAAAATTATTTAGGTACTAAAATTTATAATTTTATAATAATAATAATTTTATGTAGGAGTGCACTAAAAAAGGATTTTTTTTAATTCTTAAATTTAATAGTGTTGCAACGCAACATGCAACAAGATCAACAAAACAAAAAAAAACTCATATACCCAATGCCAACTACCGACGGCAAAACGAGTTTTAAATGTTTTAATGATGAGAATTCAAAAATAGTCAATTCGAAAAGTGCTTAGTAGTTGCATGGGTGTAGATTTTTTATTTTTTTTATTTTTCCATATTTTTATAGAAGATGAATAAAGCAATTATTCATGTTTAAGGAATTTTCGATAGGATTTTTTTTCGTGTCGAAAATGATTTTTGAAAAACATACATTTTTGTTGGTCAATTTTTCAAAGTTTCTGATTTTTATATTTTTAATGGGTAGTTTGAAAAATCTTAAATTTTAATATGTTATAGGTATAACTATATTTGTATTTCTATCAATTGACAGATTTATATAAGGGTAAACATTATGAAAAAAAATTTTTATGTTTTGTATCAATATCTTTTTAATAAAAAGTCGCAGAGATTTTAGATCTTAAAACATAGCTCTAAAATGTGGCTAAAATGTGTTTACAAATTTTTGAGTAGGATGAAAAATTTCATACTTAATGGAAGTATAAATGACCCGTCAAATTATATTAGCTTTATTAAATTCAAAAACAAAAAATGGGCACGACTGGATCGCACAAACAAACAATAAGTAAATAGGTAGGTATAGGTAGGCACCTGGGTATGTAAATGTAGGTCATAACTTTTTTGAAGACAAAATATATATGTATGTAGGTACCCTTTTTTGAATTGAAAAATGAACTCAGGTATTTGAAACTTAAAAGAAAAGAAACTTGTTAGGTAGGTATCAGTACCTAAGCTTACCTAGTACCTAATTAGACCAAAAAAAGAAACAAAATTATTTTCAATTGAAAGTAGGAGGTAGGTAAAAAGGTACATATACAATATATACCTATAATAGGTAGATGCGTTTTGAAAACAACATTTGGTAAGCAACAACTCAATTTTTTTTCAATAAATAGGTAGCTTTTTTTCTGGTAAAAAATATTACAAAAGAAAATTATATTTTCGATGTTTAAAAAAAAAAAATATTTAAGAAAAAAATTACATTAATTTTTTCATTTTGTAAAAAACAGTTTTTTTTTCGATTTTTACAAAAAAATCGATGCAAACATCGATGTTTTAAGACAAAAACATCGATATTTCAAAAACGTTTACATCCCTAAATAAAACTAATTTTAACGTGTCTTTTGTTGAAATAATCACTAAACATTTATTGGAATTATTTTAGAAGAGGATTAGAGTAATGAGTGTGTCGGTTTTGTTTTTCAAAATGTATCAATTTTTTACTAACTTTTACATTTAAAGTACCAAAAATCGAGTTGATTTTTCACTAAATCACATTTTTAGTATGAATTTTTTTAAGATTTTGCAAAAATTTTAACACAGATTTTACCTTAAATTAATGTATCATTTATTATGAACTATAAAGTATTTTTCAATTTTGAAGCCGCTAAATTTGTCAATATGTAGATTTTTTGTGAATTTCTTTTCTAAATTGGTCGGCCTTTCTTCCCGTTAGATTTACATATAAAAAATAACCCACATATTTGTAGAAAAGTAATACACACATAATTGTGTTTCATTAGTTTTTTGAAATTCAAAAAAAAATTCATCAAGTTTTGAATTTAATATATTTAATCTATAGCTGAATTTTGAGATCTTAACTTTTAATATCGGCCGAGTAGAAATGAAGTTATGATTTTTTATATTAAAAAAAATCGAATAAAAAATAATTTGAGATAACGGTGCTTTGCACTGACGATTGTTGACAAAGCAGAGCATTTCTATGGATTTGAGCCGACTTTTTATGAATTTTAAAAAATTAATTATACGCTAATATAGGAGGTAGATTAAAAAACTAAGTATCAAATTAATAGTTATTCTATTGAGATTAAATATAAGAAAAAACTAAATCAATCCATGCACACACTAACATGTTATTAAGTAATATGTGTTAACAATATTGTTCATGCGTGTTGCAAAGTGTTGTGCCTTTTTGCGCAAGTCCGCGTTGCAAGGACCGTGCGCGGAGGGCCAACATTGGCAATGCGCATGAACAGTCCCAAAAAGTTGTGTTTGTCGGTTGCACCAACTGAACGCACCCCAAACCCAATATTATTATAAATACTGGGTTGTGGATCGTGCTTTTAGTTGGTGGAACCTAACCAACTTCGCTCATATACTTCCTTGTGAGCACAACCTAGATCATTCCATTTTTGCATTTGGCCCTTTCGGCAACTAAATTTCTTTCCGTCTTATAATTTAATGATTTTTTTACTTAAAATTAACTTAAAGTACCTCAAAATATATTAAACCTAACTTAAAACTAATGTGCCTAGGATAATTGAATAAAAGGAAAAGAAAACCAAAAAGAAAAAGAACACGAAGTTTTTTTTTTATACACAACGTTGTTGCTGTGCTGTGCTGTGGCTGTTATTCTATTGTTGCGCTGTTGTCTTGCCGCATGGGAGTTGCTGCCTGCACCAGTGCATAACTCTTTTGGCCATATTTTGTGCCGAAACATTGGTCCATACGAGCCAGGATTTTGACCACCACTTCATTAACCACCTCATGTGGAAATTTTTGTACGCCGACGCCAGTGTTGCTCGACGACGCCGTTATTGCTGGACATGTTGAAGCGCCGTTATCCAGCCGACAACGCCGTTATTGCTGGACAATTCCCAATCATTTGTGTGCCCTTATTAGCCAATGCCGTTATTTCTGAGATAATTTTCTCAGCATTTTTGGTGCCGTTATCCAGCCGATTACATTGCTGGAAGTTTTTGCCAAGCAATTTTGTACGCCGTTATCTAGCTTTTGCCGAACAATTCGCAAAGCATTTGTGAGCCGTTATACAGCCACGCCGTTTTTACTACATCGTGCTACCAACGTTTTTTTTAACGCTACATTCCTCAACTTTAAAGAAGAGTTCCTGACCAGTGGTAGTATTGTGACACCACCACACCATTTTGCCGAGATCGCTGAAGAAAAAAGGAATCAAGCACTTCACAAAAAAGTGCTCCTCTACCACCAGCTATACATTGCTGCTGAGAGCACCACTCCAAAAGGTGCTTCTCCAACAAGGGTAATTGCACTACGCAAAAAAGTGCTCACCACCTTGCCGCTGCTGCCGAAAGCATCCCGATACAGGGTGCTCCACCGATCAAAATTCAACCGCTTCCACATTCAAGTGGAAGAATTTTTGAAAAGCCTTTTGGGCATATAACTTTTGCTAAGCAAAAATAAAATTATTGTCGACCATTGCCTCGATTGGTGCGACGGATATCCACCATTGCTTCGATTGGTGAGAGAGAAGGACGAAGAAGTCAACGAAGTTTCAACGCCCCAAGCTGCCTATGAAGACATCATTGCTGAAAATAAATTAAAATTGTACAGGTTAGTATAAAGTTTTTAGTAATTGAAGGCATTTCTTTTTTTTTTTACTATTAAATACATATGTACATTCAATATATACCTTTTTGTATTTCAACGGCAAACGTGGCGTCACGCTCTCACTCTTTCTTTTCTTTTTTTTTTTTTCTCTCGCGTATCGCTTCGTGCTCTCTTATCCTAGTCACTTATATCGATATTTTCTTGCGATAAAAATTTTAAGCCATTTTTTTTCAGTGATTCCAAACAGAGATTCTATGAGAATCCATAATTCCTTAAAGTAGTGAACAAAGATCTTTTATCTGTTCGTGCTTCCATACATCGCGGTATTGCTCAACATTTCGTCATTAAGTGTTTTAAATTACATTTCTTGTGGGTACTTTAATTAACCAATTGATTTTCATAGTTTTTTAATCGGTACAAATTCAAAGAATTAGGTGGATCCTTCGATTTTTTTTGATACTGGCCCGCAGTGACTCAAAGCTAAAAACCTCTTTTCAAATCTTTGGAAACTTGTTACGTTTTCAATCACCTCTCTCGTCTCATTCGGTATTACAGCTGCGCTTTGGAAAAGTTGTTGAGTTTTCCAACTTTTTTCAAATCTCTTTTGAAAACAATTCTCGTTTTCAATAAATTTTCAATACAATTCGTTGTGAATCGTAAAGTTGTTGATTTCTTCCAACTTTGTCAAACTCTTTTGAAAACACTTCTCGTTTTCAATTATTCTCAAGATTCTTTTTCGAATCATACAAAGTTGTTGCTGTGTCCAACTTTTTTCAACTCTTTGAAGACATTTCTCGTTTTCAATTATTTTTCAATACGATTCTTTGGTGAATCAATAGTGTTGATTTTTTTGCAAACTTTTTCAAACCTTTGAAAACATTTCTCGTTTTCAATTATTCTCAATATTCTTTTTCGAATCCTAAAGTTGTTGAATTTTTCAACTTTTTTCAAACTCTTGAAAACAATTCCCGTTTTCAATTATTCTCAAGATTCTTTTTCGAATCATATAAAGTTGTTGCTGTGTCCAACTTTTTTCAACTCTTTTGAAAACAATTCTCGTTTTCAATTATTCTCAAGATTCTTTTTCGAATCATATAAAGTTGTTGCTGTGTCCAAATTTTTTCAACTCTTTTGAAAACAATTCTCGTTTTCAATTATTCTCAATATTCTTTTTCGAATCATATAAGTTTTTGCTTTTTCCAACTTTTTTCAACTCTTTTGAAAACAATTCTCGTTTTCAATTATTCTCAAGATTCTTTTTCGAATCATATAAAGTTGTTGCTGAGTCCAACTTTTTTCAACTCTTTTGAAAACAATTCTCGTTTTCAATTATTCTCAATATTCTTTTTCGAATCATATAAAGTTTTTGCTTTTTCCAACTTTTTTCAACGCTTTTGAAAACAACTCTCGTTTTCAATTATTCTCAATTTCCTTTTTCGAATCCTAAAGATGTCGAATTTTTCAACTTTTTCAAACTCTTTTGAAAACAATTCCCGTTTTCAATTGTTCTCAAGATTCTTTTTCGAATAATATAAAGTTTTTGCTTTTTTCAACTTTTTCAACCTCTTTTGAAAACAATTCTCGTTTTCAATTATTTTTCAATACGAGTCTCTTGTGAATCGTAAAGTTGTTGATTTTTTTCCAACTTTTTTCAAACTTTTTCAAAACCAAATCTCGTTTTCAATTATTTTTCAATACGATTCTCTTGTGAATCGTAAAGTTGTTGATTTTTTTCCAACTTTTTTCAAACTTTTTCAAAACCAATTCTCGTTTTCAATTATTTTTCAATACGATTCTTTTGTGAGTCATATAGTGTTGATTTTTTTTTTGCAAATTTTTTCAAACACTTGAAAACATTTCTCGTTTTCAATTATTCTCAAGATTCTTTTTCGAGTCATATAAAGTTGTTGCCTTGTCCAACTCTTTTGAAAACATTTCTCGTTTTCAATTATTCTCAAGATTCCTTTCCGAATCATATAAAGTTGTTGCTGTGTCCAACTTTTTTCAACTCTTTTGAAAACAATTCTCGTTTTCAATTATTCTCAATATTCTTTTTCGAATCATATAAGTTTTTGCTTTTTCCAACTTTTTTCAACTCTTTTGAAAACAATTCTCGTTTTCAATTATTCTCAAGATTCTTTTTCGAATCATATAAAGTTGTTGCTGTGTCCAACTTTTTTCAACTCTTTTGAAAACAATTCTCGTTTTCAATTATTCTCAATATTCTTTTTCGAATCATATAAAGTTTTTGCTTTTTCCAACTTTTTTCAACGCTTTTGAAAACAACTCTCGTTTTCAATTATTCTCAATATTCTTTTTCGAATCCTAAAGATGTCGAATTTTTCAACTTTTTCAAACTCTTTTGAAAACAATTCCCGTTTTCAATTATTCTCAAGATTCTTTTTCGAATAATATAAAGTTTTTGCTTTTTTCAACTTTTTCAACCTCTTTTGAAAACAATTCTCGTTTTCAATTATTTTTCAATACGAGTCTCTTGTGAATCGTAAAGTTGTTGATTTTTTTCCAACTTTTTTCAAACTTTTTCAAAACCAATTCTCGTTTTCAATTATTTTTCAATACGATTCTCTTGTGAATCGTAAAGTTGTTGATTTTTTTCCAACTTTTTTCAAACTTTTTCAAAACCAATTCTCGTTTTCAATTATTTTTCAATACGATTCTTTTGTGAGTCATATAGTGTTGATTTTTTTTTGCAAATTTTTTCAAACACTTGAAAACATTTCTCGTTTTCAATTATTCTCAAGATTCTTTTTCGAGTCATATAAAGTTGTTGCCTTGTCCAACTCTTTTGAAAACATTTCTCGTTTTCAATTATTCTCAAGATTCCTTTCCGAATCATATAAAGTTGTTGCTGTGTCCAACTTTTTTCAACTCTTTTGAAAACAATTCTCGTTTTCAATTATTCTCAATATTCTTTTTCGAATCATATAAGTTTTTGCTTTTTCCAACTTTTTTCAACTCTTTTGAAAACAATTCTCGTTTTCAATTATTCTCAAGATTCTTTTTCGAATCATATAAAGTTGTTGCTGTGTCCAACTTTTTTCAACTCTTTTGAAAACAATTCTCGTTTTCAATTATTCTCAATATTCTTTTTCGAATCATATAAAGTTTTTGCTTTTTCCAACTTTTTTCAACGCTTTTGAAAACAACTCTCGTTTTCAATTATTCTCAATATTCTTTTTCGAATCCTAAAGATGTCGAATTTTTCAACTTTTTCAAACTCTTTTGAAAACAATTCCCGTTTTCAATTATTCTCAAGATTCTTTTTCGAATAATATAAAGTTTTTGCTTTTTTCAACTTTTTCAACCTCTTTTGAAAACAATTCTCGTTTTCAATTATTTTTCAATACGAGTCTCTTGTGAATCGTAAAGTTGTTGATTTTTTTCCAACTTTTTTCAAACTTTTTCAAAACCAATTCTCGTTTTCAATTATTTTTCAATACGATTCTCTTGTGAATCGTAAAGTTGTTGATTTTTTTCCAACTTTTTTCAAACTTTTTCAAAACCAATTCTCGTTTTCAATTATTTTTCAATACGATTCTTTTGTGAGTCATATAGTGTTGATTTTTTTTTGCAAATTTTTTCAAACACTTGAAAACATTTCTCGTTTTCAATTATTCTCAAGATTCTTTTTCGAGTCATATAAAGTTGTTGCCTTGTCCAACTCTTTTGAAAACATTTCTCGTTTTCAATTATTCTCAAGATTCCTTTCCGAATCATATAAAGTTGTTGCTGTGTCCAACTTTTTTCAACTCTTTTGAAAACAATTCCCGTTTTCAATTATTCTCAAGATTCTTTTTCGAATAATATAAAGTTTTTGCTTTTTTCAACTTTTTCAACCTCTTTTGAAAACAATTCTCGTTTTCAATTATTTTTCAATACGAGTCTCTTGTGAATCGTAAAGTTGTTGATTTTTTTCCAACTTTTTTCAAACTTTTTCAAAACCAATTCTCGTTTTCAATTATTTTTCAATACGATTCTTTTGTGAGTCATATAGTGTTGATTTTTTTTGCAAACTTTTTCAAACACTTGAAAACATTTCTCGTTTTCAATTATTCTCAAGATTCTTTTTCGAATCATATAAAGTTGTTGCTGTGTCCAACTTTTTTCAACTCTTTTGAAAACAATTCTCGTTTTCAATTATTCTCAATATTCTTTTTCGAATCATATAAAGTTTTGCTTTTATCAACTTTTTCAAACTCTTTTGAAAACAATTCCCGTTTTCAATTATTCTCAAGATTCTTTTTCGAATCATATAAAGTTGTTGCTGTGTCCAACTTTTTTCAACTCTTTTGAAAACGATTCCCGTTTTCAATTATTCTCAAGATTCTTTTTCGAATAATATAAAGTTTTTGCTTTTTTCAACTTTTTCAACCTCTTTTGAAAACAATTCTCGTTTTCAATTATTTTTCAATACGAGCCTCTTGTGAATCGTAAAGTTGTTGATTTTTTTCCAACTTTTTTCAAACTTTTTCAAAACCAATTCTCGTTTTCAATTATTTTTCAATACGATTCTTTTGTGAGTCATATAGTGTTGATTTTTTTTGCAAACTTTTTCAAACACTTGAAAACATTTCTCGTTTTCAATTATTCTCAAGATTCTTTTTCGAGTCATATAAAGTTGTTGCCTTGTCCAACTCTTTTGAAAACATTTCTCGTTTTCAATTATTCTCAAGATTCCTTTCCGAATCATATAAAGTTGTTGCTGTGTCCAACTTTTTTCAACTCTTTTGAAAACAATTCTCGTTTTCAATTATTCTCAATATTCTTTTTCGAATCATATAAAGTTTTTGCTTTTTTCAACTTTTTTCAACTCTTTTGAAAACAATTCTCGTTTTCAATTATTCTCAATATTCTTTTTCGAATCCTAAAGTTGTCGAATTTTTCAACTTTTTCAAACTCTTTTGAAAACAATTCCCGTTTTCAATTATTCTCAAGATTCTTTTTCGAATCATATAAAGTTGTTGCTGTGTTCATCTTTTTTTTCAACTCTTTTGAAAACCATTCTCGTTTTCAATTATTTTTTTTTTAATATTTTCGATTCTTTTGTCAATCGGAAAGTGTTGATTTTTTTAAACTTTTCAAACTCTTTTGAAAACATTTCTCGTTTTCAATTTATTATCAATACAATTCTTTCGCTATTTTTATCTCATGAATTTCTTTTGAATCTATATTCAGTGCATCCAAGACTATCTATTAACTAGAATTGAAAGGTTTTTCCCTTATTCACCCATTTCCGTCAATTTTCAGATACCCGAACGCTTTTGTTGTTCGGTATTTCTCTTTATTTCTTGACTGCTTTCTCTTTCTGCACGCCTAGTTTATTACAGTTCTCCCTCAACTACTTGCAACTTGCCTTATCATGTCAGTTTTGGATGATTTAATCTTTGCAGCGGACTTGCTTGTGAAATTCCACGCATCCGCCAAAGAGGTTCCCGAACAGAACCACACAATTGCATCTTTGGAAGCAAGAAAAACAGAACTTAAAGACTTATGGCAAGAAGTGAAAGAAAAGTATGCAGAATGCGCTCGTTTTCGACCGACAGGAAAAGAGAAACCCTTAGACATGGATGCAATAGAATCCAAATATAAGAATAGCAATGAGACATATGTAAGTTGCTTAGCTCTGTTTTTTGAGCTTCAGACTAAATTAAAACCTGATCCATTGTTGGATCATAGTTCCCCTCGGAAATCAATTGGTAATAATTCCCAACAACAACCTTTATCTTCAGCTTCTCATTGTATTAAATTACCACCATGCGATACTGATACGTTTCATGGCGATTATCTCTCTTGGCCGGCATTTCGTGACATGTTCGATGCGGTTTATATACAGCATCCAAAGTTAAGTGAGGTTGAAAAACTGTTTCCCCTTCGTTGCAAGACTAGGGGCGACGCCAGTAGGACTGTCAATCAGTTTCCATTAACTCATGCTAGTTTTTCTCTAGCATGGGAAGCACTACGGGCAGCCTATGAAAATACTCGCATTCTGGTTAACAACCAAGTCAAAAATATCTTTAATTTGCCGACAGCTCAAGAAGAATCTGCAAGGTGTATTCGCACACTTCAAAGCAAAGTTAATGATTCTCTCTCAGCACTCAAAGCACATCATATTAGTACTGATAATTGGGATCCAATACTTGTTTTCGCGTGTTCTAATAAATTACCCAAAACTACTCTAGCTCTCTGGGAGCAATCCTTAGAAATCCCACTAAAGTTCCAACATGGAAACAATTAGATAAATTCCTTATTTCTCGATTTCAAACTCTAGAGTCTATTTCGGACACAACTTCCACAAAACCAATAGTCAGCCAACAATTCAATCGAAAAAACATCACGCAAAAGCCTTACAAAGTCAATACGTTTCTTGCAAAGGCGGGAGGATCCAAATGTAAAATCTGCTCGGCAAATCATTCCATATATGAATGCCCAAAGTTTTCTGCAATGTCTATTGCATCTCGAATTGAAACCGTTCGTAAACACAAAATGTGTAACAATTGCTTAGGCACTAGTCATACAAAATCTTCTTGCACTAGCAAGTACTCTTGCTCTTATTGCAAGAAACGGCATCACACACTTTTGCACTTAGCAACCAATTCTTCAATCGAAAAATCTAATAGTATACAGTCCACTCCTCAAAACTCAGTTGCTCATGATTCCCAAATGACTGCTTCTTCACAGCCATTTGTTCCTCAATCATCCCACCAAAACTTTATGGTGGTTTCTCAAAAAAGAATTCTGTTGGCTACTGCTTTAGTTGGTTTGATAGGAACGGAAACAGTACATGTGTTAAGGGCACTTATTGACCCTGGTTCTGAAATATCCTTCATTTCAGAATCCGTACAAAGGCGTCTAAATCTACCATTCGTAGAGAAGAACACTACGGTTTCAGGTATAAGTGGAAACTTATCAGTCACTTCTAAAAAGCTGTGCTCATTTTCTCTCACGTCCTTTGAAGCTCCTCAAATAACACTTTCAGCTGAAGCTATTGTGCTTAAGACACTCACTAATAATTTACCAAGTTCATCCTTTTCTATCATAGACTCCAACCTCTTTGTTGGTCTCAAACTAGCTGATCCTTCCTTTAACAAATCTGCTCATGTAGACCTTTTGATAGGCGCTGACCTTTATCCCTCTATAATCCGTAACGGTGTTAAAGTTATATCCAATTCACTAGTGGCACAAAATACCATTTTTGGATGGACTTTATCCGGACCACTTCCAGAGTCTTTTCAGTCGTTCAACACGACAATAACATCTGAGTGCACTCCGAATGATTTAGATGCTCAGATACGAAAATTCTGGGAGTTAGAAGAACTACCTTCTACTGTAATTCGGTCAAAGGAGGATTGCTATTGTGATGAACTTTATAAAAGAACCACCTTCAGACGCGCTGATGGTAGGTTCGTAGTGCGTCTCCCATTTAAACCTCAAACCTCAAAGAACCACCTAGGTTATTCGAGATTTATAGCTCTTAAGTAATTCTCGAGAAATGAAAAATCTTTATCCTCAAAACCAGATCTCAAATCTCAGTACTCAAAAGTTATATCAGAGTATTTATCCCTTAATCATATGCGAAAGGTAACTCCATCAGAAAAAGTTGAAAATGGCCAAGTAAAGTCATTCTATCTTCCGCATCACGCGGTCATAAAACCCGAGAGCACTTCAACGAAAGTACGGGTGGTTTTTAACGCCTCCAATTCCTCCTCAAGTGGTGCAAGTTTAAATGATTTACTTTACCCTGGGCCGACCTTACAACAAGATTTATCCTCTTTGATAATTCGATGGAGATTTTATAAGTACGTATTCAATGCGGATATAGAGAAAATGTACCGCCATATTCTGATCGATTCTCGAGACACTTCCTTTCAACGAATTCTTTTTCGTACCTCTCCCCATTTAGAAATTGAAGATTTTGAACTTTTAACCGTCACTTTTGGCGTTAATTGCGCTCCTTATTTGGCCATCCGTACACTACTCGAATTAGCACAAATTGCTAAGGCTGAATTTCCATTTGCTTCAAAAATTATCCAATCCGAAATTTACGTTGATGATGTATTGTCAGGGGCTCATAGTATCGATTCCGCCCAAAGGGCTCAATTAGAACTTATTAAGCTCCTCGATTCAGCGGGGTTTCCACTTCGCAAGTGGACCTCCAATACTCCTCGTTTACTTGAACATTTACCTCGAGAACACATGTTGAATGAAAGTTTTCTAAAACTGGATGCGGATAGTAACACGAAAACATTAGGTATACGGTGGAATGCCAAAGGTGATAATTTTTACTTCACAACTCAAAAAATCCTTCTTTCGGAAAGGCCCACTAAACAAGAATTTTTTTCTCAAATTGCTCGGATTTTCGATCCTGCGGGTTGGTTGGCACCCGTTGTCATAGTTGCAAAAATGTTAATGCAACAAGTTTGGGCGGAAAAAACTACGTGGGACGAACCCATTCAATCCGATACCTTCTTCTTTCTAAACTGATAAAATTTTATGTTTCAAATTTCCCAGTTCACTCTTATAATATTTTTCTCTGGACTGTCTCATCCATCGTTTTGGCTTGGCTTAAAAAACCACCAAACGTATGGAAAACTTTCGTTGCTAATCGCACCAGTGAAATCCTAGACAATGTGGGTAACGTCCTATGGAGGCATGTTAAGTCCGCTGAAAATCCAGCAGATTTAGCCACTCGTGGTTTAATGCCTTCCGATTTGAGGCTGAACACATTTTGGTGGAAAGGGCCGACTTGGCTTTGTCAACCCACAGCTCAGTGGCCAGAAACTCCCCCAACAGCCCCATGCGTCGAAGATCTCGAACAAAAAGCAATTGTCTCATTAGTAGTCCAAAAAGACCCCGAAGATATACTGGATCGTTTCTCATCTTTACCTCGTGCAATGCGCGTTATCGGCTACATATTTCGTTTTTATTTCAAATTGTCAAAAAGTGAAAATCATCATTACGATTCGCCCAATATCTCGTCTCAAGAAATAGAATTTGTCAAAATTCGCCTGACACTTTTGTCTCAAACACTGTATTATCCTAATGAACACACTCTTCTAATGGAAGGCAAAACCGTTCACTCAAAAAGCTCAATCATCTCTTTCAACCCATTTTTAGACTCTCACTATCTTATTAGGGTCAACGGTCGATTATCTCAGTCGAATCTTTCCTATAACGAGCGACACCCTCTTATTCTACCATATAACTCACGATTTTCGTATCTCCTTATACAATTTATCCATGATATATCATTGCATGGCGGCAATTCCTTAATGCTTCGGCTCGTCCGACAAAGTTATTGGATTCCAAAGCTTAAAAACCTAATAAAATCGTGCATACGAAATTGCAAAACCTGTACTATTGCTCAAAAGGTATTAAGCAAGCAGTTTATGGCTGCTTTACCTCCTGAGAGATGCACATTTTCTCCCCCCTTCACTTTTACAGGAATTGATTTTGCTGGCCCATTCGTACTTAGAAGTCTTTATACTCGAAATTGTCGTATGACCAAAGGTTATGCCTGCGTGTTCGTTTGTTTCTCCACAAAGGCAATTCACCTCGAAGCGGTAACTGATCTATCTTCCCAGGCTTTTCTTGCCGCGTTTGCAAGATTTACGGCACGCCGCGGATTACCTAAAGAAGTGTATTCTGATAATGGTACAAATTTCGTAGGGGCTGATGCTTTATTACGTAAGGATTTTAAAAAATGTCTAGCTTCTATCCCTCATGAAGTTAGAGCCACTTATGGCTTTCAAGGTTTGAAATGGAATTTTATTCCAGCTGGTGCACCTCATATGGGTGGCCTTTGGGAGGCTGGTGTCAAAAGCTGTAAAAGTCACTTGAGAAAACTGGGGGCCAGTTCAAAGTTCACTTTTGAGGAATTCTCTACTGTTTTAGCCCGCATTGAAGCGTGCTTAAATTCACGACCCATCTCTTCAATGTCAAATAGCCCCTCTGACTGTTTGGCTTTAACCCCCGGACATTTTCTTCGTGGAGGTCCACTCTTAGCTTTCCCAGAGCCAAATTGGGCTGATGCCAATTTATCTTTACTCAATCGGTGGGAAAAGGTGAAATATTTGCAACAACAATTCTGCCGACGATGGAAGGACGAGTACCTAAAGGAACTTCATCAAAGACATAAATGGCAATCGCCACAAGAAAATGTCAAGATAAATGACTTAGTCGCTATCAAAAGTGAAAATTTGCCATCTACAGAATGGCGCATAGGGCGTGTTGTCAATGTACACCCCGGCGCTGATGGGAGAGTGAGGGTGGCGACGTTGCGAACCCAAAATGGTGAAATCAGCCGTCCCATAGTCAAACTTTGCTTATTACCCTTTAAATGATCTTAATTATATTCATTTATATGTAAATATTGCCTTTCAATTATTATAAAACTTTATACATAACTTTCTTTTTCAAGGGTTTTGTTTTTTATTATCACTTTTTCTCGAATTCAAATAATCTTTTAAAAAATTTTAATTCAAAATTTTTCTCATTTTTTCAATTTCATCTCACTTAATTTCATTCATAATCATTTTGGAATGTTCTCTTGGCGCATATCGCCAAGGGGGGGCAGAATGTTCATGCGTGTTGCAAAGTGTTGTGCCTTTTTGCGCAAGTCCGCGTTGCAAGGACCGTGCGCGGAGGGCCAACATTGGCATACGCATGAACAGTCCCAAAAAGTTGTGTTTGTCGGTTGCACCAACTGAACGCACCCCAAACCCAATATTATTATAAATACTGGGTTGTGGATCGTGCTTTTAGTTGGTGGAACCTAACCAACTTCGCTCATATACTTCCTTGTGAGCACAACCTAGATCATTCCATTTTTGCATTTGGCCCTTTCGGCAACTAAATTTCTTTCCGTCTTATAATTTAATGATTTTTTACTTAAAATTAACTTAAAGTACCTTAAAATATATTAAACCTAACTTAAAACTAATGTGCCTAGGATAATTGAATAAAAGGAAAAGAAAACCAAAAAGAAAAAGAACACGAAGTTTTTTTTTTATACACAACGTTGTTGCTGTGCTGTGCTGTGGCTGTTATTCTATTGTTGCGCTGTTGTCTTGCCGCATGGGAGTTGCTGCCTGCACCAGTGCTTAACTCTTTTGGCCACATTTTGTGCCGAAACAAATATTAAATTGTTAATTTCTCAGCTCAGCGGTACAGTAGGAATATAGAACATACAATAGCTATAATTCATTAGTACTTGCAAACCTGTACGACTCTTTACTAAAAACATATTAACAAAAAAAACAAATTTTAAAATTTTTCTTTCTTAAATAAATCTGTCAAATGATAAGTTAGAAAGATAAAATTTTTACCATTTGATTGCTATCAAATACCTATATCTATAACATAATGAAATTTTAGATTTTTCGAACAACCCATTAAAAAGATAAAAATCAAATACCTTGAAAATTTGACCAAACAAATTTACCCTTTTTCAAAAATCATTTTGGGTATGAAAAAAAATCCTATCAAAAATTCCTTAAACATGGATAATTTTTTTTTCATTATCTTTAAAAATATGTTAAAATAAAAATAACTAAATATCTACCCCCAGGAAACTACTAAGTATTTTCGTAACGACTATTTGTCAATTTTCAGTCTTAAATCGGTTATATCTCGGTTTATAGATTTTAAATAAAAAAAAGATGTACCGTTTTTTCCCATTTTTTTTAATCTTTAAAATAAAAAAAAATCAAGTCTCTACGACTACGGGTTTAGAAGTTAGTTTTTCGACTTTATTTCAGTTTTTACCCTTAAAACCCTATTAAATGTACCAATTTCAAAAAATCCGTTCTTAGTGCACCCCTATATAAAATTTGCTATTCAATAAATTTTAGTATATATTTTTAGGACTTCTAGTTTAAGCTAGTTGTAATTTTTCTTTCTTTTATATAATAAAAAAAATAACAAATAAAATAACTTAACCTACTTAACCACTTAACATCGCATAGGGATTCTTTCTAGCTAACAATGAACCTATCAACACTTAACCTACCTCAACATCACATAAAGATTCCTTCTTCTAGCCACTGAAAAGTACTAAGGAAATTATGCCCATACATAAAAATAAAACTGAAATTTGGCAAGAAAATTGAATACCCATAAAACCAAAACCTACCCCCGATCATACTTACCTATATACTTACCTATGCACACATTCTTCATTTCCTATATCGCCGATGGAAAAATCTGTCTACTTGCCCGCCGCAAACAGATGATTCCTACATTATCATTTGGGAACATACAAATTGTTTTTGTTTTTTTGTCATCTTTATTCTATATACTTCCTGTTTTACTATCTAATTCCTATAGAAAACAAATTGACAGCCAAAACAAAACAGTTATTTTTTGTCTCCCTTGTAACCTCATACAATTTGTATAGCCTTCTCTATTCTTCTTTTCTGTCTTTAGCCTTCATTTTCTTCTAATTTTCTCCTCATTTAATCTCTTCACAAATTGAAAAGTCTCTTAAATCATTAGTTCTAACACTCCTCACCATACGCAGCGGCAATTATTTGAGCCATGATATTACTATAAGAGTATATATACAATGGTCATATGCAAAAAGATGAGTTCAAGATTTTTACTCATTTTTCTGAGAAATTTCCTAGAGTGGTATGCAAAAAAAAAATATAGAGACCGAGATCAATATCATGCTGTGAGTTCGAACTCAAAGTATTGAGATCGATCTCTTGACAAAAGCTCGATATGATAAGTTATAGTTTTGATATGCAAAAAGATGAGAAAACGATTGATTGCATGAGATCGATCTCATGAATTGTTAAGCATTGGGTTTCTCTTACTCAGTTTATAAACAAGTATCAATATTTCAGAATAATTTTGTAACAAATCGTGTTTATAAAAATAGAAGATGTCCAGTTGGTAAAGATTTTCGAAAATTATATAGATTTAAGCCTGATCCACATCTTTGTCGTGTGTTGTGTTGTGGAGTCGTGTGTCGCTGTCATTCCATATATCTTATGCGCCACACTGCAACACAACACTCGAGAGAAATATGGTTCTACTCATATGAAATACATTGTAGCGATAGCCACACACGACACAGATGTGGATTAGGATTTAGTGAAGCGGGTGTGCAATTATTGACTGATGAGTTTTTGGGTCCAACCCTGGAAAGACGCGGTGGTGCTTTTTCTGCGGTATATAAGAGATCCTGGATTTCAAACTGGAATTGGCGAAGACATTGGTATCAATCAATCAACGATATCTAGGGTGGAACAGCAAATCGCAACAAAAATTGCAAGCCGTGCGACTGATTGGATCATATTCCCACACACTTTTGAAGAAATAGAAGAAGCGCAAAGGTTAGTGTCCCGCCTGGTATTTTATTAAGCGTTGGATTTATTTCCGAGTCAATTAGAATTAACCATTCTTTTTACCAGTCCTTAAGAACTATTTTCTTATTTCCTGTTTTGTTTATGTCTATTTTGCATTTAAGCGGGACTTCATGTTTGACACTTTTTTATTAATTATTTTATCGCTTATGTCTTTACCAAATTTGTTGTTATATGCTGCTATGATTTTCAGCATAGCATCTCTTTTTCTGGCCTTATAAACTGGTAACTGGGACTTCTCCAGTAAAACTTTATTTTCTTTAAGTTTTTTTACCAACAAAACACTAAGAAGGTTCGTTTTCAATTTCAGAAGACATTTTTCTTTCTTTTACTCGATTTACCGCACAGTAGCTACAGTTTTAACTAGTTCATACAAAGAGCTTTGAGATCGTTCTCATATTAACGAGTCAGAACTGTAGACAGCGAGCCCGTTTTCTTGCATATGAAACTGAGTCAGAGATCCACTCTTCTCGATCATTCTGATATACGAGTTCAAGCTTATCAGCTCTGACTCTGAGAACTTTCTCATCTTTTAGCATATGACCAATGTAATTCGGTCGGTATCACGCCAAGGATATGATCTTATAATTACCACAATAACTCAAAGAAACACAAATGTTTTTTATTTATAATCAAAAAGAAGACTACTAACATGGAGCAGTACAACTACTGTACAACTTATGAATTAACAAGTAAACTATTAAGCTGCTCATCTGGCAAACCACAAGATGATCGGTCGCTACACTGGACGCGAAAGTTGTTAAATTGGGAGGGTTGAAAATGATCCATTTTTCACCCTTATAGGGGTTTTAGGTCCAGAGTGGCAGATACATTTATCCTCAAATCAGCACCAGGGATGGGGACTGTTCCTGCTCGTCTCCTGCTAGGCCAGTAGAGGAGGGAGAAGATTTTCTTGGTCGGGTCGTTGCCTCGCGAGACCATCGAGCAGGCGGTGACTGAAAGGGGAGACGGTTTGGCATCTGATGGCTTGGTCCTGGTACCCACGATCCGAACTTGTATATTGGAAAATAGTTTTTATGAAGATTTAATATTTCTATTGATGATTTATTAATTACCAAATATTTACCGAAATTCCGAGTTCTGGTGGTGGCTGAGAGCTGACAAGAAAGTAATAAAAGCATCCGAAAAAGAAAGACGTTAAAATCCGAAGTGAAGTTTGAGATGTTTCGGAATCTTGGTTTCGATGACAGCTTTCGATGGTCGAAACAAGTGAACGACTCCAGTGACTTCTGGTAAATTTAGATCGAAAAGGGTTTGGATATGAGATAGCCGGTTGTGGGAGGAACACACGATGGTACAATAGAGTATGGATATGTCTAGTTATAAAAGGGGGGTACGTAGAGAGAGGGCTCCTCCAAATCAGCTTAGTTAAATAGTTGATGGGAAATGCAAATGTAAGATGAGTTTTAGTTCGAAGTAATAGTAAGAGAGTCCGGCCCAGGCCTGACAGCCAATAAATTTAGTTTAAGTTTTTTTAAGAGTTTTGTAAAAAGTGATAAAACGGAGTAAAATTATAGATCCAGTGCTGCATTTTCTTTTTCTTGAAAAGTAAAGTAGAATTATAAGTCTTGTTAAGTGGTTGTGAGGCGAGTGGTTAACGGCATTTTGGTTAGTCAATAGTAACTGACCGCTAATAATTTAGAGTACAGTGCGCAGACGGGCGGTCATCGACTAATGATTTACCATTCATCAGAAAGTAGCGGCCATAATTATCCAAGCAATAGTGAATCAAGCTAGTGGAACCCTCATATCAACACAAGACCGACTCGATAAGTACTATATTTTTTTATATTTTTCAATTTTGGGCTTCGAACGATTTCAAAAGCCTATCAGGAAATGTTCTTCGCCAAGAGTGTTATCATTGAGTTTATACACATAGAGGAAACACCTCAGTGTTGAGTTATCCCTAATGTAGGTGGAACTCTAATTTACATCTAAAACAAGAACCAGGGATACTCAATACAAGAACCATTTTCTCCTTAAGGTAGAGTATTTTCTCACTATTTTCACAAATAGTCTATCTAACGGTGGAAATAGTGTACCTTCAGGGGCAAATGGTTTTTGTATTGACTATTATCACTGGTTCTTGCTCTAGCTGCAAATAAGGGTGCCACCTAGATTGGTGATAACTTAACTCTGAGGTGGTTCCTCTATGTGTATAAACTCAATGGTGTTATATAACACCGAAAATAAAACTACCGACGCACCTACCCCATAACCGATTTTCGGAAACCGACTAACCGAATAAGTCATCAAGTGAAGAACCAAACCACCTATAACAAGGACAGGAGAATTGCATACTTTCAGGATTTTAATTTTTTAATTTTGAGCGTTGGCATTATTTGAAATTTTTGCGTATCTTATTTTTAAAGTTCAATTTATTTCTAAATTTAATTTTATATTATTTTGATCATTTTATTATTGTTTTTATCATTTTATAATTGTGCTGAGAGAAGGGCAAAGGTGTAGTAAGAGGAAAGCGTGTCGTTGACGAACTAGTTCGACAGATCGAAGTGGATTTCCCCCCGATGTTTAACAGCGATTGACGCACTTCATTAAGTACTAATACAAACCCCTATAGAGCGCTCGTTAGGCAAGTGTGGGTAGATAAGACTGTTGGTCTTTTTGTTTTTAGTGGTGTCGGTTGAGACTGGACTCGGTCCCATATTTGGTGTCGACGAGTTGCGTGGTATTGGCGAACACCTCTCTGGTGCGATTTGATATGTTTTATTGCATTTTGTTTTTGTCTTTTTACCAACGATATTTTGTTTTCCATTGTTTTTATCTGTACTTAGTTCGTTATTTTTAAATAACTTCTTTTCATTATCGTTAAATTGAAACCAACATAAAAAACTTTTATTTCCTTTTTTGTTTGATTAACATGCGTCATAGACTGAGAGCTGACAGCAATTTTTTTTTTGTTGGAGGTATAACCAAAATTTACGAACATGGTATGTTGAGGTATACAAGGGCCACGATTTCAAATTCAACCGTCTGGCAGGATTATTTTGTCGCCGGGGCGGCTGGAGGCGGAAGGTTGAAAACCGCGATTTTTCAGATTTTGGTTTAGAGTATATAACCACTTAAACATATATGTAAGCTAAAGAGAACTACGCTCTCATCAAGAATTTCGGGGTCCCAGACGATCAGTGTCGCCCGACCCAGACAGACGCGCCCCAAAAGAGGCAAAATACCAGATTTTGGTTAAGAGTATATAACCACTTAAAAATATCTGTAAATTAAAGAGAATTACGCACTGATTAAGAATTTCGGGGTCCTAGACGATTTGAGTGTCGCCCGTCCCAGACAGACGCCCTCCAAGGCCCAGAGGGGCGAAAAACAACTTTTGATTTCGAAGGTATAACCATGTGAATTACATATCGAAAAAGCTTCATTCATTACAAATATGAATGTCCCAGACGGTTAAATGAAATTCTTAATCAGTGCGTAATTCTCTTTAATTTACATATATTTTTAAGTGGTTATATATTCCAAACCAAAATCTGTTTTTCTAACTCTTTTGGGGGGCGTCTGTCTGGGTCGGGCGACACTGAAATCGTCTAGGACCCCGGAAATTCTTGATGAGAGCGTAGTTCTCTTAAGTTTACATATATATTTAAGTTGTTATATACTCTAAACCCTCTAAGGCCTCCAGCCCCGACGAGAAAATAATCCTGCCAGACAGTTGAATTTGAAGTCGTAGCCCTAGTTCCTCAACATACATGTTCGCAAATTTTGGTTATACCTCCAAACCAAAAATTTGCTTTCAGCTTTTAGACTATCGTTAACATTACCTACATTTACATACATTAATTTGATAAAATACTAAATCACAATTAGTCAAATAGTAATTTTGATAGCTACATTTAATGTTTTTCTAATTTTAATGTTTTAATAAATATAAATAATTGTAAGCTACTTCAATTACTAGAGTTTTCATGGGCCTTTTAAAAGTCCCTATGATGAATTTGTAGTTGCCCGTAGCGTAATGGTTAGTGCGTTCAACTGTCACGCTGGAGGTCTGGGTTCGCTTCCCAGCCTCGTCCACCTAAAAACTAAAAAGTTTTTTTCAGGGCTACTGCCTCTTGCGAGGAATTGACAAATCCTCCAAGAGTATCACTTGTCACGAATAAGTGCTTCTCGTCTAGCCGTTCGGATTCGGCATAAAATTGTAGGTCCCTTCCATTCCTTTCGATAGGCGCACACAGGAATGGTTGCGAGTTGTTAGTCACTAGGCCCTGGTTCTTCATGAGCCGTTGTGCCACCCGATTTATTTTATTTATTTATGATGAATTTGTAGGTTTTTAAATTTTATGGGGTGTGGAGGACGGGCTGGCCAAGAGAAGAGAAAAGTATCGATCTCGCTCTCGCATGACGAGACGAGGTGAGACGTGACTGGCTTTTAAGAAACCGAGACGAGACCGAGACGAGACAGTATATTTGGACCGACATTTAAAGACAGTCTAATAAATTAAAAAATCCAATTTCAGTTAAATATTTATTTTCTTCTGCACGTATTTATACTATAATCATAAATATTTCGTTGACCGAGACGAGACTTAATTATACGAGACCGACACGAGACCGAGAAGAGACTGAAAATTTTCGATTTTAACGAGACCGAGACGAGACTTAAAAAAGTCCTATTCAGGAGTGGTGAAGGATAGCCAATCGGCCACACCATCAGTCGAATCTCTGAGAAATGTAGCTAGATGTTAGCGATTATGAAAATTTGGCATGAACGTTTTTTTTTTTGTAGCGCGGTGAGGTTCAGTGGCGGGGCAAGATCCCCCTATTTCCGGCGAGCTAAGCCGTGCTCCGCTAGCATGCCACATTCCGTCCGCTGAACAGTCAGACCCTTCCGTTTACTACTCAACCCCACATCCGGTTAAGCTATATAGTTAGCAGTTGCTCATAATCCAGGAAATAAATTGGGTTCTTCCGCTTCCGGCCTGATCCAGTTCCTGTTCCAAAATCCATTTAGCTTTCCTATCAGCCCCCTAGGTCCCCCTCCAATGGCCCCGTTACAATATCATATTATTTCTGAACACGCCTAATTCTAAAAGTTACAATGACGTTTAAATAAGTTTAACCAAATAAATTTGGTTAATTTTCCCTATCAAAATCCTTGGATAATTTTAACCAAATTGTGCTAACCATTTCCCATACAAAATTTGACAGCTTACATGAATGAATACCATCTATATAAAAAGACAATGATTTAAAAAAAAATAATACGAGTAGGTTAACTTTTTCATTCATTAAGGCTCTCTCAAACCTACGCGGAACATTTGGGGCGGCGGCGGAGAAACAACCGTCGTTGGTTTGGACACTCTCATTTATCACCATGTAAATACATTTCGACTGGCGAAATTCTCCGCCACGCGCGCCGCGCCGCGCCGATTAATTCGCCTTGGGTTGGGAGAGCCTTTAATTGACTTAAAGAAAAACTTAGAACTGACGACGAATATACCCAGACAAATTTGATTGTACCATACAAATTTTTCATTTACGAACAACTTTTTTTTCTCCAAACCAAAATGTTTTCCAATCCAAAAAACTGTACGTAGACTTTGCTTTATTTATCACAATATTATTTGGTTAAATAAACGAGGACTAGCTATAATGATTGATGGCAAACTATATCAGGCAAAACAATAATTAAATGCGAGATGAATTTTGAACAAAATACTCAAAAATGAAATTAATTGAACTGTAGTCGAAGTAATAAATTGTACAACGAGCTGAAAATCCTTGAAACAAACTAACGAAGAACGGTGTTCACATTGACCTCACTTCGGTGTGTCTCTTTTATAATTTATCTCACTCCAACCACGTAGTGAGAATGAGATATTCAAATGAGGCACGAAATTTCAAGAACATTCAAAAGTCCTGCTTCATATAACTATCTCGTTCTTGCTTTATGAAGTTGGATTGAGATGTCAAAATGAGTCGTGTGAAGTGAGGCCAATGTGAACTCCATCAAGTAAACGAAATGTAACCAGCTGTTTATTTAGCCAAACAATACTAGTGCGAAATGATCTAAAGCGGCATACACTGTACAAATACTTGTCATGGATGTAAGAGTATAGGTATTAATACATTCAGTTTGACGTTTCATATACACACATCATGCTCATATATAGCATGAATATTCAATCATTTATTGTTACTTAAATTTTTAGGTGAATAGACGTATGTCGGTGCTGTTCTGGCCCGATCTCAGGTGTCGTTCTTTTATCGGGAAAAATAATAGACCAAGAGCCGGCAGCAAATTTTGGGAGTGGATTGATAACCAAAATATGAGTATGAGGGTTTGTAGGTGCACATATCGCGGTATCAAAAACAACCGTCTGCCAGGTTTCTTTTTCAGCCTTTGGTGGGGTAGGCGGTTTGAAAATAGCGATTTTCAAATTTAATTTGTCAGAGGTTTTACCACTTCAATAAATTTAAAAATTAATGCCGTGATGCTCTGTCATTTTCTTTAAGCCAAACGTCATAATCTTGGCAATCCGACCAATAGAACTCAAGATATAAGCTTTTTAAGAGGACCTTATCGTCTTTTTCTTGGAGAATTATAAAACACAAAAAATCAATAAAACAAATTCTCCAAAAAAAAATCGATTAAGGTTCATTTAAAAACCTAACATCTTGAGTTCTATTGGTCGGATTGCCAAGATTATAACGTTTGGGCTTAGAGAAAATGACTGAGCATCACATAATATATTTTTTAAATGTATTGAAGTGGTAATAACTATGACAAAATAAACTGTAAAATCGCTATTTTCAAACCCCTACCCCCGTCAAAGGCTGAAAAAGAAACCTGCCAGACGGTTGTTTTTGATACCGGGATATATGCACCTACAAACCCTCATACTCATATTTTGGTTATCAATCCACTCCCAAAATTTGCTGCCGGCTCTTATAGCCTTTTCACACCAAACCCAAAACCGGGTTTTCGGCAATTGGTTTACGAAAATTTGATATGCGTTCACACCGAAAATTTACAAGTTTTCATTTGACATTTCATTTGTTTTGATTGAACACAATGGTTTCGAGGAAGGGCCGCGCCGCTTTGAAAATTTTAAGTGCCACAGAAAAGGGAAAAATCAAATGTTTTATGTGCAATTAAAAGACAATTTATTAATATTAGAATTTAATAATGGAAATATAATCAATCCTGATTCGTTATAATTAATTTATTTCTTAACCGAACAATTTCACGTAGTAGTTAGGATGCGCGACACTGCGTCGCGCTCTCTTGTGTTCCAGCAGAAAAAATATTTTTTCCTGGCAGCAACCCGTCAGTGTGAATGTTTCACAAGGTGTGTTTTGTTTAGTTCATCCTGCAAATCCAACATGTTTTGGACAGGTTTTATTTAAAACTTGTGATTTATCAAAACTTGTGGTTTAGCAAAAATGTATGGGAAAACTTGTGTTTTCGATCTAGGTTTTCAGCCAAAACCGATATTTTCGTGAAAACCGGGTTTTGGGTTTGGTGTGAAAAGGCTATTAGACTATAATTGTTGCGAATTTTATCGTATCATTTCATTTAAATAAGATTTTATAAAAATATAAAAAATGAAATATGAGTGAAACGGACGACTGCTGCATCGCTGTGGGACTAGAAGAAAAGAATGTTTCGGAAGAAACCGGTGAGGACGAAGGAATGGCTGTAAAAACGAAGCTAGCTTACACAGAAAATATACACAATCAGCTGATATTAAGCTAACAAAATAATTTTAGTAATTTCCTCCGCATGTATGAGGATACCTATGATAAACTTCTTGGAATGATTACACCCAAAATCATAAAACAAATTATACTCAAATATAAAAGTCAGTCAACGTCTTTCAATAACTCTTTATTTTCTAGCTATAATGCTGTAATACGTTGGCGAATTTAAACTTCATCGGCGCTATATCTGAGCATACTATTGGTCATTTTGTCAACAAAGGCAATTTATTTATGTATGTAGGCCCTGCTCCTGAGTGATCAAATAAAGATACATATGTACATATGTAAGTAAAACAATATTTTTTAATCTATTTTTGTTTTTACTATAATCAAAATACATATTTTAGAAATGGTTATTGAACTGTTTGCAAATTATCGGCCAGTATCAGAAATTTGTTTGTGCTGGTATTTTCGAGAGAAATCACCTGTGTTTGCCCTGATGATGATTGCCATGATAAATCATTAACATTTTGATGAGGATACCCTGGGTGCTGTTATTATCAAATTTCGACGGGATACATTACTTGAGGTTGAGGACGTATTTTAACCAGATAAACCAAAATCGGATATTGGATTATGCAGAGATAGCAACGATTTTTAGCAATTTGGAAAAAAATGGCTGTCAAAATACTGAGGAAAAAAAATTTTTGATTCGCTTGCTTAGCTTTTGACGGAGCAAAATCTACATATCTCTGTTTCTAGTTACTAGCGACATTTAGACGCATTAAATTTATGTGCAATCCACGCATTTGAACTTCAAATAATAATTATGTTGTTTATACATTTTTCTGCAAACATTCGTTGGGTTTCTTCCAATTTTCTGAGTTTCAATGCCTTTGTATCTGGAACTGGATGAAACTAATTCTTTGGTTCTGACAATTGCTTGGCTGCTAGAGTTATTAATTCGTCACTTGTATCTGACTTTGTTCGTTTTCCTGGCGCTTCCGCTTCGACTTGCTTAAAATATAAAAAATATCTGCATATTATATTATTTCATTTATAGTTTGCATTGGACGTCTTTCAATTTTTTTTTTTCATAGACACCCACAGCAAAAGAAGATCTCGTTGGAATTCCCCGAACTGCTTAGAGCGTTGCAGGGAAAACCTCCCGATTCTGGGTCATTTTATTTTAATTATAAAAACATTTTTAACATCGTGCTAATGACAGTCGAGAACGCGAATTTTGAAATCATTATGGCAGATATAGACACCAACAGCAGAATATCCTTTGGCCCTTTGGGGGTGTTTTAAGCTACACAAGCTTTGGAAAAGTGTCTTTTAAAAACGCTTTGAATTTACCAGATCCTAGTCTGCTGCCTGTGAGTGAAAATAAACTACCAGATGTTTTCGTTGGGGATGATGCATTTCAACAATCGGGCCATCTAATGAAACCATATTCAAAGACAGGACTTACAGAGCAGCAACGGTTAAACCGCGCTCGTCGAATTTGATTTCGTGCCGGTGCGATTGTTTTCATTACAGAACTTTCTCATTTGGCCATTAAGGACTGTTCGTGCAAACGAAACTACAGTCAAACTGTCTGATCGGAATGTACACAATTTTGCGAACATGTCGCAACTTCGAGAGTTCTTATCACAAAAACAATCTGCGGTCGTCTAAGCTGGAAATAGAAAACAAAGCAGTTGGAATCAGCAGAGCTTTCAAATAAATGAAAATCAAAGAGGAAGGAATGTCGCCGTGCGTCGTTGTGAATGTAGAAATAAAGAGTCGCATTCCAATACGAATACACTATGGAATACAGTGCACTTCCATGTGTATCGATTGGCGCATGACTGCCGCATGTTGTGCAGCATAAGTGGCAAATTAAAATTGACGCCTTTGTCAGATCCACCTGATCCATTTAGCAATACACCTAAAGTGAAATGACGACAATTTTTTATGAAAGCTCAACAATATAACAGTTGTTTTCAATTGACGTCTTTTGGAGCAGAAGTAATTCAGAACATATACGATCCGGCATTCAAGGTAAATTTGTTTGTATAGATATTTTGAGTAGACTTATCAGCTTCGACTTTATCGTCATTGATACAGATCCAAGGACAAATTCATCATCAGCATCGCTTTGGTTCGTTATTGCCGGCACCAAATGAAGATTATAACTTTCTTCAATTGTATTTAATTGCTTATGCAGACAAGAAAGAAGAAGACGATATGCGCAGTGCAATTCTTCAAAACATGGAGAAAGAACAAAATTTTGCGAGATCAGTTTTGAAACGGGCTTGGAAACGTATCTGCATTTGGGCGATCATCAAATTTTCATTTCCGCTGACAGCACGCAGTTGCCGGATTCCCTGGAGTTTATGGAAGTTATATACTTGTTAGAATATATACAGAACACAGTTCACCCGAAAAACGACGAATGCTTCTATTTGAGAATACTTTTTGTCAATGTTCGTGGCTCCACTTCATTCGGATTGCTACATACTTGACGGTGTTTTATGTGCGACAAATCTAGAAACCTGCCAGCGCAGGACATCATGTCTTATAGATATTCGCACTCAGCGATTTCCGATAAATTAAGCAGGGTTTCTTAGTACCTACCCAATAAAAATAATAAAATGTTTTGAGGTTGTTACATTGGTGGTCTCACTCTAGGGTTTTCAATTGATTGCAGCATTATACTCAATTTTCCGGACGGATATAAATTTAATAAAAATCCCACTAAATTTGTACTGGGAGGAAAAAAAAACAACCATAATTTTTCTTCCAACTATTATATAAATAATTTAAAAAAAAATGATTTAATGTTAAGAGAAAAGTGAACGAATACTTACTTCTCATTTGTTCAACGTAAATAAATAAGTCTTAAGCTTAAGAACAAGGGTAATAAAGAAAACAAAACCTTAAAAATATTTTTTTTTGAACAGAAGTGATCTGTTTTTTTAGTAATAAAAACAACATACAAAAAATAAAATAAAATAATCAGCCCTATTGTGAGTTCCGCGTGCAAGAAAATCCACCCGGAAAAATTACATTTTATTGGTCCCTTATTGTGAGCCTCGTCCACCTAATAACAAAATAAGTTTTTTTTCAGGGCTACTGCCTCTTGCGAGGAATTGACAAACCCTCCAAGAGTATCACTTGTCACGAATAAGTGCTTCTCGTCTAGCCGTTCGGATTCGGCATAAAATTGTAGGTCCCTTCCATTCCTCTCGAAAGGCGCACACAGGAATGGTTGCGAGTTGTTAGTCACTAGGCCCTGGTTCTTCATGAGCCGTTGTGCCACCCGATTTATTTATTTATATTGTGAGTTTCGGGCGAAAAGATTTCCTTATTGAATGTTTGAATTTTCAACAACCACTGTGGGCTACCACCATTGTATTTGGCTGGAATTATTGCAATTTCATGGCTGCCACACCAATCATCAGATTCCTTTCAGTGGTGCTTAGTCTTTATGTTCAATTTAAAGTTATAAATTCGTGCCGTCTATCGGAATCGAACCTAGACCAGCTACCTCTGAGGCCTATGCACTACGCATTGCGCCACCGAGGTCACCTGATCATGCCCATCCAATGTAAGGTTTTGTCTTTATAAATTGCATATTGAGACAACTAGCATTTTTACTAGCCGCACACAAGTTGGTTGTTGATCATTCGGGTTCTTTCTCTTTTCTCCGTACACTGTTTACAAACCAACAATTCGTTGGACAATTGTTAGGTGGGAGATTGTATGAAAGATTTGACACTGGTCAAGAATTGATTTAATTAAATTGGGTTTTTTGTGTGATAACACACTCGCAGTTAAGGTGCATAGCTTTCGCTCCGTAATTTATTTCCATTTAATTTTTGGTGGCGAACGAGGACACAATTAGTAAAATGGAGAGTGAAACTCACAATAGCTTCTAAAAAACCGGGCGAACAAAACATTTTCGGGCGAAATGTTTTCCGGGTGAAACTCACAATAGGGCTGAATATAAAATTAAATTAAATAAAAGGCTTTAGGCTAGGAACATATTCATCAAAATAAAACTTTTTGCAATGCTTCCAAAGTTTCGTCAATCTCATCGTCATCATCTTTGCTACCCTGCATATAGATTTTCGGAATTAAATTTAGATAGCATTGCTTTTGAGGGTTCGAAATTCATACAGCCTTTAGTGCCTAAGCTATAGCGAACTCTTGAAACTGCATCTGCTGTTTCTATACTAAGTCGATTCCTAAGCTTATTCTTCACTATATTGACTATTGAAAAAGCTCTTTCAAATGAAGCTTTGGAGAAGGGGAGACTCAATAGTGCCAAAACGAGGTCGCATACAGTAGAGTTCTAAACACCTGAAACTTCAGCCGAGAAACTTTCTGGAGTGCAAATTTCACGCCACTCAACGCGGCGAAGAACACTCCACTCGCTTACAACCGCGTCGACATTTTCACAAATATTTGGGAATTTCATTACAATTGATGATATGTCTGCCTTTATTCGCGAAGTAACCGATAGCTGAGAGAAAACACTCATTCCAAAATTTTAAAAAGAAAATCTTTACATCTTTCCCTACATAAGTCCAGCTCCAATTTTTGTACATTTTTGCTGCCTTCCAAAAAATAGTGACCGAAATTTATGCAGTCTGGTCTCTTAACCAAATACAGAAAAGAAAACTTGTATAAATCTAAAGACTACATACATACATAATATATATGGATATGGATATCAGAATACGGTATGAGTGAAAAAAAAAGTTTGGAGAAATATGGGTACATTGTTATATCAAGTAAATTCTCCAACTTTTTTTCCACCATACAAAAAGTTTGAAATAATTTCCCACCATACATATTTTCCCACTATTCTTCCCACCTTAGTGTTAATTTCCAACCATTTTTGTTGGAAAAACCACCAATCTGGGAACACTGATCGCAACTGATGGCCACACCATCAGTGAAATAACTCGGTATCAACTTTGAGGAGAGGCTACGTTTCAACCCGCATATAACAGCTACGCTGAAAAACGCTAATTACGCTTTCCACCAAATCCATCCTCTAATGCGAAAAAGGAATCGACTGAGACAGAGCACAAAATCGCTCTCTCTTCTCATACCGATCATTACATACGGCTTTCCTACATGATTTACACTTTCCAATACCAGCATAAGAAATCTTGGACATTTTAAAAAGCTTCCTGAATAACACCCCTGGACAAATACATGATCAATGTTGTCAAAATATTGACGAGCAATCTTTGCAATCATCCGAACCCGATATTTAGAACCATAAGAAGCGAAGGGGTCGACTTAAGTGCAGACAATTAGAAACATTCGCTTTTGTTGACACGTTGACATTTAACAACAACAATAAAAAAAAGTTGTCAGTCGGCACGGCATTCATAAAAAAAAAGTAATTTTATGGTCTAAGTCGACAAATCATAGTGCAAAACAACAAATTTGTTAAGAAATACCAATTAAAGCAATCAAAAATCCTAATAAAGTTAACAACTTATACATTAAAAAAATAGGGTTTTGAATGAATTTAATTTATTTGTTTATGTGAGTTGTGATTTATTAAATATATTTTTCTAAACCATTGAATTATTTAATTTATAAACTTTTTTTAGAGTGCAACAATGTCCTTTACGGAAAAACTCATCGCCATGGTGAAAAAAAACAATGCTCTACAATCTGTGCCATGAAGATTACAAGAACAGTAGAAAGAAAGACAGACTCTAGGCAGAAATTGGTTTCGAGTTGCGAGAAAGCATTTTCGACTACTCTTCTTGCCCTGCAGAGGTGGTTGTTTCTGGATTGGCTGTAAGGAAATAGCCGCATTAAATATGTCTTGAGGCAAACGCCTCATCACCAATCAAAACATGGCGACAAGGCTGAGTTTGTCCTGGCAAAGGTTTGTCTTGTGGAGTATTCATCAGCCTTGTTTCGAATCTTTTTCCCATGTTTAAAGCCTCGACAATGCCTCCGTCACTATATTTGCCATAACAGTATTGGAGAAAATTAAGTACGCACTAATCGAATTTGCATATTTGTGCTATACAGTTACGCAGAAATAATTAATATAGACATCTGAAACAGCCTGAACGAAAATTTATTAATTCATGTTAGTATTTTTATGAAAACAATTTTATAATTAAGGAAAATTTAAAGGAAAACAATTCTATTAAGTAGAGTTTACATTTTTGTACTGGACATAAGAAAGTACGCAGGTGACGAAACTAAGTAATTTTACGATGTTATTAATTTTTAATTCTTTGTGTGACCGCCTTTTGCTTGAATAACAGCTTGTTAACGCCGAGGCATACTTTCTACGAGTTTGTGTATTTGTTGGTCATCGATTTTATCCCAGGTCTCGCGTAAGGCATCAAACAGTTTTTCCGGTCCAAAATAGACTACAGATTTTCGATAGGATTTAAATCTGGTGATTGGGCTGGCCAATCGAGCAGTTTAACCCCCAAAGAACGAAAAAAATCCGAAGTTTTCCGAGCCGTATGTTTCGGGTCATTGTCTTGTTGGAAAACAAATTCATCTTTCAGACCGACCTTCACCAGAGACTCTTCAAGATTCTCATTTATTATGTCAATGTTAACATCTGCTGTCATTGTGCCATTGATTCGAACTAAATTTCCCGTTCCCGACCACGCAAAACACTCCACACCATCACACTCCTCCGTGTTTCACTGTTTTCTGCACATTTTTTTTTTCGAGTAGCTGTTCTCCGAGCCTGTATCAAACGCGGGACCGCTTTTTATGCCCAATAAGTCGAACTTACTCTCGTCACATTTTCCGAAATGCAATGGGCTTATCGACGTATTTTTTTGCGAATTCGAAACGTTTTATTTGCCTTTCGAATAAAAAGGCGACGTTGTGCAAAACTATTTTTCAAGCCTGCTTCTCTTAGTCGCCTACGGGCTACGGATTGTTCTGTGAGAAATGTTAAAACCAGTATTGTCTACTATTGTCCGACTTGTAATAATTGGATTTTAGATTAGATTTTAGTTAGAAAGACCGTTATTTTCATTTTTAAACATTTTTTGCTGTGTATTCTCTAAATAAAAAGTGATAACTTGCAAAAAAAAAACCGTTCTACACATTTTTTTAGGTTACGGCTAACTTTCAAGCTTTGTTGAGTAAAATTGAGGTGTTTTATTGAGAGAAATAAAATGGACCCTGTATGAACTCAAATTATTTTCTTTCCCGTTATAAGCATATGTTACATTGTTTCCATAGGTGAGTGCAAGTAAAGTAGTAAGCTTCATTTGTGACTACTCAAGTTTAGTTTAATAAGGAGTTTTGCAGCAAATATATCACGAAAATGCAAATTCGATAATTGCGTACTTTATTTTGTCCACTACTGTATATCAACACATATAAACTTATAGTGTGATCCAACTATAGCCATAAGAACTATGGAAAAATTGTGCAAAGAGCAGAATTGATTGGATCCTGTTTTGTTGGGACATTTGATGGTCACATGTTTCCCATCAATACTCCCAATCCAATTTGGGAACTGCCATTCCTCTTTAAATCCTTTATCTGATTGTTCCAAAAATGTCGGTTGTTGGTTCCGGCATGAAGAGTTTTCTCCATATTCTTAAAAATGGCTTGGCAAACTTCTACTACAATTTTACTAACAGTTTCAAAGCCAACTCTGAAACTATGCCCAATTGTGATAAATATAAGTATCTCCAGTTGCAAGATATCTGCAAAGTGAAAAAATGTACATATTTAATAATTCTTTTTTTAGGTGATGAAGTCAAAAAAGATGGAAGAATTTAAGAGACACATTTATGAAACATTTGAAGGCACAAAAAACTAAAACCGTCCAGGCCTCTAAAAACGGTAAAAAGTGGCATTGGACGGCTAATATGGATATGTTCTCACCATTTTTACAAATGGCCAAAACATCATCGAATATTGCGAACAAATCACATAACGAAGATAATAATACACAACATCTCGAAAACGAAATTATTGATGAGCTCGACGACATTGATAATGATCCCCTATATTCTGTTGATGTTGATTCGCAACCATCTTCATCCACATTGTCAACCGATTTCGCTCTTATCTCAATTGTAGAAAGCTAAACAAAACGGCATGAATCGAAATCATCCTTGAATTGATTTGATTTTCCAAGCATATGCGAACAGCGTGAACAAATTTTTCAAAAGAAGACAAGTTCTCACAAAAATGAAAGTTTCCCAATTCATAATGGAGGAAGAACTAGAACATCTTGAAGAAGAATACAATGAGTACCAGTCGAATAGCCAGAGTGAACCACCGTACGAAAAGGAGTATATCGAGTATTATCCATTCGAAATAACTGGAATGATACTTCGGTCGGGTGAAGTGAGTTTTAACTCAGAACCAGCACGAGAAGCTTCTGATATGAAAGTACTAAACTTGTTTTGAATCAATATCCTCATAGACCAAAAGCCGAAGCAAATTTTGGGAGTGGATTGAAAGCCAAAATATGAATGAGCTATGAGGGTTTGTAGGTGCATAAATCGTGGTATCGAAAACCAAAGTCTGGATTGCCATGATTATGATGTTTGGACTTAAGGAAAGTGACAGAGCATCATAACATATATTTTTTTTAAATCTATTGAAGTGTGTATGTGGATAATAGAAGTGGCATGTGTAGAAAACTTATTTTAATGTAAGAATAAATTAATCTGCAGGAATTAAATTACAAATGCCCAAGTTAAAATAATGACCTCATTCATGGAGCAAAATCCGCCAGCAGTTTTAATTCGCGGAATGCGCATAGAATGCTTTGGGAGAAGCTGGCCCATAAGTTGAATGCAAATGGGCAACCATCAAAAACACCAGCTAAATGGAAAACGGTAAGAATACAACAGTCACTTCTTTCTCCAATAATTTTTCTGATATGCCTAGGTTTGGACCATCCGCAAGTACAATGCCAAGAAAAAACTAATGGCAAATAAAAAGTCCATCCAACAAACAGGTGGAGGACCATTTGTTGAATGCCCTTTAGATAATATAGACGAGGTTACCATCCAAGTATGTGGGATTCAGGCAGCATTCGAAGGCATAAGTGGCGTAGCAAGCTTTGGTTGCGACGAACATGGAAGGTGCATGCATTTAAGTTAAAATAGGGGTGTTCACGATCCGGTGCAACAAAAAAGTGTAAAATTGCTAAATTTTACCATTGCTATCAACTACACAGGCAAATTTTACACCATTGTATTTTTCTGTTGCAATAGGTTAGGGTATAGCAAAAGTGCAAAACTGTTGCAGATTTAATTCAGTGCAATTTGTTCTTTTGGTGAAAGAACATTTTGCACTTTTACACTTTTGCAAGGATACTGGACCAGTTGCATCAAATAGTGAACACCCTATTTTTTTTTTTTTTACATTTATGTATGTATGTATGTGTAAAACTTTTTTCTTCTCTTTCCTCGTAGATATAGAAGAGGACTCATTTCTGAGCCAGTTACTGATACTGTGGAAACAACGCAGACGTCCGAACCAACCACAACAAAGGTCGCCAAACAAAGCCAAGCAAAACTCAAAGAAAACTCTTTGCTGGCAAAGAAGCAAATTGAGTTGCAAAAAGAGTTTATCAATTTACAAGCTCAAAAACTTGAGCAATTGATGGAAACTTGAAGGCCATCAATGGTTCGATTCAAGAGCTCACAGAAAGCATTAAACTGTTGTGCCGAAATTTACACGCCAAAGAAGATCAAGAACTCACATTGAAGCGAATGGAGATACAGCTGGAAAAGGTTGTCAATGAGCTGCGAATCATTTCAAAAAATTGGAACAACTTCACCACTTCAATTAAATACCTAGTACAAACATATAACTGTGCTGTGATTTTTTATATTTAATGAATTAACCAAGGATTGAGTTAATACTATTTAGTTTATATGAATGTTTTGTTTTAATAATTTTATTTTCGTTGTGAATTAATATGATTAATTAAAAACAAATATGTTCAGATAATTCATGTTGTTTTTTTTTCAAATTTAAGTTGGTCTATGTGTGTCAGTCAACTACCGTATACAAAATGAAAAAGAATGCGTTTTTAAATTTTAAATAATTTGTTTAGCTGGAACAGTTATATTATAACAAATACGCATACGCGAGCCATTCTCTTTATTGTCTTGACTGATTAGCCCAAAGTTAATCTCTAATTCTGTTTCTTGTTCTTGTTCCTTCGTTGGTTCCATTTTCCACTTGCCAGTTATTTCCGTTATCGGATGTTGGAATGATTCGTATTATTTCGGGCAGTGGGACTCTGAGATCACAGAATATGTTATGCAGAGCAGCACAAACATTAATAATTTGTGTTGCTTTTTTTTGAGGAGTATCGCAACTTTCGCTCTTTTAAGGTACTTCTCCAACAAGCTGTCAATAAAAGTAAAAACTCTTTAACTTAATTCTATTGTTAAAAAACAGACGAACCAATTAGTTTTCATTAAACCAATACATTTCTCTACAATACTCCTAGCTTGGGAGTGTACAGAATTAAATCGCGCCTCCGGAGTGTTTTCTGCTGCGCTTCTATATGGTGTCAACAAAAATGGTTCCAAGGGGTACCCACTGTCTCAAAAAATGAGAGCAAAAACACAATCACAAATATTTGTAAGTTTTGTTGTACCTAACAGCCAAGATGACGGTGTACCTGCGAGATAGTTTTCGTTTAATTTTGCTCGTTGAGCACTGTACCTCCAAACCAAACTGTCGTGACTCATGAGCACTTCCGCCATATCTCGCATATATTGCCAGAATTTTTTAGTTCTCATCACAGATCTATATAATAAAAAAAAAAAAAACATTCGGGTTAACTCCCAAAAACGTAAGTAATGTGATACCTAATAGACTAACAATCATAGCGTTAATGCTATGTCTTCCTTTTCGGTTGAAAAAAAACGTTTTCGTTTTCCGATGGCCGGAGAATCATTATATGACTTCCATCAACATCGATGCAACCAATAACTATGAAACGAAAACCGTAAAATTATACATATTTTGTTATAAACAGGAAATAAAATCCTACCTTCAGGGATTTGGAACTTTTCGTAAAAGAACAATTTGGTTGCTTCCGAAGCCGATGGAGTGAATTTTATTGTTAGGGAACCCAATTTTGTCTCCTTTGACTTAAGGGTTTTAGAAATCACCTCACACACCGTACTTTGACCCATTGGAGCTGACCAGTCAGCACCAACTTGCCTTTGATACCTACCTCTCCCGAGAAAATTAAGTGTTACGGCTAACTGGAGCATAGGAGGAATGTGGGTGGACCGAATTCCAGCTGATAAGTCCAGAAGGATATGCAAAAATGTCTCTTTCTTCACGCAAAAGTTTATTAAGAATCTTTTAAGATTATTGTTAATAAAGTAGGAAATAAAAATGATGTATGTATATGAAAGAAGATACTTACTTGGGATTTGGGAGATCTAAAACTTTCATGGCCAATTTCATAAACATTTAGGTAACTGGTTTTAAACTTTTAAATGACGTATTTTGTATGGAATAAACGCCATTAAAAGCCTGTAAAATTTTTAAAAGGGCTTTATGAAATCGAGGAACAATCTATTTCCAAGATTCCGAATTGGTAAAAACAATTGCACGGGCACAAAAATATTCATTTTGGTTTAGGTTTCACAAAAAAATAAAAGAAATTTCTTAATTTCTCATGAAAGTGACAACTAAATATATATTTGTCACAGAAAAGCAATACAAATGTGATAGTCACTTATGATAATCAACTAACGCGGAATGAATTTGTGTATTGTGACTGTCAAGTGTAACATTTCACCCTATACGATTCCACCCCTGATGGTCGTTTATAGCGAACAGGACCCATGTTCTGTAACTTGCGAAGCAATAAAACTTGTCGAGAAACGGTTAGAATTGGAACGAAACTAATTTTATCGCATCATCGGGTTTCTGTAACTTTGACAGGCGATAACTCTTTCGACTGGAACAAACGGAATAGAAATACTGTAAGAAAGCGATTAAATGGTTTCCTGTTTCTTTAAAAGTCGATTACTTTTTCACTTTAAACGTCAAAATATATCACTTGATTAAAAGCGTCGAGAAAGAAGGAATTAGAAGTCAAACAACCTAAAACCAAAAAATGAGAGAAGACGCAAGGGTAAGTACAAAGCAACATAAGGTACATAAGTAAATATACATAAAGTTGCTTATTATTGATAGAATAATAATAAATAAATAAATTAATAAACTCTATTTTCAGATATGTTCCTGGGTTACAAGGGCCCAAAAAGAATGCTTGGTCCAATTTATAGGCGAGCAAAAAGAGTTTGCCAGGGGGCGATTCAATTGCCCAAAAAAAAAAGTTCACTGAATATGTGGGAAACATTGACTATAAATTTAAATGCTATGGGACCTATAACAAAAACAACTGAACAGTGGAAAAAGGTATGCAAAACATTAAGTGCATGTATTGCATGTAATGTAAACATTTTTTTCTTTTCATTGTTGGGCTGACTTGAAGTCCGGGGTGCGGAAGCAATGCAACTCCCGGAAAGCATTTTTAAACAGAACGGGAGTGGGCAGCATCGTGGACGCGCCCAGGGATTTGAACGACTTCGAGGAGAAAATATTATCAATAATATCAACTTTCAAATTGATCGTTTGCATTGATTTCATTCGATTTGAAACACAAATGCTACACTAATCGAAGACAAACTCATACATTTTTTTGCAAATAAAATTTTCAATTTAACATTATACTTTTGTTAAATTTATTTATTTATTTTCCTGATGCAAATTCATTTTTCGTGTCATCTGATTGTCATTTCATACAAAATGGATCAAATCGTTTCAATTATTTGAGTTCCAATTTCTACTTGTTCCACTGACAGATTTGTGAACGAACTCAACGAACACATGTTTCTGATGCAATTCAATCAGGAAAATTTGGCGGTGGCTGTTTGTTAATTGTTTATTTTATTTTTGGATGTGAAATTTAGCAATAAAAATGGTTGGTTGAAATATTTAATGTTTGTGTCCATTGTATAATACTTGAAATTTCTATACACTATACACTACGAAGAAGAAGGACTTAACTGAGGGACTGTTCCCGCTCCTACTATAGGTTCGAAAATAACACCCCCAGTGGTTCGGGAGCAACCCCAATGATCAAATAGGTGCATTTTGAAAGCTTAAAGTTCCACATCAGAGGGTGAAGCGATCCACCCAAGGATTCAAGGCTAGAACGGAAGCCTGCCGAGATGAGAGTGGGAATATGGTAGTAGACACACAGTCAGTGCTGAGGATCTGGAAAGAACACTTCTCTAGACTGCTTAATGGCGAAGACAGCCAAGATGCCGCTAATAGGCAGAACGCTCCATTCAACTTGGACGATGATGGCCAAGAGTTCCGTCCACCCGACCTAACCGAAGTTCGGCTGGCGATATCCAAACTTAAGTCGTACAAGGCTGCAGGTGCGGATGGCTTACAAGCCGAACTATTTAAATCAGCGGGAGATGAATTGGCTAGGAGCATACACCAGCTCATCTGCAAAATTTGGTCGGAGGAAAGTATGCCCGATGAATGGAACTTCGGTATAGTGTGCCCCATCCATAAAAAGGGAGATGTTCTGAAATGTACCAACTACAGAGGAATTAGTCTCCTAAACGTCGCTTATAAAATCTTGTCGGCCATCCTGTGTGACCGCTTAAAACCTTTTGTCAACGATCTGATCGGCCCTTATCAGTGCGGTTTTAGGCCAGGCAAGTCAACCGTCGATCAAATGTTCACACTCCGACAGATTTTAGAAAAATCCCGGGAATTCCAGATCGATACACACCACCTTTTTATCGATTTTAAAGTCGCGTATGATAGCGTGAAAAGGGACGAATTATACAGAGCCATGTCGAGTCTCGGCATCCCTGCCAAACTCGTCCGCTTGTGCAGGATGACGATGGAGAAATCTCGCTGCTCCGTCAAAATTGGTAAGAACACCACCGATTCCTTTGATGTTGAGAAAGGATTGAGGCAAGGCGACGCGTTATCATGCAACCTATTCAACATCGTTCTTGAAGCCATTGTACGCAACGCACATGTCAACACCAGCGGTACAATCTATCAAAAGTCCGTTCAATTGCTTGCATATGCGGATGACATAGACATTGTCGGCAGAACGAAGCGAGCTGTGGCAGGGGCATTTGCGAGCATTGAATCGGAGGCGGCTAGAATGGGATTGGCGGTTAATGAGGACAAGACGAAGTATATGCTGTCATCGAGAGAGGAATCTCAACATCGTCGACTCGGGCAAAATATCACGATGGACAGATATAACTTCGAAGTTGTCAAGGACTTTGTCTACCTGGGCTCCACTATTACATCGCAGAATGACATCAGTGCAGAGATCAAGCGAAGAATTACTCTTGCCAACCGCTGTTTCTTCGGTCTAAGAAGGCATTTAAGTAGTAAGGCCCTCTCTCAGAGAACCAAGGAGACTTTATACAAAACCCTAATCATCCCGGTCCTGCTTTATGGGTCAGAAGCATGGACACTGAAAGATTCGGATAAAAATCTGCTAGGGTGCTTTGAGAGGAAGATTCTTCGTGTGATTTTCGGTCCGGTGTGTATCGAAGGAGTATGGAGGAGAAGATTCAACGACGAGCTATACGGGCTATACAGCGACGTTGACCTGGTCAAAAAGCTGAAAATACAGCGGCTTAGATGGCTGGGGCACGTGGAGCGTATGGACAGCAACGCACCTGCCCGACGAGTCTTCGAATCCAACCCCGATGGGGTACGCAGCAGAGGAAGAACCCGTAACAGGTGGCGCAATCAAGTGAATGACGACATCAAAGCACTCGGGGTGCGCAACTGGAAGCGGCTAGCTAGGGACAGAGCTGGCTGGAGGGGCTTGTTAGTTGAGGCCGAAGCCCATCCTGGGCTGTGAGCGCCATCAAAAGTAAGTAAGTAAGTAAAGTTCCACATCCCATATGTGAAAGTTCTCGCAGGGTATGTTATATAGTATATATTCCTTTAATAAAATGAATGCTACCTAATTGTTGTTTTGATTTTTAGTGACTGACTGACTGCAGAAACTTCAACGAAAATTTAGGGGAAAGCACATCGAGGAACAGATCCTGCCAGCATGAAGATAAAATATATGTGGTTGGAGATGAAGATAGTCCTAGCACTTCTTCAAATCAATAAATGCCAAGGGCTTAGAAGAGGAGGGCAAACACCGATGAAGAACCGCTGGTGAGGGTGCTGAGTGCAATTGAAAATTGCGAAAAGCGTAAGCCGATGCAGGTGTTTTTCGACAGCGTTGCTCACCAAGTCGAGCATTTAAGTCAACGGTGGCAGATCAGGTTTCAGACGTAAGTCTGAAACCGAGTTCTCGAGTTCTTTTGGCCAAAGAACTCGAGTCGGCCGACGATTAAATAGAGCTAGTTTTAGTTTTTAGTTTTTTTTTAACAATTAAGCTTACTGTGGTGATCTCAATAAAAGTGATATAAATTTATATATACATACCTATATTAATGTTATAACATAAAATACATGAATGTACCTATACATACCTAACGTACTATGTGAATTGAAGTTTTAAGTTTTTGTTTTTTTTTTTTTTTTTTGTGAAATAAAGTTTAAAGTTTTTTTTTTTTTGTATGAAATACACACCGAGTTGGTTATTAACTTTTTGTTACTGTTAGTTGTAAAGGTTTTTTTTCTTGCTGTATTGGATTAGATTCGTATCAAAACAAAAATTTCGAGGTTTTAATCAGAACTAACATTAAAATGGTGGAGAAGTCTAAGATAGTTATTTTCGTAAAGACGTCCGCCGCACAGTGGTTTCTTATAAAATAAATTATCGCGTCACGAAGTTGAGTGTTTTTCGCAATTTTATAAAAAACGTTAATCTGAAAATACGACATTGCGGTTTAACTATTTTTGGTTTGTTGTTTTGGAAAAAAAAGAAAGGCTTTTAAATAATTTACTTTAAAAATTTTAAATATTTTTTATTTTGACCTCTATTGAAAATGGTGCATATTTTGTGTTTTTTTTTTTTTTCATATTTTATGTTTATCTGAAGAGCCGAAACAACAAATTCCCATAAAATCCCACAATAATTTTTATAGAATAATTAAGTGTTATCTTTCCTCTTTATAAGAACATATACGAGGCATTGCCAGTCTACAGACAATCCAAGTTAAACAAAATGATTCAAATGATGCTTTGAAAATTTTGGTTGCGGCAAAATTGTCGAAACATCAGTACCAAGTTATCAGGAACTTGGTAAACCAAAAGACTGAAACTGATATTTTTACAAGCTAAGCCAAGATTCATAAAGCGAAACAATTATGTTACCCAGAGCGTTAAACAATAAAAGTTTCCGATTCAAGAAGTTACCTTTCAAGAACTCTTTGATCATACTGCCCAACGTATTGAAGAATCCCAACGAGAAATTTTGGAGACTAACTTCGCCAATAATTAAAATATTTTACCAACCAGGGTTTGTGTTTTATTGCAAAACTTGTCCTTTCTTTTTCTTTTGTCAGTGTTTATGGTAATAGTGTTCGTGTTTGTTACAACCGATAGCTTCAGTTGGCAGTGTCTCTAGTCTGAATTTAACCACAGAAGGTAGAATAATGTAGTGTTCGTCTTATGAAAAAAAAGATTTCAGTGTGACTAAAGGATTTAGGTAATCTTACTTTAACTGGTGAATAGGCCCTTGATGGAAGCAGTGGACAGTCCGAACATAAGAAAAGAATTCAGTGATTCTCATATGTTTACAACATCATATGTTCCCATACAACTTTTTTGGCAAGGGAGCTATGAGTATGAAAAGAAAATTGTATGGCAAAATCCTTGTTGAGGATCAACTCAATACTGCCGACCAATACTTTTTCAATTAAAAAAAGAAACGGCTGAGTTGAGCAGAGCAGGAATATAATATGCAGAACCAGATTAACTTACACAATAATTAAAATAGCTGACCGTTTTATCAATGCAAAACACATACTTAAATTGACAATGGTTGACGGTGTGCATTATTTGCGCAGCAAAGCCGACGAATATGAACGATATTCAAATCTCCTTACAAAGAACATCCACTGCATGCGTGGATAAGATTCTTTGAATTCGTATCGAATTCGATTGGATTTTAAAAAATGGCGGACCGAAAGTAAGGAAAAACATCTTTTGGAAGCACAGAAAAAAACGACCTTCCCCATCTCTACCAGATGAGAAGTATACAGTTTTTTAAATAGTGTCAAAACAAGCAGTTTGCGCATGGGTTGCCTAAAAAATAGTGGGCCCTCCATAGGGTTGCCACGGTTTAAAGGTCAATTTTTACGTTTATTTAATTATGTGATTGCGCTTATGTGGTAAGCCAAAGGGATATTCAAAAAATATACTATGAAAGAAAATTTAATTTAAAAATTTACAAATACGAGATTTTTTGAAATTTTAAATTTAAGTAGGGTAAATTAGGGTGAACGTATTAAAAGGTCGAAATTTTATTTTCTAAACGGTACGTCATAGCGAAATAATTTTTTTTGCAATCGATATATGTTGTTAAATACATAAAAGTTATACATAACAACAAAAATTGTCAAAAATTTACAACTCGAGATATGAACGTTTGAAAGTCAAAAATGGCGAAATAGATGTTTGAGAAAAAATTTATTATAAATCAGTGTGACGTTCTATTGAAATATATGGTATGTTGTTATGAAGCTGATTAATAAAAAGAAAATAGGTATCTGCCAAATTTTTAATGAAAGCTTTGGTTTTGGCAAAGTGAATTTTTGAAAAATATTTTTTTTTTTTTTTTAATTTCTAGGTTGTTTTATTTTTGTACCCTTTGGTATTTTCATTGTAATTAACATCAAAATGTAGATAATTCCAGGATTTCTACAAAAACTTGGTTAAAACTCAGGATTGCCGCACGTTAATATTTCAGATAATTGAATAAACTCAAAAATTGACCTTTAAACCGTGGCAACCCTATGAAGGGCCCATTATTTTTTAGGCAACCCATGTGCAAACTGTTTGTTTTGAGATTCAGGCCTATCAGGAATTCCTTGGGAAATATTTTTCCCACGGAATTTTATAGTTCCCGGGAACGTATTCCTCCTATCGGGATTTCTCCACGGAATGCTTTTCCCTGGGAACAACTTTTACCAACATGAAAATGAAAAAAAAATATTCGAATATTGTTTTCGAAGAGTTTGACATTTGATTTTGCAGTAAACAAAATCAAAAGTTTATTTATTTTGTAAGGTGTTTAAATTATAAAAAAAAATGATAGATAATGCACAGAATATGGTTTTATTATTAATTGAAGAGAAAGAGCAAAGAGGACGAAATGAGCAGAGAAAAATAAGGCGAGTTTAAGGGATTATTTGAATCCTTTAGAGCTACCAGAACCACTGTAAAGCCTGATCCACATCTGTGTCCTGTGTTGTTTTGTGGAGTCGTTCCATATATTTTATGCGCCATGCTGCAACACAACACACGAGAGAAATACGGTTCTACGCATATGACATTGAAGCGATAGCGACACACGACTCCACAACACAACACACGACACAGATGTGGATCAGGCTTAAGTTGAAACATTTTATTGACTCATTCAATTTTGATATAGTTTTGATCTACATATTGCATCGTTGTTATAGAGTTAACAAGCCATTGTTCAAACATTTTATAGATACCCTGTCTGATTTCTTGCCTCAATGAAGGAAACCTATCGCTATTCCTCCTTTCATTAAGAAAAGTGCGCGCTTGCGTTTCTTTGCAGACAGGAGTGGGAAAAGACCATGAGGTCGGGTTGGTTCAATCTGTCTTTTCAAAAGTCCTTTCAAATGTATTAGATTTCTTTGAGAACAAAATTTGCCGGTTATGAATCAAGAGGCAAATGACCAAATAAACCAAAAGTAGAAGCATTTGGAAATCTTTGCACTGAATCGCCCATTGCACAAATCCTAATGATGGTTTCTTCCAATGAGCTGAGCTTATACTCTTTGCAAGGAACTCCGCCAGTCGCTTTTTTGTTTCTTAAATTTTCTGACATTTTTTTTACTCACATACTTTTGTTTATCAAGCCAAACCTTGAATTATTTTTTTTTAATGAAAACACCATTATAATAGTTAACCACTTACTTTTTTCCACTCGGCAACTGATTTTACTGGAGTTGAGATCACTTTCAACGTTTTTCTAAAATGTTGGACATTTTTCTTCGGTCTATTTGTCCATTTCCATTAAGTTAATTAAAACTTCTATTTTCTTCAATTTTGAAGAAATTGATCTCAAAAAAATTATTTTTTTTTTAGTTTTATTAATTTTTTTTTCTAGATAATTGTTGTTTATTATTTTGAATTCCCACGTTAAATGACAGGGGAATATTCCGAGGGAAAAAGCAAATATTTCCCATACAAAAATTGTTCACGATACGTAGTTTTTTCTCCCGGAATTTTTCCCTAAATAAAGAGGTTCACGATACCTATTTTTCGAATATGGGACAAATTTCATGGGAAACACAATTCGCGATAGCCCTAATTATTTAAAAAACTGTATACCTACTGTGTAAGTCGTCCTATGGCCGTGTCCTTGACTATCAGTACTATAGAGCGATCGGAGCAGCAAAAAGTGATTTTATCAAACAAATAGCCTGGCGAAGATTAAAAACGTATCGAGTAACCGAATTAACAGCAACTCTGAGCTTTTGAAGCGATAGGGAATCAGAATGGGCAAACAACTCACAGCCATAGGAGATTATGGGTATTATAAGGGCTTTTGCCAGCTTTAACTTAACTTGGGTAGGCAGAACTATTGTTGTTACCGATAGTTCTCTTAGTAAACCATAAACTTTGGAATTTGGATGTGATGGAATTTATATGAGTATCCCAACATAATTTATTATTGAAAATTATACCAAGATTTTTGGCATGGCTAACGTACTCAACGATGGGAGGAAAATCAGAGAAAACGGCTGATGTTTTGATATAGGTATTGCTTTTGTTTTTTCGGGGTTAAGTTTAAGACCGTTGCGATTGGACCATTCGTGTTTTTAACATAAATCAGCACTTAATTTTGCAATCGCATCCTCAACCATACCAATAGGGAAACTTATATAGAGTCGAACATTATCGGCATATATATGAAAATTACAGAAAGATACTACGGAAGGTAAGTCATTAATAAACAGTGAAAACAGTAATGGGTCAAGTATTGATCCTTGGGGAACACCATTATTAACGGGATTAAAAGAGGACAATTTACTATTGCATGAAAAAGCTTGCATTCGGTTAGTCATATATGAATTAATAAGTTTGTTAGAAGTATTACAGAAGTTAAAGTATTGCGTAAGTTTATCACAGAGAATATTAGGATTTACAGTCAAATAATTTAGAGAAGTACAATAATGTTATCACAGTTGTATAGTTACCATCAATTGCCAATCTGTCATCAGAAACTTTTAATAAAGCTGAGGTGCAGCTATGGCCGGAACGAAAACCTGACTGCAGAGGATTTAGAAGCTTTTTGACACTGATAAATGATGTTATCTCTAGACTAGTATATAATAATACTGCACAGAGAAAAAAACACCGTAAAATCAAAGCAAAAAACTTTGATTCTAAGATTTTTCGGAACGATTTGGCGCCAACGCCGAAAATTCTTAAATCAAAGTTGAGTGACATTATTTCAAAGTGATTTAAAGTGGAATAATAGGTAAATCAAAGTCATCCACCTTTTAAAACAGCATTTATTAACTTTGAATCAACGTAGATTGAACTTCGCTTGGTTAGGTATTGATTCAAAATGGCTACCCACGCCACGCTTCTTTGTTTGAATTTATGTAAGACAAAGTCAAATGTATATTCATGCTCGGATCATTTTATTTTTGTAGTGAATCATTTATTTGTGATGAATTAAGTGAGTCGTATAATGCTATGAGAAATGCATAGTAATAAATATAGGAAAAATAAGTAAATATTGTTTTTGAATTATATGAGGGAAGGGAGCTACTTCGAAAAACTACAACGCGCTCTCGAAATTCTTTGTATTAAGCTTACAAATACAAACAAATTGAGGTTTACTTAACTATTCAACACTTTGAAACTACGTTGATGACACTTTAAATGCCACAAAAGTGGATCGCAATGTAAAATGTGGATTTTAATGTAAAAATGAATACGTTTCACTTTGAAACAAGGTTGAGCGCACTTTTAATGTCGATCTCAATTTAAAAATGATAATGTTTCACTTTAAAATAACGTAGGACGGATTGTAAATGTACAAAAGTTGATTTCAATGTATAAATAAATACGTTTTACTTTGAAACTAGGCTGAATCTCTTAAAATTACGTCGCATATTCAAATGAACATTGTTTCAACTTAAAAATGAAAATGCTCCACTTCATTTAAAATACTTTAGATCAAATACGAGCGTATTTAATTTTAGATCGCCTTTTTGCCCTCAGTGTGTATACCACGTATTTACCACAAAATTCGAATAATTGAAATAAAATATGAGGCTATAGAGTGGTTGCATTTCCATACAGAAAAAGTCAGTTTGAAATAGATGTTGGGGCAACAAATTTTGTGGCACCTGAACCCTCGCCGTCATCAACATAATAAAATTCGGAAAACAAGAAAATAAAGTATAAGTAAGTATGTATTGTATATGATTATTTATTTCATATGCAATATAGTGTTTTTTATTTACTGTGTGTTATATAAAAAGGTTTTTCATTTTAATAAAAATACATTATTTCAAAACATTGATTTTTGTTTTAACCTTAGATCTTATTCCATTGGAATTCTACATTTCCTTCAGTGACTAGCCAGTGAGGAAAGTTGTTCCTTATATCAATAGCGTTTGATTCTACTTAACTCGTTGTTTCAGTGACATCGATCGTGAGGTTTTCTTTTGTGTTTTGTAGGATGTTGTTCAATATGCAGCAACATAAAATTAAAGGTTTTTCTAATTCAGTTGGTACTTCCAGAGGCTTTATCAAAACTCTCCAAGTATACACAAGGCTACCAAATGTGCTCTCTACAATAATTCTTCTGGCTCTCGAAAGTTTTTGAATTGAAAAGATTATTAATATTTTTTTTATGTAGGTATAAGGTATTTATTTTTTGTGAACCTTTTGAAAACAAAGTTATTAACATGTAAAATACAGCAATAATTCCGGTTAATTGGCGACGATAAATATCTCAATTTTAAGATTACATAAAGGGCATAAAAAACCTATTGTATGCATAAATATATGTAAATATGTAAATATATACTCTTTGGTTGGGGGTCAGATTAGATCCTGCGAAGGGTTTCATTAAGTTATACTTAAGACCAAATGCCTCGTCTCCAACAAGAACATACGGTTTTTTTGTAGTTATTTTTTTTTTGTAAAAAAGTTTTTTTTTTGTAAAAAAGTTAATTTTATTTTTTTTTTTATAAAAAAGTTATTTTTTATAAATAGAAAATAAAATAAGTGAATTAAAAAAAAAGTTTTTTCCGAGTCGGATACGAACTCTCGACTCGACTGGAGGGGGTGTACATAATTTTTTTTCTTGCTTAATCAAGTGTACAATAAGATTAACATCGGTTGCCATTTTTATTTTTCCGAAAATTGAAAGTGCGCCGGCTGACTTAAGGGTGGTCAATACAAGTCGCATTGGATGGTTTCAAGTCTGATATCTACAAAATAAATGCTGGTGTGTCCCGGGGCTCCGTTTTGTCTCCGACTCTCTTCCTTATATTTATAAATGATCTTTTGTCTGAAACTTCTAATTCATTAAACTGTTTTGCTGACGACAGTACCCTCAGCTTCTAATATTCGCTTACAAACTAACATCTATGTCCTTCGGATGTGGAACTTGAATAGCAGCGTATGATAAGCTCATTAAATTCTGATCTCGACAGCATTGTGCAATGGGAAATCGAAAACCGCGTAGAATTAAATGCTTCAAAAACTTAATGCTGTCTCCTGTCGTTAAAGCGAAACCCACCCCTTATGCAGGTATCCATGGACGGCACTTGCATCGAGGAAACCGAACAGCTCTCAATTCTAGGTATGTGTGTCACAGACCACCTTTTGTGGAGTGACCACATATTTGACGTCGCCAAAAATGCTGCTAAGTGTTTAGGTTTTCTCCGTAGATGCAAAAAATTTGTCTCCCTTTCTAATCTGGCTGTGATCTACAAAGCCTTTATTCGTCCAAAAATTGAGTACCTACAATTTTCATGTTTGGGCAGGAGCTCGAAAACCTCACTCGAGTTGGTTGGACAGAATTCAAAGGAGAGCTTTGAAAATGATAGGTAAAAGATCTATAACGGAAACAGTTACATCTCTCGGACACCGCGCGCTGCCGCGCCGTAATGTTTCATGTCTTTCCCTATTTTACTGCTTTTTTATAATCAGTGTTCTATTGAATTAGCCAGTTGCAGTCCGCTCCTTAAACAATTCAGTTAACCCTCGAGCCCAACTTCGGACGTACTGTACAGGGATTCTATCTTAAGTCTCACCACATGAATGTGGAATGCTTTACCCGGCCCAACTTTCCCCTCTCATTTCTATGTGTAAGCTTTTAAAACCAATGTGCATCGGTATCTCCTTCTAAATCCTCTCCTACTTACCTAGTCGCTCGTGCTATGTTTAAAACATTTTAAGGATATTCATAACATCTTTTGTGCGCGCTAAATATATATATAAAACAAATTCGGCAATTTGCGAGCATACCTTGGACAGTCCAGATGAACACCATTGGATTCATTTTGACCAAGCCAAGGTTTTTGCGCAAAAAACCCACTACATCCCACGTTTGAATGAATGAATAGAAAAATTTGAGGGATATTGCACTGCGACCTTGAGATCTATTGTGCCCCCACCTAGAGCTAGATGAGGCCTGCTCATCTAACAGCTCTTTCTCCAGATGTATTCCTCTCAAGAATTGGAGTATTTAAAGTATTTTAAGAGATGGTAAGTCGCTCTCTTCTACCTGGTAGCGTTCCAGGTATTTTTTCTTTGATGTATGAGTGTGCTACATCTGCCTAGAATGTGGTCCGGTGTTTCCTCATCTGTGTCACAGAATCTGCATGTGGCATTACTTACTAGGCCAAGTATACTAAGGTTTCTTTTTAGTTTGCAGTGCCCAGTGAGGAGACCCGTTATAATTCTTAGGTTGTTCCTACTTCAACTGATACAGTCTGTAAAACGTTGTTGGTTATAATTCCCAAGTAATAGTTTAGCCTGTCTTAGCTTTGGGAATTCTTTCCAAGTTTTGGATCTTATTGCCTCCTCTTCTTTTTTGATTTTGTTTCTTATAACATTTTCTCCTATTCCGCAATATGGTTCAGGTCCCGTTAAGGGAGTTGTTGCACATATTTTTGCTAGGGAGTCTGCCTCTTCGTTACCCTGGACACCTACGAGGCCAGGTACCCAATGGAGTGTTATTTTTGCCGAGTTCATTTTAGCCTTCCTACGCATTCCCATACCAGCTTAGAGCTGATTGAGTAGGAGCTCAGAGCTTTGAGTGCGGCTTGGCTGTCTGACATAATGGCAATGTTTTGTTTCTTGTAATTTCTTTCGAGATTTTGACCTGCGCATGCTCCTATCGCTTGAACTTCAGCTTGAAAGATGCTAGAGGATTGCCCCATCGGTATGGGAAGTTTGGTTCTTGGCCCGAAAATTCCGGCACCAGTCCCTTCTGTCGTTCTCGATCCATCAGTGTACCACTTGATGGTATTTGCATTGAAAGTGTAGTTCTCTGTTTCGCCTACCCAGTCTTTTTTTTGCAACTTAGCTTCGTTTGAAAGTTTTTGACGAAGTTTTATTTTTTAATTATACCATCTCTTGGAATGTCAATAAGGTTTGTTATTGAGGATTTCACGTTTGGTACGCGAGGCGATTGAAACTGAGCGCCACCAAAATTTCAATCGGGACGACAGTTTTAAGCTTGCTCGTTTATAGGACCTGCTCATTAACAACTCACGGGCATCCCAATCAAACTTTAAACACCCTGCGATGCGATGAAGTCAGTATTGTTTGCTTCCAACAACCTGCACCCCAACAACAACTTCATGATATAGAACCGTCTACGAACCGCTACAACCTGCGTAGGCAAGCTAAAGTATAACATTTCAACAGCAGTTTTCCGGTGACTACGCTCAATAAAATGTGATACGAAACGTTCGGGGTGAGTACAAAATCGCACTCTAATTTTAAATAACGCGGCTAATCCTTAAATTAATTAATTATGTCTATAAACAACCGTGAAAACCTTAATAGTTATATAGAATTAACAACCAAATTGCCGCCTTCGCTTCCGTGGCGAATGTTCCGCGTTAGTTTGGGAGAGCCCTTAGACAATCAAAGACAATTTTTTAAATAATTTTTATGAAAATAAAACACAATATATAAAATTAGGCCTCTTATGTGCCAAAACAAATTCAAACATCAATGTAATATATTTAATTTAAATTAGAATTAAGAGCCAATTGTATACTTCAGTTCAATAAAAATATTATATGTTTCAAGGCCACCAATGGGAAGTTACTAGTGTGGGTCGCACCCAGCTTCTTTCTTATTACATTTCACCTACATACATTTTACCTGAGTAAATAAATAGAAAATTGATTCCCGACAGTTTTACATTTTCATCAACATCAAAAGGCAGAAAAGCTAAATTGTCTATTAAAGAGCATGACCTGTCGACATTTTTTTAACATGATCGCTTTCAACTTCAATCGATTGTAAATAAACAGATAAAAACGTCAAATTTATCACTCAATACCCAACGAACATATAATACACAATGTTGAATGTTACTTTATTTATATAGAAAACAATATAGAGAAGAGTTTGAGAATTGACTGAAATAGAAATTGGCACAAATTGAAAGACTGGCAAACATGGAAAAAAAAAATACCAAACCGAGGAAAAAACCTATAAAACAATATAGAAAAGATAAGCTTTTGTTTGGGAGCGAGCGCAAATCCTTTCCTTAAACAGCACTTGCCATAAATAAAGTGGCGCCAAACGTTCACTAGACGCAATATAAGGCTGCTGATGATGATGGGGGTGGATATGATGGGGTTGATATGGTGGGTTGAAATAGGATGGATGATGGTTGGTGGTGGTAATTCATGAGCCTTATATCTTTTTCTTGAGTTTATCACTCTCATTCGCACGTCTATCGCGCCTAACTGACTGTAAAAATATGTTTTCTTAGCAAATCGTTGCCGTCGTCATAGTCGTCCGCATTCGGTGCTGGTGCGGTGCCGAATGCCAATGCCGGTGCCTTAGCTGTGTGCAAAGATTGTTTAAGGGATAGTTAGACGCACATCAGTTGCCCCCCAGTGCCAGTGCAAAGTACTTTTCACCCCAAACGAATTAATTGCTTTTGGGTAGAATTTATGATCCGAAATTGCAGCAACAAAAGCACCCTTCCCCGGAGTCCTATTCCTTCGCCAAACGATGCGATGATATTATGCAGTATGCAATGGTATCAGATGCGGTGTTGGCTGTAGGAAGGATTGGAAGTGGATACAAGTAGTGCCCTTGTGATGATGAACCTATTCGGTGCATGGTCCTTAGTCTCGGTCGAACAAACTATGAGGGAAAATAATTTTTCATTTGTTTCCTTGAAAGGCTATATTTTAGATAAAGCGTATAGGGTATGATGGCAGGTTGTGAGTCGATGAGGTTTTGGGGTGACCGATGCACTGGATGGATGATAATGGTATAGCTCTTGAGTTAGGAGGAGTGTCTGTTCAAAAATTTCGACTGCAAAACAGTGCAAGACAGACAGCCCAGGATAAAAGAATCAATTTTAACAAAGGAAGGAAGTAGGAAGGAAGAAAGAAGTTTCAGCAGTTGGTTAAATTATGGCACGTAAAATCGCTCGAGGCCATACCAAAGGCCAGGGATAAAATTCAATATTACGTGAAGTCAGACGTTGTCTATTCGTTTTTGTACCTGCTATAGGGTTGCTTTGCTCGGCTATAATTCTTGGCAATTTTTCACATTGATGAAAGATAGGAGATGATGGTTTTTGTATAGTTTTTCTTCAATTAAGGTTTATTGTGCTTTGAATTGTACAAAATTACAAGACGAATTTTAATCAATTACAGAGTTTAATGCTGGCTAGGTCTTCTATTTATGATATACCAGACGTGTATTTATGTAACAAGGTACCCTAGGAAGCGACATTGTATAGGAAATTTTAACAAACTAAGCTGATTCCTTCGTAAACCTTCCAGACATAGATACAACATTTAATTGAAATGAAAGAACTTTCAAGTAGGTACAAATTTGGTTTGATTTTGTTGTTATTTATCGCATGGAATCTTTTATGTTCTTAATAACAAGAGAATTCATGACAAACTCTGGCAGCGCAGAGCGCAGTGTATCAAACTTTGTAAAATTTAATTATAACTGTCTTTTTATAGTCAGCTGTCTGTCATCTCAATATAAACAAGGGGAATTAGCGGTCCTATGATAACTTACAATAAAATTGACCGCGTTGCGAAAGCTAGGAATGACCCAACTAACAATTTAACTTCTGTAAGGGTCTATCGAAGTTATTTCCTAATCAGCAAATTTGGCTCTATCAGGCCTAAGGCCACATTATTGGCCCACATTGAGAAGCTCGAAAGGCTTTTAAGCAATCATTTACAGGTTTATTGGAAGTACTCAATTTATTTCGCTTGGGCCTTTTAGAACAAAACTACACTCAAACATTGCCAATGTAGTAGTGTAGTTTTGTCCAAGGCACATCTAAAAACCCTTATAAAAGGTTTGTCGAGGCCTAGGAGAAGCCTTTTTGAAGCACAATGCAAAACAAAATAAAAATAAATTCTTTATTTTATTTCTACATTTTCTCCTTTATTTTCATGCAAGTAATGATTTTCTTCAAATATGCACAATAATTCTTTATATTTATATCTGAAAAAAAAAACACATTACTTACTTGGTGGATTTTGCAGGATTTGAACTGAGGATGGTTGGGTTGAGGGTCGGGCAACTTAGGTATTGAGCTAGCCTGGCATATGAAAAATGAGTGCCAAATTGGAACCACTTGAAACCGAAATTACCTTCCTAAAAACTTCCTTGGGACTTCCTGATGAATTGAACTAATTTTAAAAATACAGGTGACCATTCGTCTGTTGCTTGCAAGGGAGTTTTTTTACTTAATGTTATTTTTTTTTTTAATTTTTAATCTTTTCATGATTACGCATCAGAGAAAACGTGGAAGTGGTCACACAAACATACATTTCGTGAGACAACAATTAAAATATGTGTAAGTTCCTTTTTCATTAAAATCGATTGTTTTTTGATGAACGAAAGGCTTTGAAAATATAAACACTCTTTTATGCACCATAAAATATGTACTTTTCTTTTTGTACACAAACCATTTACTGATAATTTTAATTTGTATCTTTTTCAAAAACACTAATTTGCCAAAATAAAAAACATAAACAATAACCTTCATTAAGTTTTTTCAACTGAAAGTAGCTATGTAATATAGATATTTAAAAACGTTTAAAATGTAATTAAAAAAACTACTGAGAAATGAAAGCTTCATTCTAAGATAATTTTTGAAAACATTCGAATTTCTTAACGTAACAATATTTTTTAACGATGAAACAGAAATTGTACTATGGTCACCTCGTTTGTGAATAATTCAGCCAGCAGTAGCTTATTTACACATCAATACTACTTTCCATGCGAAGTACCAGCTTTTAATGCTTTCATGTTGAGTGGACGCTAGAACCAAATCACCGGAATTATGACTTCCCGCTCATGCGCCTGAGAGGATGATTAAAATTATGTTTGCATAACCACCTCTTCACAGGTCTTATAGAAACAAATTAAGCTGACATCACTTCGCTGAGACAAATTCATCAAAGATTCCGCTTGTAATAGGTTTGTAGGAAGCTGTTTTCAAAAATATAGCTTCGAAAATTTGCAACTTCGATGTCCAAACTAAATACAAGCCTTGTAGAAATAATAACTTATAGAAATTCAAAAAATGAACCTTATAGAGGAAAAATTGTTAGTTGGGGAGGCCTACTAGGCAATGCTGCAGACTGGAACAACATGTGCTGAGAGAGTAACCCTTGAGCTCTACGGGCTGCAAGGCAAGGAAAAGAGAAGCGCCACCTTCTCAGGAGGAAAAAAAAAAGAGAGAGCACGAGAAGCGGGTGGTTGAGTCTATTGAGGGTTGTAGCGGCAGGGGAGATATTCGAAAATGTTATCAGAAGGTGAAACGATCCACCCAAGGATACAAAGCTAGAACGGAAGCCTGCCGAGATGAGAGTGGGAATATGGTAGTATGTAGATACACAGTCAGTGCTAAGGATCTGGAAAGAAAACTTATCTAGATTGCTTAACGGCGAAGACAGCCAATATTCCGCTAGAAGGCAGAACACTCCATTCAATTTGGCCGATGATGCACAACAATTCCATCTACCCGACCTAGCCAAAGTGCGGCTGGCGATATCCAAATTTAAATCGTACAAAGGTTGCTGGTGCGTATGGTCCACCAGCCGAACATACACCAACTCATCTACAAAATTTGGTCGGCGGAAGGTAGGTAGGTAGGTAGAGATGGCGGTCACAAGCATCCTCGCTCGATGACCCAATTAACGCTGTAATGCGCCGTTTTGATACCATAACTCGTTTGACCTGTGGATTAAAAGAACATTTTTTTAAGATAATGAGGGTATATGGTGATAGATCTCCCAACGGATCATCGCCTACGCCCGAGCTCGGTTGCAGTATGCTACGCTAATCAATTTGCTGATTTGCCCAGGACGCATACGATCTGATCCCTTAGCGTGATCATCTAGTCGCACACTCGGATATGGTAATCTCTGTACACCTCCGTCTGTTTGCACAACATGACTTGTGGTTACCAGAGAAAGTACCACTCGCCTGTATGACCAGACGCTTTTATTCGATTAATACATGTGATGAAACTTATTAAGGATTTGGACATAGGAAAAACACCCGATTGGACCAAAGTTCGCAACTAAAAACCATCTACACTGTGCCAACTAGGCAACTTGTTGACTGGTATTGAAGCGAAGGTTGGCACAACCGTGTGATCATCCGGTCCTCGAGCACCATGAGCCACCTTCAAAAACTAGTAGTCTGCTAGCTCACAGTCATAGGAGTTTGATAAAGAAAATGGTGCAAAAAGAAACCGAAGTTAATTCTAGATCCATTGAAACTTTCTTGAACTTGAACATAGGAAAACACTCAAAAGGGTCGAAATTCGCAACTAAGAGCCATCCACATTGTGCCACCTAGGCAGTTGTTGACTGGTATTGAAGCGCAGATCGGCCTAGTTGTGTGATCGTCCGGTCCTCGTGCACCATGAGCCACCTTCAAAAACCATTAGTCTGCTAGCTCGCAGTCATAGGAGTTTGGACAAGAAGATGGTGCAAGAGGAAACCAAAGTAAATCCTAGATCCATTTCGTCGCGTTGTCGAAAGAAGTCAAATCTTTGATCTTCGTTCCGGAGAGTTTGTTAAGGTCGTCAAAAAAGGGCTTTCCAAAAGATTGTTGCCTCATTCTGGCTAAAGCGGCACATTTACAGAGGAAATGAAAGACTGTTTCCTTTTCCTGTTGGTCCCCACAACTACGACAGTGAGTATTGTAGGGGATGTCAAGCTTCGCCGCATGTTCTCCTATTGGCCAGTGTCCAGTGCATGTTGCAACAATCCTTGCTACGTCTCGCCTGGGTCTGCACATTAGGTTAATAGTTCGGGATTTATTATAGGCCAGATTTTTCTAGCAATAATGCAGTTAAACTATTCCACCTACGATTAGATTCTGAGAGAAAAATTGAGAATATATTGCCCTTCATAACTCCGAGAAGAATATTGACTCTTTCCGCAAGTGAGTTATGAAGGGCTGAACCTTGCCTGGCCAGCTCGAAAGCCCGTTCATTCCCCTCAATGCCACTGTGACCCGGAACCCAGATAAGAGTGACCCTGAGGTTAGTGTTCAGACCAAGAAGCTCAACCTGGCATTGTCGTACTAATTTTGAGGATGATGTAGCCGAATTAATGGCTTTGACAGCCGCTTGACTGTCTTAGAAAATAGCTGTATTTCGGTTCTGGTTTGGATTTTATTTAAGTAACTTGCATGCTTCCCTGATTTTCAGTACTTCATCCTGAAAGACACTAACAAAGTCAGGTAGCCGAAAAGACCTGGATATATTTAGGGACTCTGAAAAAATACCCGCACCAACACCGCACTCCATCTTTGACCCATCAATAAAGATAGTTGTGTCGAAGTCTTTCGTCACGACGCCGACGTCCTCATTCCAATCCTTTCTGGATGGGAATATAACTGTAAAATCTTTACCGAGGCTCATTGAAGGGATGCAGTAATCAGTGGGGGTCGAAAACATTTCGGTTGGAATTAAACCCGTGATGTTGCTTTTTTTTATTCAATTATTCAATATGTAACTTAACTTTTTGTTCAAATATTTTAAAATACATTTCAACTTCAGTGTAGGCCGAGTGTAATGTGTTATCATTGAATATATATAATATGGAGTACAGCCTTACAAATCCTCCCAAATCCCAATCATATGCTGTCATTCTGGTTTAGCTACAAGCTGCACAAAAACAACTGGTTTTGGTTTACAAACTAATCCTTATCTGGGAGCAGAGTGCGAGGAAAAACTTAAAGAATTGAAAATCAAATCGGAAGTGAGCAACGAAGAAATCCATATTTTTAGAAAAAACTGCAATCGTTTTATTATTAAACTAATAAAAGAATTACAGCAGAGAGTGCCAAAAAATCTAAAAATTCTCAAACAGATCAGCATGCTTTCTGTCGACACATACCTTTCCCAAAACAAAAGCTCATTGCTTCCAATTCTGGAAGAGATGAAGGTTGAGTCTGATTCAAAAGAAAAGATTTTAAGCCAGTGGAGCAATCTTTGCTTCATAAAATAGAAAAACATAAAAGAGACAGTGCCTTTCTGGTGCGAAGTTTATTTGTATAAGGATACCAGTGGAGAAAATCCATTTAAAGAGTTGGCGAAGTTTTCTATATCAATATTGTTTTGCCAATTTCCAATGCAGAAGAAGAAAGAATTTTTAGTCAATTAAATTTGATCAAAACGAAACAAAGAAACAGAATGCAGCTGTTGTTAACTAATTCTCTTTTGACGATAAGAAATCATTTGCGCAAAAAAACCTGTTGCAATAACTTTGGAATTTCTGCAGAAGTAAAAAAAAAGTTGGAACATAATGCTATATACAAAAATATAGTTATAACCAATGAAATTGAATGTGATAGCTCAGATTTTGAAGATCTTTAACTTTATGTACCTTAACTTAAGTACCTACATAGTACATATGTACATATTTTTATATAATAATAATTTATGATATATTGTTTATTTTAATTAACTCGTTGAATATAAGTTGAAATACTTTATGTTTTGTTTATAATTAATAAAATGTATTTATGTTATCATTAATATTTGGAATTTTGATATTTGACTTTTTTTTTACTAGAAACAAAACTTTTTTTTTTTACTTGATTTGGAAGAGGCAAATAAAGCCAACAAGTCAGATTTGACTTTATTTGGAATTTCGACTTGGCAACACTGGCTAGCTGTTCTTTGAACCTTCCTAAGTTTGTTGATATTATACAAATTCTTTAATGCTGGCCACCACACAATCGAACCATACGTGAGAAAAGGTCGCACCACGGCTGTGTATGTCCATAAAATCATTTTTGACTGGAGGCCCCACCTTTTACCAAAAGTTTTGCTACAGGCATAGAAAGATGCAGGCCTTCTTAACCCGTTCTTCAATGATTAATTTCCAGTTTAATTTAGGGTCGAGAACTACACCCAGATATTTTGCACTGGAGGAGAGCGAAAGTGTTTGACCGTTGAGTCGAGGTAGATTGAAGGCGTCTATCTTTGTTTTGGTAGTAAAAAGCATAAGTTCAGTTTTACTTTGATTAATACCTAGTCCGCAGCCCGCAGCCCAGTTACTAACCTTCCTTAAAGCCACCTCCGTGATCTCACTTATCACAGGGGTAAACTTACCCGACACTAGTAGCACTAAATCATCGGCATACGCGACCGCCTTCACTCCAACCCTCTCTAACTTAGCGAGAATTTTATTCATGACTAAAAGCCAAAGAAGAGGAGACAGAACACCAACCTGGGGTGTTCCTCTACTGACGTATTTGATTGAAATTGTATTTCCTACCGTAGATTGAATCCTTCAATCCCTGAGCATGGAAACTATCCACTCCCGGATATAGAACTCTACACCAAAGTCACTAAGGGCTTCTTGAATGGACTCAGTTAGGACGTTGTTGAAAGCCCCTTCTACATCTAAGAAGGTGGCGAGTGTATATTCTTTGAAGTTAATAGTTTTCTCAATTGTACGAAATACCTCGTCAAGGGCCGTCTCCGTGACCTACCCTTTAGGTATGCGTGTTGAGAGTTTTCGAGAGGTCATCCAACTAGGCTGTCCCTGATGTGTTTGTCTAGGATCTAGGAGAGGGTTGAATCTAGAAGTCAAATCTGACTTGTTGGCTTTATTCTTCCAAATCAAGTCAAAAAAAAAGTTTTGTTTCTAGTAAAAAAAAGTCAAATATCAAAATACCAAATATTAATGATAACATAAATACATTTTATTAATTATAAACAAAACATAAAGTATTTCAACTTCAATTCAACGAGTTAATTAAAATAAACAATATATCATAAATTATTATTATATAAAAATAGGTACATATGAAGGTACTTAAGTTAAGGTACATAAAGTTAAAGATCTTCAAAATCTGAGCTATCACATTCAATTTCATTGGTTATAACTATATTTTTGTATATAGCATTATGTTCCAACTTTTTTTTTACTTCTGCAGAAATTCCAAAGTTATTTCAACAGGTTTTATTGCGCAAATGATTTCTTATCGTCAAAAGAAAATTAGTTAACAACAGCTGCATTCTGTTTCTTTGTTTCGTTTTGATCAAATTTAATTGACTAAAAATTCTTTCTACTTCTGCATTGGAAATTGGCAAAACAATATTGATATAGAAAACTTCGCCAACTCTTTAAATGGATTTTCTCCACTGGCATCCTTATACAAATAAACTTCGCACCAGAAAGGCATTGTCTCTTTTATGTTTTTCTATTATATGAAGCAAATATTGCTCCACTGGCTTAAAATCTTTTCTTTTGAATCAGACTCAACCTTCATCTCTTCCAGAATTGGAAGCAATGAGCTTTTGTTTTGGGAAAGGTATGTGTCGACAGAAAGCATGCTGATCTGTTTGAGAATTTTTAGATTTTTTGGCACTCTGCTGTAATTCCTTTATTAGTTTAATAATAAAACGTTTGCAGTTTTTTGTAAAAATATGAATTTCTTCGTCGCTCACTTCCAATTTGATTTTCAATTCTTTAAGTTTTTCCTCGCACTCTGCTCCCAGATAAGGATTTGTTTGTAAACCAAAACAAGTTGTTTTTGTGCAGCTTGTAGCTAAACCAGAATGACGGCATATGATTGGGATTTGGGAATGGTTTTTTTAGGCTGTACTCCATATTATATATATTCAATTATAACACATGACACTCGGCCTACACTAAAGTTGAAATGTATTTTAAAATATTTAAACAAAAAGTTAAGTTACATATTGAATAATTGAATAAAAAAAAGCAACATCACGGGTTTAATTCCAACCGAAATGTTTTCGACCCCCACTGATTACGACAATGCCAGGTTGAGCTTCTTGGTCTGAACACTAACCTCAGGGTCACTCTTATCTGGGTTCCGGGTCACAGTGGCATTGAGGGGAATGAACGGGCTTTCGAGCTGGCCAGGCAAGGTTCAGCCCTTCATAACTCACTTGCGGAAAGAGTCAATATTCCTCTCGGAGTTATGAAGGGCAATATATTCTCAATTTTTCTCTCAGAATCTAATCGTAGGTGGAATAGTTTAACTGCATTATTGCTAGAAAAATCTGGCCTATAATAAATCCCGAACTATTAACCTAATGTGCAGACCCAGGCGAGACGTAGCAAGGATTGTTGCAACATGCACTGGACACTGGCCAATAGGAGAACATGCGGCGAAGCTTGACATCCCCTACAATACTCACTGTCGTAGTTGTGGGGACCAACAGGAAAAGGAAACAGTCTTTCATTTCCTCTGTAAATGTGCCGCTTTAGCCAGAATGAGGCAACAATCTTTTGGAAAGCTCTTTTTTGACGACCTTAACAAACTCTCCGGAACGAAGATCAAAGATTTGACTTCTTTCGTCAACGCGACGAAGTGGATCTAGGATTTACTTTGGTTCCTTCTTGCACCATCTTCTTCTCCAAACTCCTATGACTTCGAGCTAGCAGACTAATGGCTTTTGAAGGTGGCTCATGGTGCACGAGGACCGGACGATCACACAACTAGGCCGATCTGCGCTTCAATACCAGTCAACAACTGCCTAGGTGGCACAATGTGGATGGCTCTTAGTTGCGAATTTCGACCCTTTTGAGTGTTTTCCTATGTTCAAGTTCAAGAAAGTTTCAATGGATCTAGAATTAACTTCGGTTTCTTTTTGCACCATTTTCTTTATCAAACTCCTATGACTGTGAGCTAGCAGACTACTAGTTTTTGAAGGTGGCTCATGGTGCACGAGGACCGGACGATCACACGGTTGTGCCAACCTTCGCTTCAATACCAGTCAACAAGTTGCCTAGTTGGCACAGTGTAGATGGTTTTTAGTTGCGAACTTTGGTCCAATCGGGTGTTTTTCCTATGTCCAAATCCTTAATAAGTTTCATCACATGTCTTAATCGAATAAAAGCGTCTGGTCATACAGGCGTGTGGTAACCACAAGTCATGTTGTGCAAACAGACGGAGGTGTACAGAGATTACCATATCCGAGTGTGCGACTAGATGATCACGCTAAGGGATCAGATCGTACACTGAGGGAAAAAATGCTATCTAAAGTTAAATACGAGCGTATTTGATCTAAAGTTTTTTAAATGAAGTGGAGCATTTTCATTTTTACGTTGAAACAATGTTAATTTGAATATGCGACGTAATTTTAAGAGATTCAACCTAGTTTTAAAGTAAAACGTATTTATTTATACATCGAAATCAAATTTTTGTACATTTACATTTCGTTCAACGTTGTTTTAAAGTGAAACGTTTTCATTTTTAAATTGAGATCCAAATTTAAAGTGCGCCCAACCTTAGTTCAAAGTGAAACGTATTCATTTTTACATTGAAATCCACATTTTACTTTGCGATCCACTTTTATGGCACTTAAAGTGCCATCAACGTAATTTCAAAGTGTTGCATAGTAAAGTAAACCTCAATTTGTTTGTATTTGTAAGCTTAATATAAAGAATTTCGAGATTCTTCGAGTCAATTCGTTTAGGATTTCTATAAGAAGGAGGGGTTTCAGACTCAAAACCTATGCTGAAGAGTATCCACCTGTGATCCGAAAACGAATTCAGAAGGGATACCCTCCAATTTTCCAATAATAGATTAAAGTTATTGTTAACAATATTAATATCAAGCACATCCTCCTAACCTTCAAAATTTTCAGAGCTCGGAAAGACAAAAGTGGGAGTATTACCACTGTTACAAACAGTTAAATTATTTTCAATGACGAAATTAAAAAGAGACTAACCTCGTTCGTTTATCTCGGAACTTCCCCAAAGGGTGTGGCTTGTCTTGTAAATTTACCAACAAGTTGCAATCAAATTTACAACTAATTGTTTATTTGTATATTCAACAGAATTTGTGATCAAATTCACAATTTATTGTTGGTTTTATAGATTTGCCATAGTTTTTAGAACAAAATGATCGCAATTTCTTGTTGTAGAATTCACAACGTGTTGTCAATTTTGGTTGTCAATTCTACATTATTATGAATTTGTGAAATCCACACCCAAGTGTCTCAAATTTACAACCAAAATCTATTGAAAGTACAAAAATATCTGAAAATGACAACCGAATTTGTTGAATTAACAACAAGGCTGTCAAATCGACAGCTAAAAATCTAAAATCTACAAGCTTTGTATTGAATGCACAAAAAGTTGTGCTTTCAACATCTAACTTTGTTGAATTTACAACAATGCAATCAAATCGACAGCCAAAAATCTCAAATCTACAAAAAGTTGTGCTTTCAACATCCAATTTCCTCGAATTCACAACAATGCAATCAAATCTGCAACCATCTGTTGAAATCAAAGCGAATTATCCCGTTATCAATTCATTCGCTTCGCAGTTCATAGTTCAACCAGGTCGGTCATCGAGTATGTAAGTTTCATGGATATGAATAGTTTAGTGTGTGATATTGTATAAAGTTTTTGAAATATAATGACCGTCCATGGACTACCATTGAAGAAAAATGGGTAAAAAACTTCACGTAATAGAATAAACGAGATAAGACAAAGCAGCAAAAAATACTTTAGAAATCCTTCAGGAATGGCCACTCTATAAGCATGGAGATTCATTTTCTTTGGTAACTTCTATTTCAATATTTTGATCATTGTGATGTACTTGGATTGAAAGTTAGAAGCGAACTGAACTTTTATTTGTCTCTTTCTTAAAACTAAAACAATTTTATCTTACTTACTAGAACTACTGTCATTAAATTCATTATTGTACTTTTTATAAGGGGGCCTTAGCACCTGGTACTTGACACCTCCCATCTTAAGTTGAAATCTTACGTAAAAAAAAAAAAAATAATTGTAAATGAACATTTTTCATGAAATTACAATAATACAAATTAATTCTCACATTTCTTCAATTTGTGTTCAGAATTATAACCAATATTTTAATTCATAGTTTTACTTTTTGTTTTTGAAAAGAAAAGAAAAAAAAAATATAAAATGCCTTTTTACAACAATTTAAAACAAAATAGAATGATAATAATAAGAAAAGATATATAATAATTAAATTAAAAAAATACTTTATAATTTGTTTTTTCGATTGGTCGTAAACCTCTACCAGAACGTGAAACGGGAATCGGTGACGTCTTTCGAATCTGTATTGTCTCTCGGTTCCTCCGTGCCCGCTGTTCCACTGGCTGTTTGTTTTTCAGCGTTATCGGTAAAACTGTCGATCGACTTGTGTGCTCCATTAGACGTGCCCGATATTATTTGATTTGAATGTCTCTTAATTATTCTTTTATTGTGAGTAAGAACACAACTGTATGACCGTGCACCAATACGCTTCTTTACGGTGGCAGGTTGCCAACTATCTTTATTTGGGTTTGAATAATCTCGTACGAACACATTCTCACCTTCATTAAATTTTACGTTTCTTGAGCCTTTAAAATTTTTAACATTCGATAATTGACTATCGCAAATAATTTCTCTCACCAAAGGTGGTTTCATTAAACTAAAACGGGTTTTCAACTCTTTACCAAGCAATAACTTTGCTGGTGATTCACCAGTAGTACAGTGTTGTGCACATCTATAATCGAATAGAAACCGATTTAAAATTAAGTCCATGTTTTTACTGCCACCGTCGGTGTCGTTCAAGTTGGCATGTAATGATTTTTTTAGCGTTTTGACAAAGTTTTCCGCTTGGCCATTGGTCGCCGGATGACCTGGAGCCGTCAAAATGTGCTTAATACCATTATTTGAAACGAATTGTTGGAAGTCCAATGAAGTAAACTGCCTACCGTTATCGCTTACTAAAGTGTTCACTAAACCAAAACGGCAAAAGACCTCACGCAGTTTACTAATGGTGAATGTTGATGTCATATCACGAGTTTTGAACACTTCGACCCATTTCGAATACGAGTCGATGATAATAAAAAAATAAAATCCATTTATGGGCCCAGCATAATCTATATGGATTCGAGACCATGCTGATTCAGTAGGTGTCCATGGGATTAAAGGACATTTTTCAGGGCTCGACTGAGTAAGCTTGCATGAAACGCAGCTAGAAATCATTTCCTCAATGTGATGGTCGATTCTAGGCCACCAAACATAAGACCGTGCCAAAGCCTTGGTCTTTACAATGCCTAAATGTGAAAGATGTAACTCTTTCAACACATTTTCACGTAAATTACGTGGAATAACAGTTCGATAGCCCCATAGAATACAATTGTATTCAACTGATAGTTCATTTTTCTTGGTAAGAAAAGGGCTAAATTCTTCGCCCATTAACGCATCAATAGAACCGCCATCTATTGCATTTGCCACTTTTGAAAGAATTGGATCCCTTCTTGTTTCTTTTGCTATTTTTTTGAAGTCTAACTATAATTGGTTGTCGGTTTCTATTAAATTTATATACGAAAAATCATCACTTGTACTGTCTATTTTTTCTTGGGGAATCCGCGACAAGTGATCAGCTTGGTTTAGGTCACCTTTTACATACTTAATAGAGTAATCGAAACCCGACAAAATAAAGGCCCATCTCTGCATCCTCGCTGCTGCCATAACGGAAACCTTTATTCTCCCCAAAAATAGTCAAAAGCGGTTTGTGATCAGATTCTAATATAAAATGAACGCCTAATAAATATTGCTTTAATTTTGAGACACTATAAACAATAGCCAGGGATTCTTTCTGAATCGTACTATAGCCTTTTTCCGTTTTCGACAGTGCACGAGAAATGAACGCGATTGGCTTCCGAACACCATTCGCGAAAACATGTGACAAGACACCTGCCACTGCCGAATTAGAAGCATCTGTTGATAAAACTATTGGAATTTTTGGATTAAAATGTGTCAAAACCTGATCGGATGTTACATCCATCTTTAATAATTCGTATGCTTCTTGGCATTCTTTTGACCATTGGAATGTCACATCTGTTTTTAATAAATTGTATAACGGTGCCATTTTGTGAGAAAAATTAGGAATACATTTAGAATAATAATTAATCATTCCGACGAACGCCCTCACTTCTGAAACGCACTGCGGAATTGGGGCTTCTATTACTGAAACGATTCTTTCTTTGTTTTTGCTCAAACCAAAACGATCGATATTAAAACCTAAATAAGAAATTTTTTCCTTGAAAAATTCACATTTACTTTCATTCAGACGTAACCCTACTGAATCTAATTTTTCTAAAACGAGCTCAAGTGAATTCATATGATCAGCAGTATCCGCACCCGTTATCACAATGTCATCTAAATAATTGATTGCATTTGGAATGCCTCGCAGAAGAGTTTCAATTGTTTTTTGAAAAATAGCCGCAGCTGGCTTCACTCCGAAGGGCAAACGCGTTACTTTGAACACTCCAACATGTGTGCTCCAAGCACATAACGATTGCGAATCTTCGTCCAGCACTAACTGGTTGTACGCGTTTGACAAATCTAATTTTGTAAAATGATTCCCTTGTAGTGATGCGAATAATTCATTTATAAGGGGAAGTGGGTATTTTACATCCACCAAAAACCTATTAATCGTGGTCTTGTAGTCGCCACATATACGGAGATCATCATTAGGTTTGACGATTGGTACCAAAGGTGTACCCCATTCCGTATTTTCAACTGGGACTAAAACTCCCGTTTTAAACTAAATTATTTAATTGATCTTCAACCTTACTAGCCAAGCTTAAGGCACCGGACGTGGCTTGCAAAAAACAGGCTTTGCATTTTCACTAATATTCAATTTAATCTTATTAACCTTATATGTGCCCAGTTCGTTCTTAAAAACGTTGCAAAATTTACTTTTTACACGATAAATTAAATCATTGTAGTTGTGCTCACACTGAATCGAATTGACTTGTGATAAGGTCATATTAAAAAGTTGCATAAAAATCTCTACCCAAAATGGGTGGACTATTTGTAATTACTAACAATTAACCGTAATTCCCGTGTTTGCTCA
>OX439483.1:211385075-211687391 GCA_949320155.1 Melangyna quadrimaculata
ATCTTTTAGTAAGCCGTAAGCTTCCAATCTAATCGACTTAATTAGGATCGCAACTTTTATATTATCTTCTGTTCAAAAGTTCTAAAAGTTCACACCAATTTTCCCAATCATCTACATGCGGTCGGAACTCCCGTATGCTGCTTGATGTCGTTGTCGTTATAATGCTTTCGTTTGCTCCGGCAGCGGGCATCGTGACTTTTTGTTAAAAAAAAAAAAAACAAAATCTATCAAAAATTTTGAAGCTTGACTCAAAAAAAAAAGTTTTTGCCGAACACGTGGAATACCACTCTATCAAAATCGATGATAATCAGTTCGTGTCCTCGTCGCCAATTTATGTGATGTACTTGGATTGAAAGTTAGAAGTGAACTGAACTTTTATTTGTCTCTTTCTTAAAACTAAAACAATTTTATCTTACTTACTAGAACTACTGTCATTAAATTCATTATTGTACTTTTTATAAGGGGGCCTTAGCACTTGGTATTTGACAATCATTAATTTAATAATCTATTCAATTAAAATATTGATTTCAACTCAATACATCAGCTTTCAACAAACCATTTATTCTCCGCGCACTCCGAAGTGAATGCTTTACTTTTAAAATGCTATCAAGGGGAAGATGGCTTAAAAAACAAAGAGTACAAGATCCAGCTCAATGAGATATCCCAGCTTGACGAAGGTACGAACTTTAATCGTAAGCAATCTATATAACCTGTTTCCTTTTTTTTAGGTTCCCGATCGTTTCATTCATTTTATTTATTGAGTAGCATATTAACACCGTCGCAAATAATAAAATGTCCAGAAAAAGCTGCTTGGCGTGTAAGCATTAAAGACAGAAAAGATTTTTTCTTACCAATTTGTACTGATCCAAACTACATATTGAGGCGGACTAAATTATAGAAGAGTGAGTGTTTGGAAAAGGAAATAACTTTCCAACCATCTATAATTGCTGAGGGTGAAAATATTTTAAGTATGTATTAAGGATTTCTATAATATATATTTTGATGTAACGCTCCTATGTTCAATAATTTTATATCGTGTTTGGACACATGATTCAATATATTTTACGTTTTTGATTTAGAATATCAAAAATAATGCCTAGTCATATGCATTAATACCATTTATTTGAATAAAAGGAAATATTAATTATTGAATTTGTACGTTTTTGTTGTTCTACAAGGTTTTAGAATTATAAACAAAATTATGCATTATGAAGGGTTTTGGTATGGTGAACTCAAATCCAAAGCCATAAATTGTATAGGTTAATTTTGTAGATCAGTGTAATGACAGCAAATGGTTGTAGTTTTGATAACGAAGATTTCAATTCAACAGCAAAAAGTTGTGAAAATCACAAAGAAATTTGTATTTTCTACAACAAAGCATTCAATTTGACTGCAAAAAGTTGGGAAAATAACAACGAATTTTGTATTTTCTACAACAAAGCATTCAATTTGACTGCAAAAAGTTGTGAAAATCACAACGAAATTTGTATTTTCTACAAATTGAGTTGTAGATTCTGCAGCCAATGTTGTTGTTTTCTTATTGTTTTTGGTTTTCATTTCAACAGCAGGTGTTGTGATTTCTATAATTTGGTGATAGATTTCACAATCATGTCTTAGTCAAATTGACAACATTGGTTGTCGGGTCAATTGTGACAACGAATGCAATCAAATCAACCGCGATTTTCATCATTTCTACAACCGATTTTTTCGGGTGTGCATTTTTTGCTTCCAACCTGAACACTGTCAAGTCAGGAGTGCTAAGATTTGGACACAGAAAAGCTTTTAAGTGTTTTTTTAGCTAAAATACAAGTTCTAGGCTTACCATCGTTTGTGTTTGCGATCATGTAGATCAGGTCGTATTGTCTATCTTGGAGGCCTCTCACTCTAGAGCGATTGACCCATGGTTCTTGAACGATGCCTACATCTATGTTTTCCTCACTCAGGAAAACTCTCAGATTATCCGAGGCACATTTTGAGCGTTTCAGGTTAATCTGAATGACTTTTAGCAGCGCGTTTTTTTTATTCGGAGTCGGAGGAAAGTATGCCCGATTAATTGAACCCATCTATAAAAAAGGAGATGCTCTGAAATGCACCAACTACAGAGGAATAAGTCTCCTAAACGTCGCTTATAAAATCTTGTGGGCTATCCTGTGTGACCGCTTAGATCCTTTTGTCAACGATCGATCGGCCACTATCAGTGTACTGTTAATCCAGGCAAGTCAGCTGTCGCGCCGTCGTCTTCACACATTGATAGATTTTAGAAAAAACAGGAATCCTAGATCAATACACTCTACTTCTTTATCGTTTTTAAAGCCGCGTATGATAGGGATGAATAGGGGACGAATTATACAAAAGCCAAGTCATATCTCGGCATCCATGTCGAGTTCGTTTGACTGTGCAGGATGACGAGGAAAGAATATCGCTGCTGCGCCAAAATCGGTAAAAACATCACCATTTGATATTATAATAATAATAATAATAAATAATAAATTCCACGCCTCTTTCCCCCCCAGATACCGCACGAGCTGGGGTCCATTTTCACCGAGCATGACGGCAATAACGATTGCAAGTCATATCGGTACTTAAATTAAATTATGATGTACAAATTTCAATGAACGATGCGAGCACAAATCGAAGTAAAAAAAAAGACCGGGCTACTTAATGCAAGCAGTAAAAAATATGAAAGATTTAAAATCAAACAAAACTAAATTCATAAGATAAAAAATAGGATGAAACAAAGGCAGCTATGACTACCTTAAAGTCAAGTCAAATAAGACAAAAAATTTAGAAAATAAGAAAAAAACAAATTAAAAAAAAAAAAAAAAACTTATAAAAAGTTTTAATAATGAGGAAAAAAAGAATTGTAAGCATGCTAAGGCATTTGATAAAATTGTGATTGAAAATTATAATTGAGATTGTAAAGTTTCAGTTTCTCTATAGATTGATTAAAAATAATTAGTTGCATGAATAAACATACATACATAATATTATCTAGAGTTGTTATATGATGAACTATATAAAAGGTTTCTTTGTGTGATCTTGCTATGATTATAGTCAAAAACATTTGAATTAGCATTTACTTCCCTACACATTCTAGTAACTGGTTCGTTTCTGCCATAATCAGTTCTGTGAGGGGATTGATGAAAAAGAGGTACTGATCTGAGAGCGTTCGAGTTGACATTTAATCTCATAGCATGAAGAAGGGAGGGAGAATCAGTAACACCAGATAGAATTTGATGTATAAAAATAATATCAGCCACCTCACGACGTTTTTTGAGAGATTGTAAATTAATAAGTCGCAACCGATCCTGATAAGAAGGTAAGTTATAACTATCAACCCAGGGAAGTCCCCTAAGAGCAAAACGGAGGAATCTTCTCTGAATAGCCTCAATTCTCTTAATATGAACAAGGTGATAAGGCGACCACACTTGACTGGCATATTCAAGTAATGGCCGTACGAAGGTCGTATAAAGTGCTTTTGTAACGAAAGGATCTGAAAATTCTTTTGACCAGCGCTTAACAAAGCCAAGAGCAGAGTTGGCCCTAGACACAATGTTGTCATAATGTGATCTGAAATTGAGCTCACTATCACAGATAACACCCAAGTCCCGAATGTTCGTTACTCTGGAAACACGAGGGGGTGGGCGGAAACGTTTGCGAGAATATGTGATTGCTTGGCATTTACCAACATTAAGCTCCAGATTGTTCTTTTGACACCAAGCTGAGAAATTGTTCAGGTCGTTTTGCAAGTAAAAGGCATCATAAGGAGCGGAAATAACTCTAAAAATTTTCATGTCATCCGCATATATAGATAGTTCTGAGTGTTCAATCACTAATTCTACGCCATTGATTGTCAGGATAAAAATAATTGGGCCAAGATGACTACCTTGTGGGACGCCAGATTTAGCTATAAAAAGATCAGACGTTAAAGATCTAAACAAGACTCGATATTTACGATCCGATAGGTATGATTCCATCCATTTAACGAAAACTGGAGGGAATCCTAGAGCATTTAGTTTAAATGAAATAATTTTGTGTGAGATTTTATCAAAGGCCTTACTAAAGTCTGTGGCTATAACATCAACTTCTTTTTTTTGTTCAATTGAATTTAGAGCGTAAGAAACAAATTCAGTTAAATTAGTGGTCGTAGATTTACCTTTAAGGAAACCGTGCTGTTTTGCGGAAAATAAAGATTTGCAATGAAAGTAAACATTATCAAAGACAATACTTTCAAAAAGTTTAGGAATGCATGATAATTTGGCAATAGGCCTATAGTTTGCTATATCTCCTTTACAACCCTTTTTGTGAACCGGAATGATAAAAGATAGATAGATATTTGGAAAAGGGAAGCAAGAGGCAAGGCCAAATTAACTGCGCATTTCTTTAATACTATGGCTGGCAAACCATCCGGGCCCGATGAAAAATCATCCTTAAGTTTGTTAATCTTGTGGATCACATCATCAACATTGATGTTAATTGATACCAATGACGTTTGGTTACAATTATTTAAATAGGAAAAGTAGTTTAAATCTGGTTCAAAGTTACTATCGGAAAAAGCAAGACTAAAAAAATTTGCAAATAAATTAGTTATAATTTTAGAATCATTAGAAGAATGATCAAGATAGTTAAGGGTAGCTGGATAGCCATCAGACTTTTTTTTAAAGTTTATAAATTGCCAAAAACGTTTAGGATCATTGATAATATCGAATTGCATTTTGTTTATATAGGCTTCATATAGTAGTTTGGAAAGAACGGAAAATTCATTGTATGCATCCAGGTAAAGAGAATAGCTTGATTCTGTCCTACATTTTAAATATTTATGCCACAGACCATTACGGGTGTGTCGGAGCGTACGCAGTTCTTTTGAATACCACAATGGTGATGATGACACATTTTTTCGAGGTGCGTAGGGTACAGACAGAAAAAAACATTCAAAAATTACTGAACAGAAGTTAGTGGCTAATGTATCGATATTATTGTTGACATTGCAACTAAAAATTAAATCAAAATTTATATTACTAAGGAGTTCGTTGAGTTTAATAAAGTCAGCTTTACGAAAGTTAAAATGATATGAATTTTCAGAATCTATTTCGGTATTAGTAAGGTCGTAGGCAAAGCTTAAGCTTGATATTAGAAAATGTCTAAGGCAAGTTGACGCACTTTGCGATGAATTTCGTAGAATATGAGCCTTAAATTCAAGAATATTATGCTGTCAACAAAGATGACACCCAATAAAAGTTTACCTATTGGACAGAATGTATCAATGGCAAACTATAACTTCGAGGTGGCAGAAGATTTCGTTTACATTGGCTTCGCAATCACTTCGAAAAACCACAGCAGTTAAGCATTCAAGCAACGAAAAGATCTTGCCAATATCAAGGCAATTGGGTCGCTTAGACGGTAAAATCCTGAACGAGCAAATTTTTGCATAAGACCTTGGTAATGGCAGTTCTGCTTTTCGGCGGCTGACTTTATCGAAGGTGGATGACAGAATTCTTTTTCGCTTCGAGCAAGGAATTCGGTGTCGTTTGCGCTGAGGCGGATTCTGGGAGTCGCATGTTTAAGCGAACTACATTTATCACATCACACCCATGAAAACAGAACTCCAAAACATACATGTTAGAATATTACACCAGCATTTGACAGTTTTAACAACTTCTCTCATTAATTGTTTTTATTGTGTAAACATAAATATTCCCAACAGGTAGGTACGTAGAGCCTTTTTATTTCGAAGAGATACAATTCTTGAAATAGAAAGAATTAAAAGTACCGACAGGCAAGAAAAGAAAGCTATAAGGTCTGGTACGGAAGATATTTTAATTGAAAGTGAATCGATTATTTTCGACCCAAAACTAAAAGTCATTTTATGGCGATAACTTTCCAAAAAAGCCTCGTAAGAGGTTGCGGTTGACGTTGTTGAATAGAAAACTGACAGGCCTTTGCATTGCGGTCAAATTTGAATTTTTTTTTTTAAATGGATTTTTGAAAAAAGCCACAAAAAAAACAAGTTTTAACGAAAGTCTCTGGAACACATTGAAATGTACATAAATAGAAAGGTATTGTCAAATGCAATCGGCGCATCCAAAGCAAATCCTCTTATAAGGTCTAGTTTTTGAGATATTTGCATGCAAAGTTATTTTTTAGAGTTTTGAAACCTGGGTTATCTTTGTATACCTACAGTTCCGCAAATAAGCCTCAGAAGAGAATGCGGGTTTTAAAACGCTGAATTAGTTTTTTGAGAACTATACATAGCTCAAAATTATAACATTCTACGAGGTCTGGTTGCGAAGATATTTGAATTCAGAGTAGTTCTTTTATTTACGATCCAAAATTAAAATTCTTCCTATGACTATAACTTTTCAAAAAAGGCTCGTAGGAGGTTGCGGTTGACACTGTTGAGTACAGAACAGACAGGCCTTTGCATTGTGGTTCAAATTTGAGAAAAAAAAAATTTCAATGGATTTTTGAAAAAAGTAGGTATGGACTAACCGCTTGCCACACGGGTATGGTAGTGCATGGGCTTTTCGAAAATAAAGCACTCCCGTGCATATATTGCATGCTCCCTAACAAGTTGGAGTAAACCTTCGTTACTGCTCTGGATATGATCTTCAATGCCAAAGGAATGGAAAATATGCAGCCACGAAATTTTCTCATTGATTTTGAAAACGGGAAAGAGAATGCTTTTCCGACTTCTTTTCCCTGAGGCAAATATTGATGGCTCCTTTTTCCTTTTGCGAGACCAATGACATTTTAGATTGGTACGACATGATGGCGAATGTGCTCATAACAAGTTTAGGTGATACAGAACAGCACCAAAACTTTCTCGAGTATTTCGAAAATACTTGGGTCACCGATTCAGACTGGACATGTGGAATTGCAAAAGCACAACAACACAAAATCTTCCGAGGACCAATAATAGTGTGGAGTCTTGGAATAAGGCCTTCAAGGCATCTATTGGGTGTCAGTATCCCAATTTTTATAAGCTGTTGGAAGGCATTACCTTACCCTTTTATTCAAGGGCCGAATACGCCCTTGCTAATGAAAGGCTACTAAGGGTCATCAGCCAATACACCGACAAGACTCCACACGATTATTTTACTGCTTGTGCGAACTACGTCGGCGAGTAGGGATTGAGGCAAAAGTGAGAGGCACTGGGAACGAGGTCTGGTTGCGAAGATGTTTGAATTCAAATTCATTCTTTTATTTTCGACCCAAAACTAAAAGTCTCCATATGGCTATAACTTTTCAAAAAAGGCTCGTAGGAGGTTGCGGTTGACGTTGTTGAGTACAGAACGGACAGGCCTTTGCATTGTCGTTTAGATTTGAGAAAATTTGTTTTCAATGGATTTTTGAAAAAAAAGCATGGACGAAAGACTCTAGAACCCATTGGACATAAATAGAAAGGTATTGTCAAATCCAATCGGCACATCCAAAGCAAACCATCTTATAAGGTCTAGTATGCCTACAGCTCCGCAAATAAGCCTCAGAGGACAATGCGGGTTTTAAAACACTTGATCAGTTTTTTGAGAGCTACCTATAGCTGAAAACTAGAACATTTTACACACTTACTTAGTGTTTTCTCAGTAAACCATCAGTAGATAAGGGTTGAATACAGCTTGTGCATTTGGCTTTGAAGCCAAAATTACGTCCTCCTTCCAAAATTTCAAATTTTTTATTCTCATATCCCTGTCCAATTTGCCATTTCGTGAGTTTATTTAACTGCAAAGTCTTTTATTTTGTTTGTTTTCCTTTGTTCAAACAAGGACCAGACCATCAAAACTCCTCCATGCGTACACATTAAATTATATATATTATATTAAATTTTTTCTTCTCTCAAATGTAAGACTTTCCAAACCATTCCTTTCGGGGAAGCTAAAAAACTCATAACTTCACAAAACGAGTCACACCCATCACCCGAGTGGACTTAAGCTTCAGGCATACTCCTATTCTCCTACTTCGGTAGCGTGTATATGAAATTGCATTTTTCTAGCTGGGAAATTTCTTGAATTCTTATGGTGGTGGTCGTGGTGTATCTGTACTTTTTTACAATACATTTAATCGAATTTGCATAAAGTTGAACAAAATAATGCATTTTCAACCTCATGGATTCCAGGTGCAAAAAAAAAAAAATAGATAGGTAGGTACACCTTTTTCCAAATGGATGAAAATGTGCTTGAACTCGTCGTTCTCTTTGGCCAACCGGGTAGCAGAAATACAGACAAAAAGGAACCTTACGTAGACTCAAGACAACACTTCACGATAAGACTCTAGAAGCAATTACAGTCATTTCCTGGAATTGTGTGCTTACGGGCAGAAGTAAATCTTAGAAGCTTAGATAACAACAGGGTAAACATGACTTCACTTCACCAGTCACCACTCACCAGTCACCACCCAACCAAAGCCTTCTTCATTTTCCTTCATTGCGAAACTTTGGTAGAACAGCCACATACAAATGGCGCTAAAGCGCTGCTCTTCGGTATATTTATTTGTGATGCACCATGAACAAAGTAGATATGAAGAAATCTCATATATGCATTGTATGTATATGTATGGAATTGTTATAGCGAAGCAATGCACCCTTCCGCAAGTTGCAGCAATATTATATACCTAAGTATAAAATCTTCTTAAAGGACTAACGAGCCGAATTGGAAATGCATGCAGCAAATGGCTACACAATTCATCCTCCTGCAAAAGTGCAAAAACGCAGTGAAACTGCAATTCACTGTTCCTGTGACTGTGCACTTTTCTAGTCTGATGGTGGTTATGACAAAGACAATAATAGAAGGATGATGGTGTATGGATGGTGAGTATATTCACTTGAGGATAAAGGCATTGTTCTGTAGTAATTGGCATGGTCACCTTTGACGTTTTCTAACTCAAAGGCGCATTTGATTTAGATTTTAAAAATTTTCAAATCGAAGAACGAGAGCATTTACAACATACGTCTCCATTCCCTCAATTTTATATCATAGTTCTCATTTTATATTCATGTTGATTGCAGAATTCGCAAAATTATATTCCCGGGGAGTTGACTCGATCCACAGTTCATTAAATATTAATTATAAAATCCGCCGGAAGAACTTCATTGCCGATTCTTAAAACTTCCTTATCATTTTCGAACTTTCTTATCGATGCAGTCAGTTTTTGGCATTTAATGTCAAAATAAAAAATTAAATAAGTAACAAATGTCAACAAAAAAAAAAAGTGTTAACGTAAATAATGTTTTAAGAAAATAAGAGAAAGAAACAAAAAATAAAATCTCTGAGAAGGAAGGCCAACAACATTTATGACCTCTCCGATGCGATGTAAGTTCATGTTTCCGGGAAATCTTTTCGTATTCAGAGTGTTTTTTTTTTGTTTTGCTTCGATATGAACAAAGATTGATTGTTCTCTTACCATCAATTCTCTTAGCATCAATAATAGATTCCCAGAAAGGTATCAACCACGTTTGTGGGACTACCCGTTCCACAGAACCACCCCAAAACCTTTTTGAATTTTCTTCAGTTTTTTATTAAAAGAATGATATTGATCTCAGGACCGATTTTTTTTTTTCAGTTCACCTTTGCAACCAAAACTTTTGGTTTATCTCTGGAGCTGATAAACAGCAGATTCCAATAAGGTATTAAGCATATCTATACGACTAACCGTTCGTCAAGGACAATCCAAAATGTTATGCGAGTTCAAAAATCATAGATTTTTGAAATATGCTACCGACATTACTTAAAATTTTCATCGGCAAATTCTCTTTTGTTAAATGAACTGTCAAATTTTGTATTGGAAATGTTTTACACAGTTTGGTAAAAATTATCCACAGATTTTGCTGCGGCAAATTAACCAAATTTTGTTGGTTAAACTTATCCAAACGTCATTGTGACGCTCAGAAATATGATATAAGCATATGATGTCTCAGAAAACTAAACCAAATCTGACCGTGTTCTGTAACATACTATTGAATCCCGATTAGTTGGCGATAAAAGTTGTGAATAAAAACGTAGTTTATACAAGAAAAAATAATTCGGACGTCTACATTTATTCAGGTCCGTCAAGCTGGAACCACCACAACCGAAATTCCAAAATCTAATGATGCCATAATTTAGTTCGATTTTTGGGCTGGTGATTTGGCGGAATTCCAAATTTAATATTCCTACCCTTACCCCTTAAATCTGTGGTGGACCCAGCTTGACGTCAAGCTAGAACCACCACACTCGAAATCACAACATTTCAAAAAAACTAATGTTGCCATATTTTAGTTTAATTTTTGGGCTCCTGATTTGGCGGAACTCCAAATTAAATATTCCATGGTTTGACCTTGAAATGTAGGTCCAAACACACAAAATTGTGGAGACTTTCTACACGCGTCCATTAAAAAAAAAAAAATACGGATTAGATGCAAAATGAGTTAAATTGGAAAAATTACAAATTTAGCCTTTCAACTCCCACTGGTTTGGGTTTTAGTTCTACTTTTTTAACCCCTCCTACTTCTGGTGGTTCCAGCTTGACGTCAAGCTAGAACCACCACACTTTTAAACTCGAAATTTCAAAAAACTAATGATGAGGGAATTTAGTTCCATTTTTGGACTCGTGATTTGACGGATTTCCAAGTTAAGTACTCCATGGTTTGACCTCTAAATTTAGTGCCAAACATATAAAAAAGTCTCCTCCTTCTGCATACTCGACATTAACACAAAACATAATTATTAGACACATACATACATAGAATTTGGTTTGGTAATTGGAAAATAACAGTATTTCCTAAAAGTATGCAATGCAGAATTCAATTTCAAACTAAGCTCCGCCATCTAAAAAAAAAATTGTTTGAGAGTTGGAAGGAGAAATGAAAATTTTGTTTAAATGGGTCCACTTAGGAAAAAATTGTTGATTTTATTTCTATAATTCGAATAAAATGCCGAAAGGAAATTCAAAATCTTGGTCTACATTATAAACAAAACTTTAAAACATTGATACCTACAGGATAAAACGTGATTGGCAATGGTCTCAACAGATAGCCAACAAGTTAGGTAGATAAGGTTTGAGAATCTGAAGCGAGAGCAAGAATAGGTACCTATAGAAGATAATGCTGAAGCTATTGTTTTAACCATCAGACAGATTATTAACTATGTAGTACGTTTGCAGACGAAATCTGACGTGCAGATTATTGAATTTTTAAGGTCTGTGCGTTGGGCCAATTTCTCAAAATGCAAGTTTCATTTTTTCAATTTGACTTAGCGCAAATGTAAACGAAAATGAGAACCATATGATAACGTTGGGCGGCAAGTTTGACTAGGTAGGTACTGGTACATGTCTTGATGGAAACGGAAGCAAGTTTCAAAATATTTTGAAAACAATTATAGACACAAAATGGTGTTTGAAGCCAAGTTGTCGAGCACCTATACGTACCTATATAAGTATTATACAGTTGCTTGGAAAAAAATATAAATATCATAATCATAACTATATTTTGTCATAGCTAAGGGTTCCAAGTACGTGAACACAAATCAGTGTCAACTTAAGTGTCCTACTTTGAACACATCAATGATGCAAATATTGCTTAACATCATGTTTCTTGCAAAACAATTTGACCGATTTTATTCGAGTTTTCGAATTACGTCTTGTAATACTCTAGAATATTTGATTCCAAATTTTTAGTAGAATTGGAAAATGTTTGACCTATTTCTTGGGTGCTTCAAAATTACTTAGTTTTTTAGATTTTTTTTATTTCATGGTTAAATAGCAACACATGCATGAATTTAAAACTGATGTGGTCTTATAGAAATTTTTATTACAAACAAGTTTATAGTGAACGGTTTTTTCCTCAGTTGCATATTTCCAAAATAATAAAGCAAAATGTCGGCAAAAATGGCGTTTTTTTCGCTGTTGCATTTTTCTGTAACGAGCACAGGTTTTTCGAAGTTGCAAACTTGGCTATGGACTACTATAACATGCCTAACTTCTTTGCGAATTAAGCAATTTTTTTTGTAATTATTGACTGGGCTAATAGCTATACTTTCTTAATAATTGTTCGTAGTAACAATAAAAAATAGAAAATTTTATGATCTACAAACTGTACCCGAACTTCTTTTCGATAGCATTTTCCATTAAAAAGTTATTTCCTAAAAACTGATTTTTTCGACATTTAACCATACCTTACAAGTTATGCTCCTGTCGGATCGACGGGGACTTTTTGTCATTGCTGCGTTATAGTCACTGGAAGGCCCCCACCAAGCTTAATCGTTATCGGAATTTCGTTAAGGTTTTGAGATTTGTAGGTCTATTTTGACTGGGCTATTTTATCTCGTGGAAAAAAACTGGAAACTCAAAAATTAAGAGTGAAATTCTTATGCGGGGAAGTTAATTTGATACATTTCGGGGGGTTTGAATGACAATTAAACCAAAACGATACCATTATAAGGTCCGTCAACCTGGAATCGCCACAACTGCCAATATAGCTAATACAAAGTCCTTTTTATGTAATGACTTTTTTTTAAGTAGGTTCAACAGGTAAAATATTCCGAAAACCTTTCGAAAACATTGATACACTTATTACTGAGCTTTTTTATTGTCTTTCAAACCAAGAATCAAAAGAGCCCATTCAAATAATTTGACGTGATAATGAGACGTTATGTGTTTACTTCCTTACGGAGCACAATATGAGGTCATAATTATGAAAAACGAAGTTTAGCTTATTATAGAATAATCTTATCGATTTGGTTTTAATTCAAGGTTGAAAAATACTCAAATGTTATTATGCTAAACTTACCAAAATAAATATTTCAAAGTGATAAGTTTCTCACCTTACCATAATGTGGTGATTTTCAGGACTTCGGATATGTTGTGATATGTTCTGTGGCTACATAGAATAAAAAGGAAGACTCACATGGACAATCGTGCTCGACAACTTGGCTTCAAACACCATTTTGTGTCTATAATTGTTTTTAAAATATTTTGAAACGTGCTTCCGTTTCCATCAAGACATGTACCTGTACCTACCTAGTCACTCTTGCCGTCCAACGTTATCATATGGTTCTCATTTTCTTTACATTTGCGCTAAGTCAAATTGAAAAAATGAAACTTGCATTTTGAGAAATTGGCCCAACGCACAGACCTTAAAAATTCAATAATCTGCACGTCAGATTTCATCTGCAAACGTACTACATAGTTAATAATCTGTCTGATGGTTAAAACAATAGCTTCAGCATTATCTTCTATAGGTACCTATTCTTGCTCCCGCTTCAGATATCTACCTAACTTGTTGGCTATCTGTTGAGACCATTGCCAATCACGTTTTATCCTGTTGGTATCAATGTTTTAAAGTTTTGTTTATAATGTAGACCAAGATTTTGAATTTCCTTTCGGCATTTTATTTGAATTATAAAAATAAAATCAACAATTTTTTCCTAAGTGGACCCATTTAAACAAAATTTTCATTTCTCCTTCCAACTCTCAAACAATTTTTTTTTAAACTTAAATGACATCGATGGCGGAGCTTAGTTTAAATTGAATTCTGCATTGCATACTTTTAGGAAATACTGTTATTTTCCAATTACCAATTCTAGCTTGACGTCAAGCTGGAACCACCACAAGTAGGAGGGGTTATTAAAGTAGAACTAAAACCCAAACCAGTGGGAATTGAAAGGCTAAATTTAACTCATTTTGCATCTAATCCGGATTTTTTTTTTTTTTTTTTTTTAATGGACGAGTGTAGAAAGTCTCCACAATTTTGTGTGTTTGGACCTACATTTCAAGGTCAAACCATGGAATATTTAATTTGGAGTTCCGCCAAATCAGGAGTCCAAAAATTAAACTAAAATATGGCATCATTAGTTTTTTTGAAATGTTGTGTTTTCGAGTGTGATGGTTCTAGCTTGACGTCAAGCTGGGTCCACCACAGATTTAAGGGGTGAGGGTGAGGAGTATAAAATTTTAAATTCCGCCAAATCACCAGCCCAAAAATCGAACTAAATTCCCTCATCATTAGTTTTTTGAAATTTTGTGTTTGAAGGTGTGGTGGTTCTAGCTTGACGTCAAGCTGGGTCCACCACAAGTTTGAGGGGCAAGGTATTTTAGTTCTCCATCGGGATTGGGGTACTAAATTAGCCCAAAAATCGAACTAAATTATGGCATCATTAGATTTTGGAATTTCGGTAGTGGCGGTTCCAGCTTGACGGACCTCATTTATTCAACGATTAGGAAAGCTATTCGTAAATTATTAAGTTAGAATGTACAGAATTGGATCCTAAGATCAATTTTATAATTTATAACAAATAATAGAGATCAGTTTATAAGCAATACATTACTCAACTACACTTCACAACGATGCACGCGGCAAAAAAAGCTAAACGGCATATTGCAAAATGAAGTACATGCAATAGCGTTTTTAAAGATATAAGAGAGATTTCTGTTGAGTTGAAAGACCAGCTACCAGTGCGGAATTGCATTACTGCACTTTTCAGCGTTTTTGGCGCATATCTCTCGAATCCCATTATTTACACTTTAAATATAATAAAAAGAAGTACACGCAACAGCCTTTTCAACAACACATGGACTCATAGTTGTTGACTTGGTTGATAAGTTACCAATGCAGAATTGCATTATTGCTGTTTTTTGTGCTTAAGAGCCGAATATCTTACGAACCTCATGGTTTAGGACTTAACTGCCATATAATGAAATGAAGCAAATGCCATAACCTTTACAACGACGTATGACTCATTACTGTTGAGTCGGTAGACCAGTACCAAATGAAGAATTGCATTGTTGTTATATTTGCCGATTTGTATGCCCACATATCTCTTGCACCCTATGATCTACGTCTTCACGGCTATATACAAAAATAAAGTACACAAAATTATCTTTTCAACGATGTATCACAGATTAATGTAGGTATGCGGACACACTACCAATGAAGAAATGCATTATTGTCTTTTTCGGTGCTTTGATTCCGAATATCTCATGAACCCCATAGTTTAGAGCTTAATGGTCGTACAATGAAATGAAGTCAGTAAAATTACCTTTTCAACGACATACAACACATTGCTGTTGAGTGGGTAGACCAGCTCCCATACATTTTTGCCCATTCTCCTTTGATTAAATGGTCGTACTGGCAAAAGCTCATATACCTATGTGCTTTGATAGTATCAGTCCTCTGAGATCTCATTTTGCCTGACTTAGCCAAATCAACGAGAGACTGTTTTGTTCAAACTACCACTGTAGGACGTAAGACAAAGCTGCTCTAAGAAATAACCCGCGGCCCAATTTAGCAATTCGTGTATACGCTGCATACACTTTTTATTCATGCTCAAAAAATGTGTCGACAAATTTGCACGTCACTCTTATTATAGTCTCTCTAGAGGGATTGCAAATATTCATATTCATGTGCTTTTGGATGTTTTTCTTCTCATTTTCTAAGTGCGCACAGAGAAAACTCACGCTTTTGGCATTTGGCTCCTTGACTAGACTAGAATTTGTATGCGTAGTCCAAAAATGTTTTGTATGTACAATTGCCTTGTACCTTTGAAATTTTTAAAACTAAGCCCCAAAATTCTCTTAGCCTAGCCAAGACCGTAAAAAACAATTCCTGTTGTATTAAACATTTACACTAAGCTTGACACCCCGTTGTTCTCCAATTGTCTTAGCCTCAACTGCGTTTCTTTAATTAAATTAGCTTTGTTTTTAGTGCAAACAGTTGTTGCATTTGACACGATAACGTTAAGCCCCGAACACGATTTTATATCCTTTTTCTAATCCCTTCAAGCCTTAGACCCAACTTCGGACTTTGACAGTTCCTAGACTTAAGCCTCCAAAACTCTCTGGAATAAGGTTAATTTCTCAGACCTTATTAATCCGAAGCTGTTTTTTTGTCTCAATTTTCTGGGTTTTGTTTTTAGGGAAAAATTGTCGTTGCATTGAACATGTCCATTGTTCATAGTCCCCAACTTGGTTTTTGTCCAATTCGCTTCAGGATTAAGTCCCAATCTTAGGTCCTAGAAAAAAAGTTACATCACATGTATGCAAATAGTACAGTCCCAACCACGTTATTTCGTTAATTTATTTGTTGATCTTAATTATTTTCCTTTTGTTTTAATATTTACTTTTGTCTACTTTTACTTTTCAAATAAAGTTTATTTAAAATAAAATTCAAACTTTGTTGTTATTTTTAGAAACCTATCATTTTTCCACTTTTTAGGCGGGACTCCACTTGGACTTGGTGCTCTTGAGGCTATATAATTCTTCTGCTGTTACACATTTTCAATTTTGTTTAAATGCCATTTAGAAGCTAAAAGACCATTCTTTAATGTTGGACTATAAGCGGGTTGGTAATGGTAATTATAACACATCCATAAAAAAGGTCCAAAAGGTCATTTGGTTTGGAAATTAATTTTTAAAAACTTTTTATTAAAAGAACTTTATTTAAAATTAAAACAAAAGAATGGATTTCTGGCTTAACAAAAAGTTATAGCAGAGCATTGTTAGTGATACTGTTGTTTTTAGATAAATTTCTTTCTGCTGTGTCATTTTTTTTTAGAAAATTGCCCTTCCTCCCTAAACAGGGGGAAAAGACCCCCTTATATATGATTTGTTCACCTTTTGCGTTAGTTTTTTATATATAGGGTTTTCCAATAGGGACGAGTTGATTGTGACAGCTCGTGGCGGCCATATTGTTATTTTTTACTTTCCGTAAAAATATCGTCTTTTAATCAGTTACTAATGAGTAATGACGAATCATCATGGTAAGTTACAGCATCGAGTAACACGTACAAATCATAAAACTTTATTATCAAAATGGGTTGGAAGTTGATCCCAATTTTGGTCGAAAAATGATCTTAAGCGATGAGGCCCATTTTTGGTTGAATGGGTACGTGAATAAGCAAACTTGCCGGATTTTGGACGACACCAATCCACGCCAGATTCACGAGATGCCAATGCATCCTAAAAAAGTAACTGTTTGGTGTGGATTTTGGGCTGGAGGCGTCATCGGTCCGTACTGCTTCGAAAATGATGCTGGCCAGGTCATCACATCTAACGGCGATCGCTATAGGTCGATGATCACCAACTTCTTTTGGCCTAAATTGGATGATATGGACACCGAAGACATATGGTTTCAGCAGGATGGCGCTACGTGTCACACAGCTGAAGACACAATCGATATTCTGCACGAGCGGCTTCATCTGTCACGGCATGGTTATCTCGCGCCGAGGCGATGTGAATTGGCCACCAAGATCGTGTGATTTCACCCCTTTGGACTTTTTCTTGTGGGGCTTTCTTAAGTCGCAGGTCTATGCGAATAAGCGGCAAACCACCGCGGCCCTCAAACACAACATAATCGATGCCATCGTTCAAATTCAGCCTGATATATGTGCCAAAGTCATCGAAAACTAAACCTTTCGAATCCGCGCCACCCACAGAAGCTCCGGTGTTATATTTCACACATAATGTCATTGATAGGGATCTCAAATAAAGATAAATCCTTTTTGATATCTCATATACAACTTGTTTTATTCAATTTTAAAATCGACCCGCCCTTAATGGAAAACCCCTAGAGTTCTCGCGGACAAAACCGGCCCTTGTACGGCGAATCTTCTATATCAAAATAACACAAAACACGGGACATTATCTTTCCTCGAATAATCGTAGAATCGTAGAATAATAACTATATGGTTACTACTTTTGTCTTACAACTGAATCACTTAAAAAGAAAATGATTTTAGATTTTATAGAGGATTTTGTTCATTTTTCATTTAAAATTCCTAGTTTTGCATTTCTCCATGCAAAAACGACATAACAGAAAGCATTATGGTATGGTAGACAAAAATTAGGGTAGGTACCTAGCGCTATCATGGACATCAAGACCAAGAGCAATTGTTTAAACGTAGGTATCCTTTGGTTCCTGGTGGATTCGATTTTTATTTGTATGTACTTGTGCTTGCCATGTTGTTAGGGTTGTATACTTAATTGCTCAAAATATTTTTAAATTTTACCTTTGGTTACGGTTGTAGGAGCTAGGACGTTGGTCGTCTGTGTGGTGGTGGCTGGTGGTTTAAAAATAATGTTGAAAATTAAATGTTAGCTTGTGGCACATTTGTGGATTTAAGCTTAGCGACTAAGAATATACATATTTCTATGTAGGTACATTCTGGTGTGCAACGCTCTTTTTGTATGTGCAACATGAGCAAGAGTGTCTTGTGATTGTGATTAATTAATAATGTTAGTTGTACCGTTGTACGATGATGCAGAACACAGGTACTTTTTACAAGTAGTACATAAAGGGATTACAGACTTGTGATTTCGTATAAATTAAGATAAGTATTACATTACAGTTGGGAATATTTAGTAGCACTGGTGAGGTAGGCGGGCGTGCGAAAAAGCCAAGGTCGGAGCTAAGGCCTGAAGAGAAGTGGAAACAAATAGGGGCTAATCAATTTACATAAGCTCAACACAGATGCATGAAATTAAAGTGAAGTTAACTCGAAACTGTAAATGTAGACAGGGCCAAAAAGAATTATTTAAGAGCCAATTTATTCACTATTGCTTAACTTGCTGAAAACTCCAAAGTTGGCCAACTTACAAGTTGACTTCAAATCCGTAGTTGAACTGAAAGTTGAAAAATGCTTTTATTCACTTCTTCGAATCTGAACTCCAGAGTTGAAATTTAAAAGTTGACCAACCTGCAGTTTCTAAAATATCCTTGGGATATTTGTGACACATGACGCTCAAGAGGTCATTTTCAACTTTTGTTTTGCATTAGAATTAATTTTAAATTTTGAATAATTTTTCCAAATAATTGCAATGGATTTTTCATTCCATGTGAAGCACGGAAGCAAGCTTAATTGAAAGCTATACAAAAGGGATTAGGGACAACTTTTATTTTTAAAGAAAATAATATATGTACATAGCAATAAGAGGTGAGTTGTCACACACTATAATTTGTTCCTATAACTATTTTGTTTTCCTAAAATGAAAATATAAAGGAAGAAACACAAATTTTCACAAAGAAGAATAATGTAATGTGTCAAACAGGAAAAGCCAAACAAAGATCAACAACTCCATGAAATGTAAAAACTGTTGTTGTGAAATGGAATCATGAATGGATCGATGTTCATGAGTATGTTTTTACACTTTTCCGGCGAAATCGTCGCCCACTACTTAAACATCACAAGACTAGAAAATCATTCCATATATAACATGAAACACAATACTGAAGTGATCTGTTTTGGAAATTGTACACTTGTTCTATTTTTTGGTGGGGGAAACGCACCATTTTTATAAACAAATTTCAATTATAAAAAAAAAATATGAAACCAAAAAAAAACTCATGCGGTCTTCCATTTCAGTACTAACTCACACGACGATGCTTGATCGGTCGAGAACTGAATAGCATGAATGAATAGACAGAAATGAAGAAAAATCCCAAGTTTGCTCGCTAACTTCTACAATTTCGGGGAGTTGAGAAAATCCAAAGTTGAACAACTCTAGAGTAGAGAATCAAAAGTTGAAAACGTCAACTTAGAGTGAATAAAAACTGTTTCTCAAGTTGACTGTAAAAATCCCAGAGTTATGTTCAACTTTGAATAAATAAATTAGTCCTAAATCGACTTAATATTTTATTTTAAAAACGTTCAGTAAAATTAAAACAGTCAAAGTCAAAACTTTTTAATCTCGCACTAGGGATCTGTTATATTTTACTTCGCATTGATTAACTGTCATTGATTAAGGACTGTTCACTTACTTAATAAATGGATCGTTAGCTGCGTTTTCAGATTGTTAGAGAAGATCTGCTTGTTGGGTCAAAAAAAAGCCACATTCGTAATAATGATTATAAACAAAACTGAATCTTCAGATAGTGAAATGGCGAAAGCAATATAACCGAAAATGAATCGAAAGCTAGATTACTTTGTTACCTATCCCCAAAGCTAGAAAAACTAGAGACAATGGTAAAGTGATAAGATTCCTTTGAAGCAAAAGCGGGACACATTTTCAAACTTTTGCAGGGAGTAGAAATTATGATTTTTTTAGTTAAAAATTTAAAATAGTACGCAACATAAACGACAAATGAAATATTTATTTAAAAAAAAAATTGTTTTGATTAAAAAAGGAAACAGTAAGAATGTGTATCAATCTCCTAACATTTGTTTTAAATAAAAACTTACAAAAATCAGCTTCAATATTTAGACAAAGTGAAAGTACCTAATAATAAAAAGTTTTATAGAAAATTAAAATAATATAAGTGTTTAAATACATATGTATGATTTAATTACAAATTTAAAATCAATATTCGTATTTGCACGCAGAATGAATTTCTTTAAGAATGCCATTATTATTTTTAATTTTTACATACAAATTATCACAGTTATCAGGAATTGATATTTTTGTTTAGTCTTCGAGAACTTACACTCCCTCTTGCATTTTTTGTTTGCTGCTGAAGTGGATGCCATTCTATTTCTATTTATGTAAAATAAAGCGTTATATTATTAATTATTGTGCTAACATTTGAGTTGTTTTTATTTAACTATCTGCCACTCAAATCTCCAATAAACATCCTAGCAAATTGTTTTGTTTCGATTTAAAAACGACAGACTACAATTTAAACTGACAATTCATATAACATGGAATATATGCACATGGGCTCATTTTCCTCCTTTAGATAGATACTCTAACTTTCGTTTAATATGCCCCAATTTGAATGCTCAGGGACGTAAAAAAAGTTTAATTATATAGTTGCTCCGTTTTGAGAATTGTAGAAACCTACACACTGATGACTGACAGATCATCAAAATTATGAAGCACTTCCCGACATCGTAGAATCTTGTAATTGCGCACAACGGTAGGGCCTGTGGTGTATACAAAGGAACAAATCGAAAATTTAAGATTTTCCGTTCAGGGGGCGTGGTACCCGGCCATTTGAATAGAATTGATATCAATTATGAAGAGCACTTCGGATTGTCGTAAAATGATGAAATTTGGTAGAATGGTAGGTGCAAGCAAATGCAAATTTTTAAATTTGAGATTTTTTAATTTTAATTTTAAATTTAGAAAGCGTGGCATCCGCCAGCACTTCTGGTTGTCGTAGAATGAGGAACGACAAAAATGTGCAAATGTAAAAAAAAAAACAAATAATAAGACGACATAACCTTGAAAATATCGCCCGCACCAAAAAAAAATGTATAAATGAATCTTACAATTTTTCCTCTAAGATTAATAGTTTCGGAGATATAGATCAATTCGCGTTTTCCAACATGGTGGATTTCCCCAGGAAGGTGGCGTCCCGAAAAACTGGGCTTATCTAATAGCCCCCTTTCAGGTATACAAAATTCAGCCATCCTATATTTCGTTCCATCAAACTATTGATTTTTTGCTAATTTTCCTGTACTATATTTGATATTTAACATTTATAAACTTAGATCTTGGCGTACTTTTAGATTTCATTACTTTTTACGGCTGACTTGTTACGCAATGGTTTTTGTATATAGAAGAACTACTACTACTTTTTTAACATCTATGTTTTTGTTGTGATATAAACTAACATCATCCAGCCTTCATGTCAGTCACTTTAAATGTTGTGATTAATGAGATGTTAGCTTGAAAAGCAAAGGGTCAGTTTTGAAGCTTTAGGTCAAACCAAAAGATCGGGCTTAATAGATAATGCAACGAAAGACCACCTACCATTATGTCGCCTTCTGGAGATGAATTGTCACAAATTTTCTTTCCTATGTTCTGTTCTGTATTTAAAAATGTGTGTTGCATTTTTTTAAATGTTTAACGTATATGTACGTGGTTTTTGTCAGTTGTAGGATTTTTGTCTGTAGTAATTGAAATTATAATTGATATTTCTAAAACTCCTAAACGTATGCAATTTGACAAAAGCATATTCAGTGGACCAGCCATTTTTCAGAGGCTGGGAACAATGTTTCGGTCAATGGTGGGCGTTACTGAGTCATGTCAACCGACTTCTTTTTTTTTACTGAAATTGAAGACATGGACCTCTGGTTCATGCATGATAGCGCGCCATGCCACACAGCCCTAGCCACAATCGATCTTTTGTGCACCAAATTCCCAAATCGTGTTATCAGCCGTCTTGGCGATGCCAAGTGGCCGCCTCGGAGCTGCGATTTGACCCCTTTGGAGTTTTTTTTTTTTTTTGTGGGGAACCGTAAAAAACCGATGTTAGCCCAACAATCCGAAAACGATTCAAACATTTAAAGCCAATATTATTTAAGCAATCCGTGAGCTAAATCCCGAAACCGAAACAAGGTCTTGGAAATTTGGAGTGACAGAATGCGCTACTGCGAAGCCAGCCGAGGCATCCACTTGAACGACATTGTGTTCCAAAATTAAAGGGAATGTTTGCTCTTACTAATAAAGGCATAATTACATGGAAAACATTTAATTTTGGTAATTTTATTGCATTTTTTAAAAGAAACTTGTATTTGGCCCACCCTGTATATAACATAGTAGGTACATACTAATAGAGAAAATTTTTTCTAAACGAATAAAACTCCGAACAATATTTAAAAACAAACAAGATATTTATTCGATGAAATATGAAAACGAAGTGAAGAACAAAACAGAAAGAAATTATTATTAATTTGATACATTTGTTTCATAGTTACTTTGATTATTTTGGCAAAGTATTTATTTTACAAAAACTAACACTTCCCCTCAAATTAATACTTATTTTAAATATCGTTAAGTCCTAGCATATTAAAAAACTTCATATGTTTAGTTCTTCCCGAATTCTTTGTTAGGATGTCCGCTGTCATTTCCTCTGTATTTATATATTGCAGTGTTATAATTCCATCTTCAAATAAACCTCGAACAAAATGGTACCTTATATCAATATGTTTCGTTCTTGGGTGATGAATAGGATTCTTAACAAGCTGTTGTGCTCCCAAGTTGTCATTAAAAATTAATGTTGGTTTCTGTACCAACACCGCAAAATTAAGCTCAGAGATTAAAGTTCTTAAGTAAAGAACTTCTTTGCTGCATTGAGAAATGGCTATATATTCTGCTTCTGTGCTGCTTAGCGCTATGGACGTTTGTTTTTTCGATTGCCACGATACCGCTCCTCCAGCAAGAATAAAAGTAAATCCGGTGTACGACTTCCTATCATCTTCATTACTAGCCCAATCAGCATCAACATATGCAAGTAGGTCCCTTGAAGTTTTCTTGTAGTGTAGTTTTGAAGAAATAGTGGTAGAAAGATAACGCACTAAATGCTTAAGTGCGCTCATATGGTCCATGGTTGGATTTGAATTAAATTGTGCTAATTTACTCACCGAATGCGTTATGTCTGGTCTAGTTGAAATTGACAAATACATCAAGGTTCCGATCAGTGATTGGTAAAGCTTTTGGTCAACTTCCATGGTATTGATGTCTGTCGTCTTGTTGAGCTTCATTCCAGGATCCAATGGAGTGTAACATTTTCGAGTAGTTTCTAAATTCATATTTTTTAAGAGCTCACGAATATAGTTTTCTTGACAGATGCTTATCGGGCTTCTTTCTCCCTCTCTATCAATTTCGATTCCAAGATAATATTTCAAAGGTCCCTTGTCAACGGTGTCAAATTCGGATTCAATTTGTCCTTTGATTGAATCGATCGATGTCTGCGAACTGCATGCTAAAATTATGTCATCTACGTAGACGCCAATTATATTAATGTCATCTTTTTCATTTTTTATGTAGACACAACTGTCAGAAACACATCGTTTGAAACCTGTTTTGACCAAAAGTTCGTTTAATCGTTTGTTCCATTCCCTATCAGACTGCTTAAGTCCATAGATGGACTTCTTCAGCTTGCATACTTTGGATGGATTGTTTACATCTTCGAAACCTTCAGGCTGTTTCATATAAACCTCCTCCTCCAAAACGCCATGAAGGTATGCTGTGGTAACGTCTATGTGATGTAGCAAAAGTTTATATTCCACAGCAAGGGCAATGATCAAACGTATTGTTGAATGTCTTATTACTGGTGCAAACGTTTCAAAATAATCTACTTGATATTTTTTTGAACAACCCTTAGCAACTAGTCTACATTTATACCTTTCGATACTGCCATCTGGTTTCCTCTTGATGTTAAAAAGCCATCTGTTGCCTATTGCTTTACATTTATCTGGATGATCCACCAAATCCCAGGTTCCGTTTGATGCTAACGAGTCTATTTCTTTCTTCATCGAATATGTCCATTCGTCCACATCTTGACCTGCAAGTGCTTCATTGACAGTGTTGGGAACTTGTATAATGTTGAGAGTTTCAATCGCGTTATCTTTCCTTGGTCTTTCAGGCTTTCCAGTTTTGATTAATTTCGGACGACCACGCCTAGATTTCTTAGGTGGTTCCAGATTTGTTTGTTGGGCAGGCATGTCATTTCCATCACATTCTTGAACTACTTTAATTTCTCTGTCTGTATTCAGCAAATCTTCCCGAATATCTCTGGGCTGAAGCAGTAAACACGGCGGCGTATCTGAGGAACAGATCATCTACCAAAAGTCTTCAAGGAGAAACACCTTACGAAAGTTGGTATGGAAGAAAGCCTGACGTATCACATTTAAGAATCTTTGGAACTAGAGCGGTGATCCTTAACAAGAAACCAGGTAAATCTAAATTTCAGCAAAAGGGGAAGGATTTGTTATGGTTGGTTATTCTGATGAGTCGAAGGCGTACAGACTTTTGGACCCAAAAACGAGGAAAGTGGTGAAGGACCGAAATGTTGTGTTTTTTGGGAGTTTGTTCGGTGAAATAATCAGTGACAATATTGAAACGCTAACCATTTGTCCCTTCGGCTTTTGTCATCAATAAACGTCACAAAGTATCTTGCTCCTCCAGAAGAAGTTACCTGCATTGGGCCACAAATGTCGCTGTGGATAACATCTAAAATGTCCTTGCTTTTTGTACTCGATTGCTTAGGAAATGGTTTTGTTATTATTTTCCCCTTAGCACACACACCACAATCTAGGTCCTTGCTGACGTTTATGTTATCAAGTCCCAAAACCATTTTGGAGGAAGACAGTTGTTGAAGACTTGAAAAATTAAGATGGCCGAACCGTTCATGCCACTTAACTGATGAATTTTCACTAACAGTCAACGCTGCTACCATCGATTTTGGTTTGACTACATAAACCTCACCATCTTGAATAGCTTTCATGACTATATTTCCTTGTGTATCCTTTATAAATGCGTTTCTTCCAGCAAACTCCACTGTGTGTTTCTTTCGCGTTATCTTACTCACCGATAAGAAGTTGCCTTTAAGCTCTGGAACATAGAACACATTTTTCAACTCCACACTTCAAGACTCCAATTCCAGGATAACGTTTCCTACGCCACTGGCCACTAGAAAATTATCGTCTGCAAAATGGATCCGTTCTTTAAGATCTTCTTTAAAATCTAGGAACAATCCTCTCTCGGAACACATGTGGGATGTAGCCCCGCTGTCCAAGCACCATTCTCCAAACTTAATTATTCTAGATTCTTGTACATGAAACAAACCATAAGAAGATGACGTTGGTTGACGTCCATCTTGTTTTACAGAGCACTTCGAAGCAAAATGGCCAACTTTTCCGCATGAAAAGCACTTCAACATTTTCTTACCTTTCGATGGCTTGAAAGAACGTTTACTGTGTGCTGCCAGAACATGATTCTCACCATTTCAAGCATCCTTTTCAAGTTTCCTTGAGTCTTCTTGAAGTAATTTTGCTTTTAGAATAGATAGTGGCGGCATCTCATCTCGACTTTCCAGTGCTACCACATAATTATCGAAATGGTCCGGCAAACTACAAAGCAATATAATTGCTAAGAGCTCCTCTGGAGTTTCCACTTGAATCTCCCTCAGCTTTTCAGAAATGCTATAAAATTCATTTAAATAGCACGACATCGAAATAGTACCGGTCATTTTACATGTCAGCAATTTCTTGAAAAGACTTATCTTGCTCGCAGGTCCTCGTTGGCTGAAAAATCTCATTGAGTCGAATCCATGCCTCTTTTGATGATCTGCAATTCTTCACATGAATCAGTTCCGTCGATTTCACGCTCAAGATAATCATCGCAAGCGCCTTCTCATCTGCAATACACCATGCTGCTGCTTCATTTTTATCCTCAGGCTTTGCTTTTCCTCCAGATACGTACGGCCACAAATCTTGAAAAATCAAAATGCTCCTCATTTGAATCTTCCAGCTTCCGTAGTTGCTTGCATCAAGTTTATCAATGCTCAACATTGATGCAGCCATTATTATCTTCAATAATAAATTAAATGTATGCAAGAGAAAAAATTAAATTATTGTTCTTGAACTTTCCTTCAAAACACGCCTGGGCCCATAACCTAATAGAGAACATTTTTTCTAAACGAATAAAACTCCGAACAATATTTAAAAACAAACAAGATATTTATTCGATGAAATATGAAAACGAAGTGAAGAACAAAACGGAACGAAATTATTATTAATTTGATACATTTGTTTCATAGTTACTTTGATTATTTTGGCAAAGTATTTCTTTTACAAAGTGTATTAACTACAAAAACTAACACATATCTAACTGGGTCAAATTATAGATTTTTTATTTATTTATCAATGGAAATTATCGATGACTTTTGGGACACCCTTATGTATGTGCAAATTGTGAATTAAACTTTCTTTTATGAAAAATTCAGTTTCTTGTCGCTTTAATGAATTTTATAACCATGAAACACTCCTTGTACAATTTCTGCACAGGGGCCTGTCTAAAATAACATTTAAATTTAAGTCGTCTCTAAATTTCATTATTGGTAGGTAAGACACATTGCATGCCACAAACACATAAAATTAAATCTACCAACTATACCACTACAAGCTACCTACCAATGACAAAGACAATGATAATAGTTATGATAATTTCAAATAATGACAATTATATATGTAAATATAACGCCCAGTTTCATGTTCCAAACGCAACGCCTGACCACAATCCTGAATATATTCAGTGCATTTGGTTGGATGCACATTTCAGTAGGTACTCTATTCGTTTGCCCCACATTAATACCCTATAACCATGGCAGTGACAGTACATAGTACAGAAGTACCTACATATATGGAATGGATACATAACTGCTTGCTTAAGTATTCACACCACCGACCGTTCAAGGTCGTGTTCAATGGCAAAACTTGACTATACAAACGACAAACTAAACGAACGAAAGAGCAAACGTCCGAGGATGCAGAACGAGGACGACTGGAATTGCCTTAACCAGCCTCATCACCATCTCCATCAGCAGCTGCGAATCATTAACAAATCTGTTAGCAACAATTTTCGCTGTTGGATTTTTAATTATGAATCCATTTCAGTTGCATGAACAGTCTAAAACACAAAACCCTTACGCTAGAGAAAACAACGACAACGATTTGTTCGTTGATAGTTTAACCGTTTTACGTTAAAGCATGTGCACATGCACTATGCACATAGAGTTGATAGCATTAAAAAAAGAGCAACTAACATAAAGCGTCCAGTTAAGAGGACCTCAGCAAAGCTGCACTCATTAATAATAAATTGCATTTAATAGCTTTTTGTAGAAGACAAGTAGCAAAACGTAGTCGGCGGCTGCGAAATTGTTAAAATAGCGGCAGCCTCATCTAAAAAAAACGAAAACAAAAAAAAAACAAAGAGAAAAACGACAAACAATTTTAAGCTCTGCAAAACGCAAAGGAAGTGGAAGTTTTAAACAAAAGAATGAAAAACCTTTGTGGTTGGGTTGGTTCTTTATTCAAAGGTCGAACAAAAAAAAGTGTGTTACAAATCCAATTATGGTTAGTTAATTCATGTCCAGGCAATTTTTTTGCGTCCGAATTTCGGCCCTTGTGATGTTTCTGATGCTGTATCAAGTAGCTGTGATCTTGTAGAATTCGGTTGGCTTGATACTTCAACACCCTCTCCATCCCCTCCAAGGCAATCCAGATTCAGATTCGTAAACGAATCACAGGCTCTATGAACATGCTCTAATTGTTTTCCTGGAATGGTTCTTGGTGATTCTATTACGAACGCTCTCGGTGATGATATCTCGTCCTCCTTTATAAGTAGCTTCAATTGCTTATTCGAGTTCTCAATCGATGACAGATGAGTGGTGCGAATATCGATAAGCTCCTTCTGTCTAATTTGATTTTCATAAAACTTGCTGCTTAGCTGACCCTTAAGTTCTCTTAGCAAATTCAAAAGATCCAATCGCCGCTCACAGCTCAGTCGACGCCAAGCTTCTTCACATTGCTGAAGATTAATTTTAGCCTCTGATTCGTACATGCATTCGATTTGAGATAAATTATTCATTTCTGCATCCAGTTGATAATTCAGTTTTGCAATAAAACGTTTTATTGATGGTTCCTCGGGGCAGATTGCACCTACCCGGTTAAGCAGTTCAATATCGGATTTAAGGTTATTGCGAAAATCTTCGGATCGCTTGCGTATGATTGTTTTCATATTTCTCAAATTATTCGAAAATAGAACTTCATCTATAAATTGATTTTTATTTGTATCTAATGACATGAGCTCTGTGTTGATGTGATCGATAGAAGTCTGAAGATGATGGGCTTCTGATTTTAGGAATTCAGCTTCATTTTCACGCCCTTTGAGTTCTGCAACGTGTTTCTCTTGTAATGCTCGTATTTCACGGATTTCTTTTTCACGAATTTCTTGGCGTTGTTTGTGGTATTCTTCTGTTTTGCGAATCTCTTCTTGCATCTGAAGAGTACGCTCCAGGGTTATTTTTTCCTCCTGCTCTCGGTTAACTTGATCTTCTATCTGAAAATTCAAAAATAATTTATTTAGATTTAATTGACAAGTGTTTAAAATGAATGAATGGTATTAACTACTTTTTCTTAAACTACGCAAGAAAAAAAGTAGTAGGAACAGTTCAGAAAAATAAATCTTTTCAAACCAAAAAGGTGAAGCGTGAAGTTTTAATTTAGTCAGTGTGTAAAGTATTGAAGTCTCCTGTGCGGAAATTTGCAAGATCTACCAGTAGACGTATTGCTAATGAAAACTGAACACGTACTGACTTATGGGAACTTATAAGGCTCGTTTCACACACATTCGGTTCGGTCTGTATTCGGTTTGAATATGGTTTCCATTAAGACCTCTTCACACACAGACGGTTCATATTCGGTTTGTACTCACTGATAATTAAAATTAAATTAAATGCATTAAATAAAATTCAGAAAAACCGAAAACGAACCGAATATGTGTGAACGCTACGTTTATTTTATGTTCCCTAGTCCCGAATACGTGCCGTTTTGAAACCGAATGAAACCTACTCGTGTCAAGGGATCGTTCGGTGCTATACGGTTTCTATTAGATTTTTTTTTTTGCCGTTTTATCGTTTAACACATATCAGGCACAGCCGAATACAAACCGAAGAGCGACCGAACCGAATGAAACCGAATGTGTGTGAAACGAGCCTTAAGCTTTCGCTTATCGATACATTTCTTAAGTTTCTTGCAACTTTAAATGAGCAAAAGATTAGCAAGGCAGTAAATGTTTTCAAAGAAAAATTCCTGCGACACAAGTTATCCCCTCAATCTAAAAATTGATTTTAACAGACTTTTTAGACTTTTGGGCAAGTAGGTATTGGTTTTGTGTCAAAAAAATTCGAAGTTTTAATCAAAACTAACATAAAGGTAATGGAGAAGTCCAAAAAAGTGATTTTCGACAAGATGTCCACTCAGCCTGCTTGTCTGGGCGTCCCGATTTACATTGAGCTCGAGCGTAAGCAATTGCGTGGATTTTCTTCAAATTTGATTTGAAGCATTTGTATGTGATTCTCTAGAGGCTTTATTCAAATTTTTGTTTTAGCTCATCTAGAACGAGTAGCTGCTGTGCGACAATTTCAGTTTTATCAAGCTTTCTTGAAAACGGCTCTAACGATTTTGGTTAAACTTTGTACATGTACATCCTAGAACAGTTTCAAAAATCCGTAGAACGGAAATTAGGGTTTTTTGTAAGCAAATTACATCGTTACTTTGTTTATTTCTTTTTCATAATTAGCTTCTTCTAAGCCAAGTATTCGCCCCTATTGCGATTGTAAATTATTAATTGATAGTTGATAAATATTGATATTTCGGATTTTTAAACTCAATTTTCTGAAAATCTGATCAACTATTCATTGATATTTGTCAGTTTCCTTATAATTCACAAGGGTCTGCATCATTCTCAATGACCAAAACTTTTTTTTCGGTTGGTTGGTTTAATATAGAATTTCAATATTTATCAACTATCAATCAAATGTAAATATCCCAGGGCCATGAGCTAAACCTTGGAGGGGGGTTAGAGTTCCCCTTTTTTGGAGTTTTTGTGAATATTTTCAAAAACCTTTGACAAAAATGGTAAAATATCTAAGGGCCTAAATTCAATTTTCTTTTTGGGTACAGGAATGATTTTTCCAAATTTCCAAGCCGTAGGGAAGACACCTGTCATAAGAATTTTATTAAACAGGTGAGTTATATACTTAAGAACATAAGGAAGTATTACCTACACAAAAATTGGATGTACAATGTTATCGAACCCAACAGAATTTGATTTTATTGATAAAAATCTTTCTAATACATCGGTTTCATCCACTCTTTCAAAGCTAAAATTTCTTAAGACTCGTGAACAAGGAATATTTGAAAATTCGTTCAGAGCATTTTCAACGTTGAAATGAATATCAGGTAGGGATGTGAAGTTTTTTTTTTTAACTCCTTGCAGTTAACGCTTGCAGCTATGCTGTTAATTTTGTTGCCTATTCCAATTTCTTTAAGGTTTTTCCATAGTTTGTGTCGAGTCAAGAAAGGATCAAGCCGTGGGGCGAAAAAATGCTTTTTAGATTCCCCAATCTATAAGGTAACTTTATTCCGTAAGGCCTTATGTTTGCTGACCAATTTACCTAGAAATAACAAACAAGGTATACACACACTCATTCACTGTTACATATTGCATAAGGCCGTGAAACTGTAAGTGGGGATAGAATTGTATTTCTTTTTTTTTTTCATATATCCGAAACTATACGAAAAAAGTAATAGAGAATTAAAAAGTACAAGTGACCTCAACTCCAGAAATTATTGTGTTTCGCCCAAGGTATAACAGTGGGCTCTTCAGTCAGTCTGTTATACCCTAATGACCCTACTTCGAACCTGACCACGGGTATTTATTTTCTAGGTGCACGAATTTAAACAAATTCCCCTAGAATAATAAAATTCACAGTATCTTTTTGCTGTGATTTTTATAAGAGTCGGTAAACATCGATCAAAATTTGTGTCTTAGTAGGGTATAACAGACTAACTGAAGAGCCCACTGTTATACCTTGGGCGAAATACAATAATTTCTGGAGTTGAGGTCACTTGTACTTTTTAATTGAATTTTATTCATTCACTCCACTTAAAACAGAAGTAATTTCAATATTTTAATATTTAAATTTCTTCATCTTCTTATTGTTAATAGGGAAAAGTTATTTGTGACGTTAAAGATGATAGTTTCCCACGTGTAAGCAAGTATTTTCAATGGGGTATTCATGTAAACATCTTGCGGAAAGTTATATCTTTCTCCAAAGTGGAAAATTATCTCGCTGGATGAATACCCTTTATGTATGTATACTAAATGAAGGAAAATTTAATTAGAAAGACTTCGTTTCGTACGGCGCGACGGCCGGCGCCAAAAAATCATAAGGTTTTTTTTTTTAAGGAACATAATGCAAAACTTTTTTGCTATAAAGATGGGTTCATTGTGCCCCTCTTTAGGGAGGAGAGGCATTTTAAAACAAAATATATTAAAACACAAGACCAACACTTACAACAAAAAACTTAACGTTTTTGAAAGAAAAAAAATGTGGTATTCCAACGTTTGGTATTTAATAAAACACAATTTTACACAAAATTAAAAAAAAAATGGTCATTAGCCCGTTTTCAAGATATTGAATTTTCAACAAAAAAAAAATCAATAATTTTTTAAAAACCCAAAAATTTTGTATGCATCGAGAAATTTTAAAACCAAAATATCGGTTCTATGACAGGTCACAGGTACCTTTAGTAATCGTTGTTGGTAATTATTTTTTTTTATCAAAATCGTTAGAGCCATTTTTGAGATAAATTATTTTGTTCATAATAGTTGTGTGGCAGGTACTGTTACTTTTAAAGCTAAGAAAAAAAATTCAATTAACCTCTAGGAAATTACTTAAGAACCTTAAGTCTAAAGTTTGAAGAAAATCACTTCGCTTTAGGCTGCAGGTTGAGTTACAGACATAAATGCGAGATCCACTTTCGCGTTCTCTATCATCGTCATGTTAGGGAAAATTATTATCTTGAGTTCGATTTTTTGCACGATTCCTAAACTTTTGCCCTAGCCCTATAGTACCTACCTACATACACTCCAATTCACTCGTTTAAATACGGATTTTTTTCAATAAACTTTTAACGATTTCTCTGTAACCTTTTATAATTATGACAAATCTGATTATAGAATTTATTAAGTGTAATATGGGGAGTAAGATTCAGGAAGAATTTAGAATCCTCCTAAAAAATTGCTAGTCTTATGGCTCTTTGAATAATTTTAGTCAAAAAATCGACCTAATTTTTTGTGTCATTCGTTTAAATACACCTTGAAAAACAACCAATTAGCTCAGAAAATCGTTAAAAATAGTATGCAAAAAATCAACAGTTAAAGACATTTTTTCATGAATTTAACAATTTTGTCAAAAGGAAGAGTTCTAACCGAATAGGAAAATGCTCAAATTCGAGACTATCAGGACAATGCTCATAGCAGTCGATGTGAAGGTCAAAACATTAGACTTAGTATGCAGCTACCTTCAATATAGGGAAAACGATGAAAAAACAACAAACCGCTAGCGAACATGGCTATATCACCTCAAGAAATACAACGCATACTCCGAAAAGTCTCAAATTCAACATTATCAGTTAGCAAAATCAATGCTAAAACCGTAGTTAAAGCCAACAAAAATGCTTTTTATCCGATTGTTCGGGAAGCCACAGATTTCAACCATCTGAAAACTTAAAAAGATCCACCGAAATCAGCCTGATTTTAATAATCTGAAAACTAATTCAATTTGGATGTTCCCAGCGGGTATACCTTTTATTAACATGACATGAGAAAAGAAAAAATAAGCTTGGGAAGTAGACATAAGAAAGGAGGCCATTTAATGGTATGGGGCGCAGTATAGTATTAATACCAAGTTTAAATCAACTTCAAAAGTTCACGTATGAGATCTGTACCAGCCTGATTTCGGTGGAACTTTTTTAGTTTTCAGATGATTAAAATGTGTGGCTTCCCGTGCAATCTGATAAAAAGCATTTTTGGTGGCTTTAACTACGGTTTTTTCAATGATTTTGCTAACTGATAATGTTGAATTTGAGGCTTTTCGGAGTATGCGTTGTCTTTCTTGAGGTGTGGTAGCCATGTTCGCTAGCGGTTTGTTGTTTTTTCAATGATTTACCTTTATCGAAGGTAGCTGCATACTTATTCCAATGATGTGACCATCACAGCGACTGCTATGACCATCGTCCTGATAGTCTCGAATTTTAGCATTTTTCTTTTCGGTTAGAACTCTTCCTTTTAGCAAAATTGTTAAATTCATGAAAAAATGTCTTTAACTATTGATTTTTTGATTTTTTGCATACTATTTTAACGATTTTCTGAGCTACTTGGTTGTTTTTCAAGGTGTATTTAAACGAATGACACAAAAAATTAGGTCGATTTTTGGCTAAAATTGTTCAAAGAGCCATAAGATTAACAATTTTTAGGAGGATTCAAAATTCTTCCTGAATCTTAATCCCCATATTACACTTAATAAATACTATAATTAGATTTGTCATAATTATAAAAGGTTTTAGAGAAATCGTTTTAAAAGTTTATTGAAAAAAATCTGTATTTAAACGAGTGAATTGGAGTGTACATAGACATACATACCTACATATATCGCAAGTAAAAAAGTTTAAAATTAAGATGCTGCTGAATTGCATTTTATTATCCACTGCCCTTTTCGAGAAAATTGAAAGTTACGACGACAATTTTTATTGTGTTTTTTTTTTGTTGTTTATTTGAGCTTAAGCTTTATGAATGAATAAATTCTCCGAACCTGCGAAGCAAACACCCAAGGTACTGTGTTAATGGTAGAGGTCACCCTAAGGTATAACATACTCATAGTATGTGGCCCAGGGCCACAAGTATTAGGCAGAAGAGGGTGGTAAAGGTACCCTTTTGTTGTTTTTCTTGAATATTTTGAAAACAAAGCAAAGTTTTTTAACAAAGTGAAATAAAATTAAATGACCTACAAACAAAAGTTATATTCAGGGTCCAGTTTGGTCACAAAACTAACACTTTTATGAACTACTTTAGTTCTTACAACTCATTTTAAATTTGATTTTGAAATAGACGAATAGGTAAACGTATGCGAATGTGTAAACATATGCGTAAACGTTAGCGGGCCTGTAAATGTCTATTTAACCAACTAATGTTTTTAACTAATGTTTTTAATAAAATTAAGATTTACCTGTCTATCCAACCAGTTAAGCTTAGCCAACACCTGGTTATTAGACTTGGATTCATACAACAGACTCCCATCATCTACGCCATGTCTCAACCGCCCATACAGCATTGCTTCCTGATCCAGTCTTCGTTTATCATTCTGTTTTGCCTTAAAATTTTGGTCGATTTTTTCCATTATGTCTGCACTCATATTGCGAGATTTTGGCCTTCGTCGATGATTTATTAGTTGTTCTTCGAATGTAATTTTTTCCTCTTCCAGTAATTTTCTTAGTTTTTCTCGACGTTCATTTAATTTGTCTTCTTTTTCTTTCTTCTCTTTCGATTTTTTTAAATTTTCTTCAGCTTGCTTATAGTATTCAGGAGCTGTCCAGTCTTCATACTTAGATGTTTGTTTACCCCAATGGGCGTAATAGCGATCAACAGCTTCGGTACGCTCAGTACGGATGTGCTCGTTTTCACGTTTACGTGCGAAAGCAGCTTGAAGATGGTGGGTTTTCATTTTATGTTTTAAAGTTTTTATAAGTTCTCTGAAAAAAAAAAAAATTATTTTATTTCCCTCAAGCTCATGTTCATATATGTACATATATTTGTTTCACAAAAAAAAAGTATAAAATATTCACAAAAAGCTTTAATTAACTGTGAGACAACGAGATTCCAGCTTTGTTATCAATTTTTAACTAGCAATCAGTAGAGATTTAATATGAAGCTAACCTGTAAAAGGATTTTCGCACATTTGCGTAAATTAACTTTTTAACTTTTAAAAGAACATTATATTAATTAGGTATATAAAAATTGCCGCTTGCACTTCTTGATTGTTTTTGAAGTTGAATTAAAAAAAAAATTGGCTTTTAAAATTCCACCAATTAGGTAATTAGAAATACTAAGAGGGTTTCGTGTGTGTTAATACTTTGATATTTAAATCAATAAGACCTTTATATTGCGAATAAAAAGACCTAGGTACATGAATTTAAAATGAAGATATTTTTCAATCCATATTGATTTAGTTTTTTACGACAGTATTCTTCAATAATTCTTCTCCAAGGTCTAGGGGAGCAAGGGGAACACCAACACAGGCCTTTCCTAGGTGGCACTTTGCAAGGGGTGGTAAATTTAGAACAATAATATTATTTTAAATACATAATGCGGTAGATATTTTTTCCCTATTCTCTTTTTGTAAATTTAATTTATGTTTTGCGGCATAAGAGGCTTAAGCTCGGTGCCACAATTTTTTTTTGTTTTATTGGAGTAAAAAACGTTGAAAAGGTTTCAAGTTAACTTTTGCTGGCGCTCACAACCCAGGATGGGCTTCGGCCTCAACTAACAAGCCCCTCCAGCCAGCTCTGTCCCTAGCTAGCCGCATGTCGTCATCCACTTGTTTGCGCCACCTGTTACGGGTTCTTCCTCTGCTGCGTACCCCATCGGGGTTGGATTCGAAGACTCGTTGGGCCGGTGCGTTGCTGTCCATACGCTCCACGTGCCCCAGCCATCTCAGCCGCTGTATTTTCAGCTTTTTGACCAGGTCAACGTCGCTGTATAGCCCGTATACGTTGAATCTTCTCCATACTCTTTCGATACACACCGGACCGAAAATCACACGAAGAATCTTCCTCTCAAAGCACCCTAGCAGATTTTTATCCGAATCTTTCACTGTCCATGCTTCTGACCCATAAAGCAGGACAGGGATACTTAGGGTCTTTTATAAAGTCTCCTTGGTTCTCTGAGAGAGGGCCTTACTACTCAAATGCCTTCTTAGACCAAAGAAACAGCGGTTGGCAAGAGCAATTCTTCGCTTGATCTCTGCACTGATGTCATTCTGCGATGTTGAGATTCCTCTCTCGATGACAGCATATACTTCGTCTTGTCCTCATTAACCGCCAATCCCATTCTAACCGCCTCTGATTCAATGCTCGCAAATGCCCTTGCCACAGCTCGCTTCGTTCTGCCGACAATGTCTATGTCATCCGCATACGCAAGCAATTGAACGGACTTTTGATAGATTGTACCGCTGGTGTTGACATGTGCGTTGCGTACAATGGCTTCAAGAACGATGTTGAATAGGTTGCATGATAACCCGTCGCCTTGCCTCAATCCTTTCTCAACATTAAAGGAATTGGTGGTGTTCTTTTCAATTTTGACGGAGCAGCGAGATTTTTCCATCGTCATCCTGCACAGGCGGACGAGTTTGGCAGGGATGCTGGGACTCGACATGGCTCTGTATAATTCATCTCATTTCACGCTATCATACGCGACTTTAAAATCGATAAAAAGGTGTTTTTTTTTCTAAAATCTGTCGGAGTGTGAACATTTGATCGACGGTTGACTTGCCTGGCAGGCTTCCGATCTAGCCTTGTATCCTTGGGTGGATCGCTTCACCCTCTGATAAAATTTTCGAACATATCCCCTACCGCTACAACCCTCAATAGACTCTACCGCCCGCTTCTCGTGCTCTCTCTTTTTCCTCCTGAGAAGTCGGCGTTTCTCTTTTCGTTTCAGCCCGTAGAGCTCCCGTGCTACTCTCTCAGCAGCTCTTGTTCGAGTCTGCAGCATTGCCAGGTAGGCCTCGTCCTTAGCTGCATGCGCTAGCCGGCACTCTTCATCAAACCAGGGGTTTCGTTGCATTCGCCTAGTGAAACCCAGCACATCAGAGGCGGCACTTCTGATGGCTTGTTGACAGTGTTTCCACTGGTCCTCTGCACTTGATGCTGGTGGCGGAGCTCCTGAGAGATTAAGAGTTACGTGGTCTGCAAAAGTTCTGTCGGCCTCTTGCGATTTAAGCTTCTCGACATCGAATCTTTTCACAGCATCTGCTCTGCGTTGTCGCGTCATGGATATCCGCATACGTAGTCTAGCTACCACCAGGTAGTGATTGGAGTCAATGTTGGCCCCTCGGAACTTTCGGACGTCCAAGATACTGGAGGCATGTCTCGCGTCTATCGCAACGTGGTCGATTTGGTTGACGGTTAGTTGATCACGCGACCGCCAAGTCCCCTTGTGTATATTGAGGTGTGGGAAGTAGGTGCTTGAGATGATGACATTTCGCCCCGCCGCAAAGTCTGCCAGTCTGTGTCCGTTGACGGAAGTTTCGTCGTGCAGGCTGTGTCCCCCGACTATCGAACCAAAGATGCCCTCCTTTCCGAATCTTGCGTTGAAGTCACCAAGAACGATCTTCACGTCGTACTTCGGGCACATATCATACGTTGTCTCCAAGAGATCGTAGAATGCTTCTTTGATTGAGTTCTCTCTCCTTTCATGGGGGACATGAAATCTAATCAGAAATGAAATTCAAATTTGTTGTCGATATCTCAAAAAACAAAAATAATTTGTTTTCTATTTTTTTACTTATATTAAAATTTTCTAGTTGTTCGTTTGTAGCAAATCAAAAAAAATCAAACCCGAACTGACTGACTAACTGACAGATCATCAAAATTATCACTTCCCGACATCGTAAAATCTTGAAATTTCGCACAACGGTGGTGCATTTAAAGGAAACAAATCGAAAATTTAAGATTTTCAATTCAGAGGGCGCGGTACCATCTATTTTCATAGAATTGATCCAAATTATTTGGAGCACTTCTTATTATTGCAGAATGATGAAATTTGGTAGATCAATAGGAATTAAAGTAAAAACAAAGGTAAAATTTTAAAATTTGAGATTTTACGTTTAGGGGGCGAGGCATCCGCCCATTTTTACAGAATTGATATTAATTTGGTAAAGCACTTCGGATTGTTCCAGAATGATGAATTTTGGTGAATTCATAGGATATTTTGGAAAATTTGAGATTTTCCACTAAGAGGCGTGGCACCAGCCTTTTTTTCACACAACTTATATAAATTAAATGAAACACTTCTTACTGTATAGTAGAATGATGATATTTGGTATAGCGATATGGCTTGAATTGTAAACAAAGAACAAAGGAGAATGGGCAAAAATGTATGGGAGCTGGTCTACCCACTCAACAGCAATGTGTTATATGTCGTTGAAAAGGTAATTTTACTTACTTCATTTCATTGTATGACCATTAAGCTCTAAACTATGGGGTTCGTGAGATATTCGGAATCAAAGCACCGAAAAAGACAATAATGCATTTCGTCATTGGTAGTGTGTCCTCATACCTACATTAATCTGTGATACATCGTTGAAAAGATAATTTTGTGTACTTTATTTTTGTATATAGCCGTGAAGACGTAGATCATAGGATGCAAGAGATATGTGGGCATACAAATCGGCAAATATAACAACAATGCAATTCTTCATTTGGTACTGGTCTACCGACTCAACAGTAATGAGTCATACGTCGTTGTAAAGGTTATGGCATTTGCTTCATTTCATTATGTGGCAGTTAAGCTCTAAACCATGGGGTTCGTAAGATATTCGGCTCTTAAGCACAAAAAACAGCAATAATGCAATTCTGCATTGGTAACTTATCAACCAAGTCAACAACTATGAGTCATGTGTCGTTGAAAAGGCTGTTGCGTGTACTTCTTTTTAGTATATTACCGTTAAAGTGTAAATAATGGGATTCGAGAGATATGTGCCAACAACGCTGAAAAGTGCAGTAATGCAATTCCGCACTGGTAGTTGGTCTTTCAACTCAACAGAAATCTCTCTTATATCTTTGAAAACGCTATTGCATGTACTTCATTTTGCAATATGCCGTTTAGCTGTGGACCGTGGGGTTTAAGAGGTATTTGGATACAAAATATAAACATAAATAAAAAAAACACACTTATAATATTTTATTTGAATTTTTTTTTACATTTATATCATACTTTCGTCCAGTATGACATTACTAAGGCGGTCCGCAGGTGGTGTAAACCCATTTTGATGGCGGGCTATGCACATATACCACAAAATTGATACATTATGTCAAGCATGAACAATAAAAGTGTTTAAAAGCCTCTCGTCCTTCCCTACCTCTATTTATAAGTATATATGTGTAGTATTTCTTGGCTCCACTATGACGCGATTGTATTCGAGCTTAACTGCCATATAATGAAATGAAGCAGATGCTATAAGCTTTTCAACGACGTATGACTCATCACTGTTGAGTTGGTAGACCAATATCCAATGAAGATGTGCATTTTTTGTTATATTTACCTATTTTGATGGCCAAATACCTCTTGAACCCCATGGTCTACAGCTAAACGGCATATTGCAAAATGAAGTACATCCAATAGCGTTTTCAAAGATATAAGAGAGATTTCTGTTGAGTTGAAAGACCAACTACCAGTGCGGAATTGCATTACTGCACTTTTCAGCGTTGTTGGCACATATCTCTCGAATCCCATTATTTACACTTAAACGGTCATATAATAAAAAGAAGTACACGCAACAGCCTTTTCAACGACACATGACTCATAGTTGTTGACTTGGTTGATAAGTTACCAATGCAGAATTGCATTATTGCTGTTTTTTGTGCTTAAGAGCTGAATATCTTACGAACCCCATGGTTTAGAGCTTAACTGCCACATAATGAAATGAAGCAAATGCCATAACCTTTACAACGACGTATGACTCATTACTGTTGAGTCGGTAGACCAGTACCAAATGAAGAATTGCATTGTTGTTATATTTGCCGATTTGTATGCCCACATATCTCTTGCACCCTATGATCTACGTCTTCACGGCTATATACAAAAATAAAGTTCACAAAATTATCTTTTCAACGATGTATCACAGATTAATTTAGGTATGAGGACACACTTCCAATGACGAAATGCATTATTGTCTTTTTTGGTGCTTTGATTCCGAATATCTCACGAACCCCATAGTTTAGAGCTTAATGGTGATACAATGAAATGAAGTCAGTAAAATTACCTTTTCAACGACATACAACACATTACTGTTGAGTGGGTAGACCACTTTGCCCATTCTCCTTTTAGATTTTATATTCAGGGGGCGTGGCATCTGCTTATTTTCACAGGATTGATATTAGTCATATGGAGCACTTCGGATGGTTGCAGAATGATAAAATTTCGTAGACTTGTAGATCATGGTGGTGAATACAAAAGGAAATATTGTAAAATTTTCTCAGAATTTATATTAAATGCCGATTGTTGCAGAATAATCAAATTTGGTAGAGTGGTTGGCTTTGAGGTGTATACAAAGAATAATATTGAAATTATGAGATTTTTCATGCGCCTCGGCGGCCGGCGGCACAACTTAAATACTAAATTTTCCTTATGGGTTCAGTGGGCAATTTTTGTTTTACCCACTTTCACCTGATAAAAATAATCCTTGCAAGAAAAAGTGAAATTACACCAATAACATACATTTTAGAAAAGAAGCCGAGTTCTTCTATACACAAAAACCTTCGCGTAACAAGTCAGCCGTAAAAAGAAGTGAGACTGTTAAATGTCAAACATTTTAAGTAGAGTAATATTGAAGAACCTCAAAATTATAAGAGAAATCAGCTATTTAATGATCGCTGACCTAAATTTGATTAAGAAAATAAATAATAAAAAAGGAAAAGGAAGAAAATTTTCATATTTAAATAAAAACAATCAGATTCACCGTAATAAAAAAAAATCTAATTGATTGGTTGGACGATTTTCAAAATATCAGCGTAGCCATGGAAAATTCCATCAGTTTTAAAGAATCACCCATCATTAATGAAATAAACTTCTCAGTTTTTGTTTAAAAATTTGGAATACTAGATACAAAATATAAGTTTATTTAAACAACGTGTTCACTCGTAAAAATTGTACATAGAACTAAAGATGCGCACTGCGCAAGATTCACTTGACTCGTGTTTAACTGTTGAGTCTATCTCGATCCATGATGTGGCTATTGAAGATAATGTTCCTGTTAATCATATTTGTTTATGGGATTTGGAAGTGATAAGAAGGGTATTGTGTAAACCACTTCAACTTCAAGATAAATTTGATGGTTGATTTGAAGACTAATTTATTTTTGTTTATGATGCTTATTATGTGGTAAACAGCTACAAGATAAATCTGGTAGTAGACTTGTACCGTACCTAGAGTATTTTGTTTTTTATTGCTGAGGGTGCTCGGTGTTAACTTATATATTATGGGTATAGTAGGGTGGACGTAGATTTACTTTTCTTTTGTTTATTTCAGGTAATATCTTGGAATTAAGTTCTTTTGACCCAAAAAAAAAAAAGCACTCAGAATTTTTTTCGATTTGTAATAAATGATGTTCAAGTTTGGCGATCATCAATCTATATAATATGTAAATACAATACATACACGCTGCTCCACTTGAATAGAAACAAATTTATTATCAGAGCGTGTAGCGCTTTGGTAAATTGCTTCCCCTACGCACAATTGCCAAAAAAATAAATAGAAGTGTGAAAATTGTTTGGTCGAACCTAGAAATAAAGAAAATTATGGAAAAAATGTGTAGGGTAGGCAATCAACAGCCACAACAGAAGTATACCGAAGAGAGGTAACTAGACTGGCTTCAAACTCAAGCACTCTTCTGCTAAAATCAAGGCGAAGAGTGGTGTTACAGCAAGTCTTAACACTATTAGACGTGCTATTCGTGGGTCACAACTTTTATATGAAGACACTATATAAAAGATTTTTCAGGAAGAATATGACGTAGAAGGAAGAGTGGACAAAATTGGTATTTTCTGATCAAAAACATTTAATTTAGATGGCCCGGACGGATATAATTACTATTTTCATGTTATGAGGAAGGAACCCAGGTTTCTGGAGCTCCACCAAAGCCGAGAAGGCGATGTAATAACGTCAGGTGCGATTTTCTGGTTTGGAACAATTGATCTGGAGTTTCCCACATTGAAAATGACGGCAAACTGCTTAAAGGAAATATTGCAAGAGGCTTTCCCTAAGTTTACCGATGCCTTTGGACCAATACCATGTACATTTTAACAAGATAACGTGCTAATCCTCAACACAAGAATCATTAACAGTTGGATATCCGACAAAAATGTTACCTTAATTCAATGGCCACCGTATTCTCCGGACCTAAATATTGTTGAAAACGTATGGGGATGGATGGTTCGTAGACTTTACGATTCTGGCTGACAATATGAGGACAAAGAATCACTTAATGCTGCAATCAAAGAAGCATAAAGTGCATTTTCTTTAAATTATATTAAATAACTGCATTATTCAGTCTGCAACAGGGTTTTTCAGGTTATTTCAAATAAAGGTGGTAGTACACATTATGAAAATATGATTACAAATAAAAAACTACCCTCTTTTACTGCATTTTTTTAATTTATTTCCTTATTTAAGAGAATGTTTCTATTCAAGTGGGGCAAAAAAAAGCAGTGTTTTAAATGAAGTAATTAGAAAAGTGGTAAAAAATAACCCTATGGTATTTTCCTGAATTATCGTGTCCTTGCAGTTTTAATCGCAACAGATTCCTCTTATGGGCACTAAAACTAAAAGGTGAATTTATAAATTTACCAAAGTGCTACACGCTCAGATAGTCAAAAAAAAGTTTGTTTCTATTCAAGGGGAGCGGAGTGTAACTATATACAAAATCGGGGTTTGTGCAGATGCTAAAACTTGAAAACGACTGGACCACAGTGGATACTTCCTTCTGTGGGTTTGTTCTTAATTGCCAGTTCAGTAATAATTAACCAACAAAAATATCCAGATGTGCTTCTCTAATTGCCCCTTTCGAAAAATATTAATAATAAATCCATAATCTAATAATTACAAATAAAAATAAAAATCCAAATATTTACATATATAGTCGCGCCGAGTAATTAAAAAATAAAAAAAAAATAGCCCAAATCAACATCACAGTGCAAGTGCCAGTACCTAGTGCCAAACAAAATCCAACAAAAAAAACCATATAAAAACCAACAACAAAAAATAAGTGCACTCATGCGAAGGCGATGATGCAGCAGCATACACCATAGCAAAGCGGTTCATTTTCCTATCTCTCCTTCCCACATCTCTCACAGTGCTTTGGCTTTTTCATTGCATGCAGAGTATTAGTATCTATATCATCTTATACAAAGCTTTTAATTGATTAAGCCAAAGCATATCAGATAAATTGCTGTTATTGTTTTTGGGTTTCCAGGGGCGGATCAATACATACTATTAAGGCATAACACTGGTAGTGTTTTGTATTGTGAAGTTTTATTGGGGCCCAAATTCAATATCAGCATAGATAACTGTTTGTTTTGGTTTTTTACGTTTGTTTTTTCGTAATGGTAGGTGAATTATTATAATATATAATTGATATTAGCAACATTCGGGGGCTGAGAAAAAATTTCTGTTCAGTGTACGTACATACTGTAAAAAACAAGCCAGCAACTCTTGGCACTAAGTGAAACCCAGGTAGGTGAAAATTCTGATTACTCCGAATTTAGCCTACCTGGTTATATGTACGTAATGATGTGGCTTATCAGCTTCAACCACAATATGGCCCTATTTTAAATTCAAAATTTAACTTCATGTGGTTAAAATTCACCGTCAATAAGCACACCATACATACATGTTCCATTTAACGTAGCCCAAGTTTGGATAGTAATTCGACTTCTAACGAATTCGATGCGCTGTCCGATTCAATCCTGAGAATTGTTTCCCATTATCCGCACAGTGAAATCGTTGTTACGGGCGATTTCGATGTACACAATTCTTCGTGGCTACGCTTTTCTGGTCAGACAACACCCGGAAGAAGGTATGTCGAGATTTTTGCTGAGTTAAACCACCTGACTCAGCTTGTTGACGTGCCTACTCGGATTCCTGACGTTGCAGGTCAAATCTGCAATCCACTGTGAGTGGACGTGTGCGGGAGTGGTGATTTACATAATTAAATATCCCCAGTTCTTAATAATTGTCTACACTAATTAATCATTACAATAGTCCCATATAAGAAACAAAAAAAAAAGTGCAAGTGCCACAGTACTAGTGCAAAACAACAACAAAAAGTGTAACTTCAAGTAGCGCCGCGTGAAACAAAACAAAAATCAATAGCCCATATTCCCTAAAAAAAAAAAAACCCAAATCAAAGTTCGAGTGCCAGTGCCAGTGCATAAAAGAAACAACAAAAAGTGCACCCATGCATCAAAGAAGATGATGCTAAATTACAACGATCCATAACACAGCGGTAAATTCCTATCTCTCCTTCCCACATCACTCACAGTGCTTTGGTTTAGTCATTATATGCAGTGTGTGTATGTATCATACCATACAATGCTTATAATTGATTGAGCCAAAGCATATCAGATAAATTGTTGTTATTGATTTTGTGTATCCAGGGGCGGATCGGTGCATTTGCTATTTAGGCATAACACTAGTAGTATTTGTACTGGGAAGTTTTTTGGGGCCCAAAATTGATAACAGCATAGTTAACTGTCTGATTTGGTTTCTTGTGTCTGTTTTTTCGAAATGGGGGGTGAATTTAGGGTTGACTACAGCAACATTCGGGGACTTAGGTGAAAAACAGGCCAGCTGTTTTGGCACTTAGTGAAACGCAGGTAGGGGAAAATACCGATCACTCGGAATTCAGCCTACATGGTTATAGCTTAGTGCCTTTATTTTTTTCTCATCATGGTCTCGCCGTATATGTTCGAAACGATGTTGCTTATCAGCTTCAACCACAATATGGGTCTTGTTTGAATACCTACTTTAATTTCATGTGGTTTAAATTCACCATCCATAAGCGCATCATCCATACTTGTTTTGTTTATCGTAGTCCTAGTTTGGATGGTAATTCGACTTCCAATGAACTCGATGCACTATCTGACTCCATCCAGAGAATTATTTCCCATTTTCCGCACAGTGAAATCGTTGTTACGGGCGATTTCAATGTACATAATTCTTCGTGGCTACGCTATTCGGGTCAGACAACACCCGAAGGAAGGTACGCCGAGATTTTTGCCGAGTTAAACAACTTAACTCAGCTTGTTGACGAGCCTACTCGGATTCCTGACGTTGCAGGTCAATCCGCTAACACTCTAGACTTGTTCCTTACCTCTGACCCTGATAAATACACTATTAGTATATTATCGCCTCTAGGCACATCAGACCATTGTGTCATATCTGCTAATTTCTCATGCCAACAAAATCCAGTTAGAGAAAAAACTCCCAAGAGAACCGTTTGGCAATATGAAAAAGCCAACTGGGACGGTCTCAATGATTTTTTCAGGAGCTTTAACTGGTCACTATGCTTCCTCGATAGTGACGTAGATGCCAGTACAGATATGATCACAAATTTAATTCATTGTGGAATGAGAAATTTTATCCCGAATAGGGTAAAATCTATCAAACCCAAAGAAAACTCATGGTTTGATTCGAGCTGTAAAGAGGTTATCAGGATCAGAGAAGTAAGCTTCCGTTGTTATAAAGCCAACCCTACTGAGGAAAACCGGAAAAAGTTTCAACAAGCTAGAAAGACCTGTAACGTTCATATTCGACGAACCAAATTTTTACATGATCAAAAGTTACGGCAAAAAATACTACAATGTCCCAAAGGTAGTAAAAATTTTTGGTCATTTGTAAAAAACATACGAAACACCACCTCGTCCTCGGTTCCAACGCTCGTCTTCAATGATACTCCTTTTGTCAGCTCGCAAGATAAAGCCAATTTGCTTGCAGCACAGTTTGCTGTTAATTCGACGCTGCCAGAAAGTGTTATGACTCCTCCTGTACTTGAGAGCGTAAATGATTTTATGGGACAAATCTTCTTTCGCACTCGTGCAGTTGCTAGAGTTCTAAAAGATCTCGACGTTCACAAATCCGCTGGCCCGGATAGTATCCCTCCCATTGTTCTGAAGAGGTGTTCTTCAACGCTGGCAAAACCACTGCGTAAGCTTTTCCATCTGTCCTACTCTACTGGTCTCTTTCCGAGTGGATGGAAAACAGCATTTGTCCAGCCTGTCCCTAAAAAAGGCGTGTCTTCTTCCCCCTCCAACTATCGACCAATTGCGCTTACGTCCCTTCTTTCCAAGGTCATGGAAACGCTGATAAATTTTCAGCTAAAGAAATATCTCGAAGAACGAAAGCTTCTTAATGACCGGCAGTACGGCTTTCGTAGCAATAGGTCCACTGGTGATCTGATGGTATATCTCACCGAACAGTGGCACAGAGAAAGTAAGAAAGTAAAGTTTTGGAGAAAGTAAGATTATTGCGCTTGATATTTCAAAAGCATTTGATAGAGTTTGGCATCAAGCTCTCTTATCGAAAATGCGTGCATTTGGTATCGATGAATCTCTTCTTCGTTGGATTAGAAATTACCTTTCGGACCGCTCAATACAAGTTGTATTGGACGGTTTCAAATCTGAAATCCACAATATAAATGCTGGTGTGCCCCAGGGCTGCGTTTTGTCTCCGACTCTCTTCCTAATATTCATAAACGATCTCTTATCTGAAACTTCTAATCCATTAAACTGTTTTGCTGACGACAGTACCGTCAGCTTTTCATATTCGTTTCTTGATTCACATCCATGTCCTTCGGATGTGGAACTTGAACGGCAGCGTATGATAAGCTCATTAAATTCTGATCTTGACCGTATTGTCCACTGGGGAATAAAAAACCGTGTAGAATTTAATGCTTCTAAAACTCAATGCTGTCTCCTGTCGTTAAAGCGGAACCCACCCCCAATGCTGCTATCCATGAGCGGCACTTGCATAGAGGAAACTGAACAGCTTTCAGTCCTCGGTATGTGTGTCACAGACCACCTTTTGTGGAACGACCATATATTTGACATCGCCAAAAATGCTGCTAGGTGTTTAGGTTTTCTCCGTCGATGCAAGAAATTTTTCTCCCCCTCCGATCTGGCTGTGATCTACAAAGCCTTTATTCGTCCAAAACTTGAGTATAACTCCCATATTTGGGCAGGTGCTCCAATAACCCACTTGAGTATATTGGATAGAATTCAAAAGAGAGCTCTTAAAATGATAGGTGAAAGAACTATAACGGAAACGTTTACATCTCTGGAGCACCGTCGAAATGTTTCATGCCTTTCGTTATTTTACCGTTATTTTAACAAAAATTGCTCTAGCGAAATAGCCAGTTGCATTCCTCCCCTTAAACAATTCAACCGTAATAATCGCGCTTCTAGGAATGCCCATCAGTTTACCCTTGAGCCCAACTTCGGACGTACAGTTAAGTACAGAGATTCTTTCTTTAGTCGCACTACACGAATGTGGAATGCTCTACCCAGCGCTATCTTCCCCTCCCATTGTGATCTACAGACATTCAAAACCAATGTACATCGGTTTCTCCTTTCAAATCCCCTCCAACCTACCTAATCGCTCGTGCTGTGTTTATCACTTTAAGAGTATTCATAACCCCTTTAGAGCGCGCTAAATATAAAAAAAAAAAAAAAAAAAAAAAAAAAAAATCGCCAACCCTCTAGACTTGTTCCTTACCTCTGATACTAATAAATACACTATTAGTGTATTATCTCCTCTAGGTTCATCAGACCATTGTGTCATATCTGCGAATTTCTCGTGTCACCAAATCACAGTTAAAGAAAAAATTCCAAAGAGAACCGTTTGGCAATACGAGAAAGCCAACTGGGACGGTCTAAATAATTTCTTCAAGAGATTTAACTGGTCACTATGCTTCCTCGATAGTGATGTTGACGCCAGTGCAGATATGATTACAAACTTGATTCTTTGTGGAATGAGAAATTTTATCCCGAATAGGGTGAAATCTATCAAACCCAATGAAAACTCATGGTTTGATTCGAGCTGTAAAGAGGTTATCAGGGTTAGAGAAGTAAGCTTCCGATGTTATAAAGCCAACCCTACTGAGGAAAACCGGAAAAAGTTTCAACAAGCTAGAAGTACCTGTAACGTTCATATTCGAAGAACCAAATTTTTACATGATCAAAAATTACGGCAAAAAATACTACAATGTCCCAAAGGTAGTACAAATTTTTGGTCATTTGTAAAAAACATACGAAATACCACCTCGTCCTCGGTTCCAACGCTCGTCTTCAATGATACTCCTTTTGTCAGCTCGCAAGATAAAGCCAATTTGCTTGCAGCACAGTTTGCTGTTAATTCGACGCTGCCAGAAAGTGTTATGACTCCTCCTGTACTTGAGAGCGTAAATGATTTTATGGGACAAATCTTCTTTCGCACTCGTGCAGTTGCTAGAGTTCTAAAGGATCTCGATGTACACAAATCCGCTGGCCCGGATAGTATCCCTCCCATCGTTCTGAAGAGGTGTTCTTCAACGCTGGCAAAACCACTGCGTAAGCTTTTCCATCTGTCCTACTCTACTGGTCTCTTTCCGAGTGGATGGAAAACAGCATTTGTCCAGCCTGTCCCTAAAAAAGGCGTATCTTCTTCACCCTCTAACTATCGACCAATTGCACTTACGTCCCTTTTTTCCAAGGTCATGAAAACGCTGATTAATTTCCAGCTCAAGAAATATCTCGAGGAACGAAAGCTTCTTAATGACCGGCAGTACGGCTTTCGTAGCAATAAGTCCACTGGTGATCTGATGGTATATCTCACCGAACAGTGGAACAAATCTTTACATCGTTTTGGAGAAAGTAAGATAATTGCACTTGATATTTCAAAAGCGTTTGATAGAGTTTGGCACCAAGCTCTCTTATCGAAAATGAACGCATTTGGTTTCGATGAACCACTTCTTCGTTGGATTAGAAATTACCTTTCGGACCGTTCAATACAAGTCGTATTGGACGGTTTCAAGTCTGAAATCCACAAAATAAATGCTGGTGTACCCCAGGGCTCCGTTTTGTCTCCGAGTTCTTCCTTATTTTTATAAATGATCTTTTGTCTAAAACTTCTAATCCATTAAACTGTTTTGCTGACGATAGTACCCTCAGCTTCACATATTCGTTTACAGATTCTCATCCATGTCCTTCGGATGTGGAACTTGAACTGCAGCGTATGATAAGCTCACTAAATTCTGATCTCGACAGCATTGTCCAATGGGGAATCAAAAACCGCGTAGAATTTAATGCTTCTAAAACTCAATGTTGTCTCCTGTCGTTAAAGCGAAATCCACCCCCAATGCCGCTATCTATGGGTGGCACTTGCATCGAGGAAACCAAACAGCTCTCAGTTCTTGGTATGAGTGTCACAGACCACCTTTTGTGGAGTGACCACATATTTGATGTCGCCAAAAACGCTGCTAAGTGTTTAGGTTTTCTCCGTAGATGCAAGAAGATTTTTTCCCCTTCTGATCTGGCTGTGATCTACAAAGCCTTTATTCGTCCAAAACTTGAGTACAATTCTCATGTTTGGACAGGAGCTCCAAAAACTCACTTGAGTTTGTTGGACAGAATTCAAAAGAGAGCTTTAAAAATGATAGGCGAAAGATCTATAACAGAAACAATTACATCTCTCGAACACCGCCGTAATGTTTCGTGTCTTTCTCTATTTTATCGCTATTATTGTAATCAGTGTTCTAGTGAAATAGCCAGTTGCATTCCTCCCCTTAAAAAATTCAACCGTAATACTCGCGCTTCTAGGATTGCCCATCAGTTCACCCTCGAGCCCAACTTCGGATGTACTGTAATGTACAGAGATTCTTTCTTCAGTCACACCACACGAATGTGGAATGCTTTACCTGACTTGACTTTCCCCTCCCATTTCGATGTGCAAAACTGAAATTGGATTTATTAATTTATTAGACTCTCTGTAAATTTCGATCCAAATAAACAGTCTCGTCTCGGTCTTGTCTGGGATGCTTAAAAGGCAGTCTCGTCTCGTGTCGGTCTCGTCATGCGAGACCGAGATCGAGACTTTCCTCGTCTCGTGGCCAGCCCTAAGCCTCTTATGGGATTGCGGCCAAGTTGTTCGAAGGCGGTAGAACCATTCTGCATTGAAATCGCCATTGAATATGCAAGTGGATGAAGGCCTATATACAACATTTCAACGAACTTTGCGATACCCGGTTATCATCTGGGACGGGTGCACGCAATGGCTCGCAAACGCTTAGCCCTAAATTACACGTTAAAAGATTTATGAAATGATGAATGACGTTTCGTTGGCGCAATGATTTTGCTTTCAGGTGATTTTTGTCAATCGCTGCCTGCCATTCGAAATATCAACTCCGGCAGATGAATTGAAGGCCTCGGCTTAATGGCAATACGTGAAGAAATTGAAAATGAACATGCGAGTTGCTTTAAATATGACCAGTCCACTGCACTGCAGAGTTCTCCAGTCAATTGTTGGTGATGGCGATAGGCAATGGCGGAATTCCAGTCGACCGGCATGATTTAATGTTCACTAAATGTTTACTAATTTATAAGGAAGCCGGTCGGAAGAGCTCATTACGAATGTTTTCCCGAATATCGCTTAGAATTAAGCTGACCATGGTTGGCTGAGTGCACGAGTGAATTTGGCTGAGAAAAGCAAGGCTGTGGATTATCTGATGACTTACATTCATTCAAATCCGTTGACTCCTTGATGAATGAGAACAAAGCCACCAACTATCCCACGGAATTTTTGAATTCTTTGGATGTTCCGCGATTTCCGCCACACGATTTGAAATTGATGCACCGAAGATTTGTAACGGAACGCGTTTTATTGGGAACAATTTCAAACCAAATGTCATTCAGGTGACGATTTTTTGGGGATAAGGCTTATAAAGGCTTATTCCGAGCGATTCGTATTCAAGCGTCTTCAGTTTTCCGCGTGTCTCGCTTTCGCTATGAGTACTTATAAGTTATAATTCGCACGGACAATTGCTGGGTGTTTGTGGCATCAATCTTGAATTTCTATGTTTCTCACATGGACATGGTCAATTGTATGTGGCGTGCTCACGTGTCGGCAAACATCCCATTTTGTACGTGTACTTGGCCGAGAATAGAACGAAAAACGCACGTCAATCCCGTTTGATTGAAACACATCGTCACTGTAGTTATACTTCAGTTATTTCTATTGTATTTAATAGAATTTGAATTGACCGAATTATGTAAACATCAAGCATACAAATTGTATATTGGGCGTTCTTTCCTCGACTTTGGGCTATTTTATTGAAACATATCCCTTGCTATTTTAATAACAAATGCATAGTAATTAATAGCAATAATTTATGTTTTAATTTCATTTTAGAGCTGTTTGTTTATTTAAGCTATCATAATATTATCGAACCTATAAGTTACATCGTCAATTTCTATTGCTACGTTAAAGTTGTATAAGCTACTAGAGCAAGTTCGTGCGATTCAGTCGTGCATTTTAATTTGTATCTATTTGAAATTTTGCAGACACATACTTCGAATTTAAAGTTTCTGAATTTGTTGGTGCTGAAGTTAGGGGAGGGGGGTGGGGGCAACAATCACCTTAGATTGAACATACAAGGGTGTTGTGTCGTGTGTAGCAGCATAAATTATTAATATTTACTTTGACCATTTGCTTCAGAATTTTTAAAAGTTCAAAAAAAATAACTATGCGTGGGAGATTATCTGTTATATTGACAGCAACCAGCATGTACATACAGGGTGTCCCTTAATTCGTCAATAGTATTTTAGGGCATGATTCTTGGTTGTATTCTAAGAAAAAAAAAATGTTAAATGTAAGGGTCTATCTCCATTTATCATCATCATATATCGGGGATTTAAGATAAGTCTTACTTTGGTGTACCCTGACCCATGATAACGTTGATTGAGCTGTTAGTAATATTTATAGAAAATTCGTTTAAGCCTTTATTTTAAGAAGAAATACCAGCCTTCGTAGCTGCTGGGTCTTAAGATATTCAGAATTGAGCCTGTTCCATTTCTCCTGCCCACCCTAATTTTTTTGACTTTGGGGTCAATTTTCTCCAAAAAATGCGTAATCAACATGATGTTTTAATAATTTTTTTGAATGTATGTTACAATACTTAAAATAAAAATCAATAACAAGTTTCCCGAAACACCCATAGATTTTATAATAATTTGGAAAAACAGCGGCAGGTAAAATTTAAAAAAAAATGTTTTTTTTAGGTTAAAGCTTGAAAAATTATGAATACAAATTATTTGTGTGGTTTTAAATAATTTTTTAAGTATGTTTTTTACTAAAACAGTTATAACGGGTGCACTCTGATATTCCTTGATTTGAATACATGCTAATTTTAGTAGCCACTTAAGTTGAATTCCACAAACTATCAACAGTTGTTGCAAAATGATTTATCAGAACTATTGCGAGGACATTCCATAGGTTCAACTAGCTCCATCTCATTCCATACTTGATGGTGCTTCAGTCCACTTTGTTCGAAAGGTAAACAATTGACAAGATGAAGAGTAAGCGGTAATCGTAGGATAGGAAAAAGTTAGAGCAATTCAATGGCCTGCAAGATCTCCCGACCCTACAATATTGGATGTTTTTGAATGGGGAAGAATGAAATAAATCTTTTATTCAACGAAAATAGCTTAAATTAACCTTAGCCTTAAATTTACAAAGAAACTTTGGAATATAATAAATTTAAAACAGAAGAATTGCTTAAAGCAGACTACTGCGGTCACTCGCCTTATACCTTGCATATGTTTTGATGTGTGTGTGCCTGTGTGTAGTGAATTTCAGTATCCAATTATTGGAAATAGAAAATTTCAAATTAACTTAAATGCCAGGCATGAAAAATCACGAGGGCATTTCATAATAAAAATAGTATTTGCGCGTCGAAACTCACAAATTCTTACCTTCAAAAGTCGCTAGAAATAATCTAGCGACATAAAAATTTTTTTTGTCGCGGAAGAAATTGAAACTTCCGTCGCTAGATCTAGCGACAAAGTCGCTAGAACGGCAACCCTGGCTAGGATCATTAATATCAATGTTAGTGAAATACGAAAACGGGCTCTAGCATGCATACAAAATCAAAGAGGACTCATTTGAACACCTGTTATAATAGTTTTAGTTCACACATAAAATAAAAATTATCGATAACCCCGCATATCATTTTGTATTCATAGCCATTCGAGCGTTAAGCAAAAAAAACCTTTTTATTAAATTTTACCTGCCCCTGGTTTTCCAAATGATCATAAAATCTGTGGGTTTCTCACCAAAATTGTTTTCGACTTTTTTTTAGTATTGTTTCATACATTTAAAACAATTATTAAAACATCATGTTGATTACACATTTTTTGGAGAAAATTGACCCCAAAGTCAAAAAATTAGCATGGGCAAAAAATGGAACAGGCTAAATACTGAATATCTTAAGGCTGAGAAAAGATATCAAATTTATTTAAACGCTGTTACAAAGTCTGGTATTTCTTCTTTAAAAAAAAATAAAACTAAGTTTAGTCATTATTACTAACAGCGCAATTACCGTTAACATGGGTCAGGGTACACCAAAGTAAGACTTTTATTAAATACCCGACAAAATGATATCAAAGTTGGAGATAGGCCCTTACTGTAGTACAATTTTTTTCTTAGAATACAACCAAGAATCATGTCCTAAAATACTATTGACGAATTAAGGGACACCCTGTATATTAAACATAAATGTTGTATAAACGAACATAAGGCAGATACAGTTTTTTTTTTAAAATAAAATCAAGTCATAACAAAATTTAATGGAACAATCAGTTTTGGGAGATACCATGGTAGTTGAAATTCACACATTTCAGATACATAGAACAATGAATTTTTAAAATGTTATCTAAATTTCTTAATTGACCTGGCATGCCCTTTCACAAATGATTCACTATTGTTTGGACTTGTGTAGGCAATAAAAAAAAATAATGTTTATTAAATAACAAATAACACAGTTCATCTGTTACGGACACTATCTTACTAGTATAATATATTATGCATGTTTTTGTTTATACATCTGTTTGGCAGTAAGTTAATTAATTACGTTACAACTACAAGTAGTTGAGTGAATATAGGGCAATAAAAACAAACACAAATTTGTTTAATAATTTTAATCATACGTAGGTGTGTCGGTTGACTTTGTGATGCTTTGTGATTCAAGTTCACTAAATGAAAATGTTATCATTTCTCAATAAGTATAATTTAATTTTTTTTAGTGAACTAGACAAACATTAAAAAAAAAAAAAAAATTAATAATGCAAAAATATTATAGAAACTGAACATTATGAATTAAACAACAACAACTTTAGTGCACTATTACCAAGTTCCTTTTTTTTTTTGTTTCAAAGTGATTAAGTTTTATGTTTAGAATTTATAGCTTTAGGCGGTGGAGAGGAAGCCTACACGTGAAAAATACCATCTTGGACAAAATACAGCATGACCACCTTAGCTGGTACTGTCATGTTCAAAGAAGATGTCATGAGAACCCAGTTCAAAAGTCAATAGCACAAAGACGTTCCAACACTATCGCGGAAGAAAGGCAGGCGCAAAAACTCCTGGATGAAACAAATGCAACGACACCTGCATTTAGTTGGCCTCAGACATGGAACAATCCAAAACCGGGAGGCCTGTCGACGATTTCTGAGGTCAACCCAGCGAACCCCACAAGTGGGAAACTTAGGTCAAGCAGTTGAGTGGGAGAGTTATGGTCCCCCTCGAGACCATGACAATCGCCGGTTAAATGAAGAAGAAGAAGCTTTAGGCGGGTGGTCTTGTCTAAGTATTGCTATAAAAGAGCGCGCCTGTGAGTGATGTAATAAGGACTAGTTCACACGAGACTACACCGCACGTTTTTTTTGTTAGCTTTAAACATCCGAACAATTGAGCAGTGGTGCATTTATTTTCATAGAACTGTTCACACGATGATTTTTCTGCAAAAAAAGTGTTTACCTGTAAAATTCGGATGTGTAGATACAGCTTAAAAACATGCGGTGTAATCTCGTGTGAACTAGACTCTAGACCTAAGTCCACCTATTATAAAAACGCGTTTTAATTTATATATCAAAAAAGGCTCGGTTATACAGACAAATTGTTGAAAAAAAATTGTAGAATATTAAGGTAATTATGATTTTTTGTAGGTAATCTTTTATGGTGTAAAATGGATTTTAACGGCGGCTTCAAGAATAAAATTTGGCGTTTCGTCCGAATTGGCAAGATCGCCACTATAGCCAACTGATGGGTCCAAGTGACATCAGCCGGAGAAAGCACCAATTTGTATGGAGCAAACCACTAAAAAGTAAAGTGACCGCAACTCCAGAAATGAATGTGTTTTGTTCAGATATGACAATGGGCTATTCAGTAGAAGTCTGTCACATTCTTCTAAGACACAAATTTTGGTTGATTTATACCGACTTTTATGAAAATCACAGCAAGAAGATACTGTGAATTTTATCATTAATTGAATTATATTCATTCGCTCCACTTAAAACAGATTAATATTTTAATATTTATGTTTCTTCATCTTGATCATGGACTATTTATAAGCTATTTTGAATCAATTATTCAACAAATTTAATTGAATAATGCTATGTAAGTCTTCAATTTGGCTGATTTATTTCAGTAATAAATATAATTTGTGTATAAGGGGCGTTTCTTTTCTCATATTCAATGCAGTTTAAAAAAAAAAACATTTCAATAGTACAAAACATAAACAGCTTGGTCCTTATACAAAATATTCCATATGTACAATTTAATAAAAAAATAGAATAAAAGATTCAGTTCATTCGACTAACCAAAGATATAAAACAAAGCACTTAAAAAAAAAAAAAAAATTGTGGGAGTTTTATCCTTTGAAAATGAAAAGGCTTTTGATTGCGTATGGCATAATGGCCTCTTTCATTAACTCTTTGTAAATTTTCTTCCCACGTATACCTAGTTAAATCAATACAAAATTTATTTTTTGAAAGAAAGTTTTTTCTTAAAATTTCGCTAAGCAAATGTCCTTTGTACTCAATTAAAACCGGCGGCGTGGCATCCTGAAAGGATCGACTCATTCTCCTCTTCTCTTCTATGTGTCTAACTTCCCATACAAAACTTTTGTAAGACAGAATTTTTTGCAGACGGTACATGTATTTAGGCGCAGTAGGTATCTCTAAAAATGGTCAACGTATCAATTTAACCTTCAAAAAGCACCCAATGCTCTTGAATTCTACTTTTACTGCTGGAAAATTAAAGGAGATTCAACATTCAAACTTGTTTCTTTGCAAAGACACGACAACAATATACATAACATGCGACAGAACAACCTTTAAATATTTGGGTATACATAACTCTACATAAAAACCTGAATTATAATATCCAAATTTCAGTAAGTATTAAGAAAGCTATATTTTAATATCAATTTTGTATGCGTTTTTGAATAAAAATTCTCGAAAATAAATTACTAATTTATAAATCTGGTTTTCTCCCTGCTTTGCTTTATAATATGCATCACGTTCCTGGTTCACTTGTGCGTAAGTTCAAACTTGTCAAATCAAAATTCTTAAAACCATTTTAAACCACCTTTCGCATTTTTCAACGAATATGCTACATGAAATTCCTTTTGTTGCTACACTAAAATATAAATCTTCTATAATTCATAATAACTTTATCAATAAATGTTTGTTAAATGAAAATCCAATACAAAATATTGCTGAATAATTTGTTAAATTGTTTTATGTAGTTTTGAGTTTTTAGTCAGACACTATACCTTAATTATTCGTCCAAACTGTTAAATAGTTCTTATATTAATACAGTAAGTATCTTAAGTAATGGTTCATGTTAATGCTCAGTAAATAATATACAATCTGCAAGAAGCAGTATAAGCCATGAACTCGAGGTTTTGATCAAACATGATATTGCGATTATAGGGAAGACTAAAACAGTGGATTCCAAAATACAGCGTAAATGGCGGCATGGACTTTCTTTAACCTTGGTACTAATTATTTTAAATATGTTCAAAAGTTTGTGATGTTTGTTTAGAAAAAAAATAAAGGCACTCGTCATACAAAAATTCTTATTTTTTTCAAAAACGGCCTCAGGAGACTTAAAAAAACAGCTAATTAATATTGGAAAATGCGGTGTTAGGCAATAACGCCCAAGGCAAAAGCGTCCAAATTGGTTTGTATTATCACGAAGAAATACTGTTGCGCAAGAAAACTGTTCACATAAGCCCGCCTGGCGACTGAGCATACTCTAAGCGGAGCGATGCAGTCGCATGAGCGGGACAGAGGATCCAAAAAGGGAGTTACAATCCTTGAACCCGCGAGGCGTGCAACCCAAGGTACTCTTGTTAAAAAAAAAAACTATTGACAATACCTTCCGTTGAAATTTTGTTTGGAAAAATCGCCCAAAATAGAGATAGGGCACCCAAATTTTACAAAAACAATTTACATGTTCAATTTTTTTGATATATTTCCGTTTTATGATTGAGGTAAAAATTTTTTTTGGGCAATATTTTCATTTTTTTTTTTTTATTTTTGGGCGATAAAATTTTTTTGGGCAATTATTTCAAATCGATTTGGGCGCTTTTGCCTTGGGCGTTATTGCCTTACGCCGGAAAATTCTTCATTTTGGGTTTTTTTTTGTTTTTTTTTGTTTCAAAAAACTGGTAATTTTTGATAACTCTGGTAGAACCATTTTTTTTTTGCATTTTATATCAGTCCTGTGAAGTTAGCAAAAGAATTGTTTAAAATTGACAAAAAAAAAATGAGAGCTCCCGGTAGCAAACAAAGAGTTCTAAACATTTTCCTGATAACTTTTTTTTTTTCTAAAACTTATTTTTAAAAAGTTATTCGCAAATTAAGGTGCCCATTGAGATTGACTAGAACCAACAATCTATAACTTGTCAATTCGTACCTTCATACATAGGGTGATTCACCTTAGTTGAGACAAAAACTTGACCCGGGGTTTAGACAAGCGAGTAGAACTAGTAGCATTTGTATCATAGTGTTAGTTTTATGGATTTATGTGTGACTAGTAGCTCTCTGCGCGATTTGTCAACTAGTATGATTTTTTAAAAATATTTCATACAGAAAAATATACAAAGTATGGAAACAAAACAAATAAATGAAAAAAATACACTACACTAGTAGGATAACTGGCAGGCTACTCGCAGGCAAAAATATTATACTATTTGGGCTACTAGTTGGCTCTCCCGTGTTCTGATACACTAACACACATAAACGCTACTAGTTCTACTCGCTTGTCTAAACCCCGGGTGAGCGAGAAGGTTTTAATGAACAGTTTTTGAAAAATTAATTTTCAAAATCAAAGCGGTTGTTTTTAAATAATTTGTTGATTAGAAATCTTGTATGCTAACATTTCTGCATCATCGCGACGCGTCGTCACGACGCGTCGTCACGTCCTGTTTATAAAGTTTTATGAATACAAATTTTTCAAATCTATTGAAATTTGCCTAAAAATTCAATAAATACTGACAGGTGAGTGTAAAATTGGCTAAATTGATAGTGAACATTTAAATGAAAAAAAAAATCAAATTATCAAAAGAGGGCCACAAAACTAAGTTTCTATTCCAGATAGATATTCTATGCAAACAAACAATGAAAGAAATCGCTCTAAATTCAAATTGAACCAAATCAGCGATAAAACAAATTTCTTATTATTTCTTTTCGCAAATGGTGTATCATACCCACAGGCCACAGCCCACCAGCTTTGTGTTTTTAACACTTCAAATATAAAACTATAAAAAAAAAAAAAAAAGAATCCCCAAAATCTATCACCCTCAATTGCTGATAGCCATTTATAAGATAAGAAACAGTTACAGAAATCCCCTATATTATATGGTATGCATATATTTTTAGAAACAATATTGTTTTCATTTAAAGCAAAAGACACGCTGCTCATTATCTCCCTTACCCAAGGGAAAAATTCAGCAGTACAAAAAAAAAATAAAATGAAAATAAAATAAAATAAAAACAAAAACCCCAAATCAAACAAAGCCCGAAAATCTCCCTTAAATGGAAACCTACAAAACCCCAAATGGTGATCATTTCCGTTTGGCCGATGTTCCGCGAAAAAGATGAAGGAAGACCTTCTTTATGCTTGCTGTACAGTGGGGCAATATATACTTAAATGTATGAATAAAATGCCAAGGTCAAGGAAATTGGTATAGGATTATGTTTAAATATTTGGAAGCTCAGTATTTTATGCTTAAGACTTTTAGAAACCCCAGAATCAAAATTCAGTTTGGCTGCTGATGAAGAACTGGTACCAGAATTAGTTTTTCGTAATTTTTAATTTTCTCCAAGACTAAGCATTGGTACAAACAAAAGCTAACAACAGTTTTGTTTCTTAAACGAGACCCCTGAGCTTATTATTTGAGAATCCGGCCACATTGTACATACAGAAACCAAGAAGATTGTGTTTTCACCCAATCAGTTTCTCAGTTTTTAGGACGCCTAGATGTTCATAGCCAACATCCAATCTTTAATAAGAAAGCACCGTTATTCGATTATAAAAATTAATTATATGGGTAATTTTAAAAATGTTAACTTCGATTTTAGTGATCAGATTTTCAAGACCCTAAATAAAGTTAAAATGTCGGGCTACATTACATACAAAATTAATTCGAAAGTCTTGAAAAAAATTACGCTGTTGTAATTTTAACAAAAAAAAAAAAAAAAAAAAAAGAAGGCAGCCAGGGGCATTTGCAGATTTAAGAAAAAACCCCAGGCATTCCAGATCGATACAAACCACCTCTCTATCGATTTTAAAGTCGCGTATGATAGCGTGAGCCATGCCATATCTCGACATTCCTAAGCTCGTCCGCTTTTTCAGGATGACGATGGAGAAATTTCGCTGCTCCATCAAAATTGGTAAGAACACCACCGAATCCTTTGATGTTGAGAAAGGTCTGAGGCAAGGCGACAAGTTATCATGCCTATTTAACTTCGTTCTATGGATGGCGGTTTTTTTTTTTTCAAAATAACCGGTTTTCGCTTTTTTCGGTTTTTGCCCCTTCAGTTTAACCTGCCGGTTTAAACCGGACAGAAAAACCGGTTTTTTAAATAACCCGTTTTCTTTTTTTTTTAGAAAAAAATGTGTGGATTCGTATGAGCGAGCTGTCAATGTGAATGAATGTGAATGAACTCAACAATTTCACCTCCCTAAATTTCTATCCCTGCACTACACTTTCGCTTGGAAATGGAGTAAAACATACCCAGTACACCAACCCAAGGGCAGATTATGTGAGACAACAAAGAATTGTTCATGCGAGCTTTGAAAGTGAATAAAAGTGTCTGATGCTCGATTTACGCCAAATCGGCAGTATTTCTGTCATTAAGCTGACAAGGATGAATTTGGTCATTCTTGTGTCAGTATACTGAGCGAAAATTGCCAATCTGTCAGTCGTGTAAATGAAGTATTAGTTAAAAAACTGATCACCCGGTTGTTGGGTTTTAGAAAAAAAAAAACCGGCATAACCGAGACAAAAAAAATCACCGAAAAAAAAAACAGTTGACCGAAACTTAAAAAACCGGCTTCGGTTTAAACCGGCCAGTTTTTCCCATCCATAATCGTTCTTCAATCAATTGCACAAGTCACTACCAGCGCAGCGGTATAATTTATCAAAAATCGTCTGCGTATGCAGACGACATAGACATTGTCGGCCGAACGAAGCGAGCCGTGGCAGGCGCATTTGCAAGCATTGAATCGGAGGCGGCTAAAATGGAATTGGCAGTAAATAAGGACAAGACGAAGTATATGCTATCATCGAGAAAGGAATCTCAACATCGTCGACTTGGGAAAAAAATCACGATGGACAGATATAATTTCGAAATTGTCAAGAACTTTGTCTACCTGGTTTCCACTATTACCTCGCAAAATGACATCAGTGTAGAGATCTTGCAACCGCTGTTTCTTCGGCCTAAGAAGGCATTTAAGTAGTAGGGACCGCTCTCAGAGAACCAAGGAGACTTTATACAAGACCCTAATCATCACGATCCTGTTCTATGGGGCAGAATCATGAACACAGAAAAAATCGGATGAAAGTCTGCTGAGAGGAAGATTCTTGGTGTGATTTTCGGTCCGGTGTGTATCGAAGGAGTGTGGAGGAGAAGATTCAAGTCAACGACGAGCTATACGGGCTATACCTAGTTAAGAAGCTGAAAATACAGCGGCTGAGATGGCTGGGGCACGTTGAGCGTATGGACAGCAACGAACCTGCCCGACAAGTCTTCGAATCCAACCCCGATGGTGTACGCAGCAGAGGAAGAACCAATAACAGGTGGCGCGCACAAGTGGAGAACGACATCAACCAACTCGGTGTTCGCAACTGGATACTAGCTAAGGACAGAGCTGGCTGGAGGGGCTTGTTAGTTGAGGCCGAAGCCCATCCTGGGCTATGAGCGTCATCTAAAGCAAAGTAAGTAAGTATCGAAATGTAATTTTTTTTGATGAATCAACTGTCATAGCTGGCCGAAACGCCCAACCTGCAGTTGGAGTCACTTGTACTTTTAGCGGAAACTTTAAAATACCAATTTTTAAGCTATGCTTCCCTACTGTATACATCATCGTCAAGAAATGTATAAGAGACAAATTCTCTTTCTGTATTCTAAATGGAAAAGATGGGAATCCACACCGACAAATCTATAATCGGATCGGAAAATGTATCTCTGCGTTAGCTGTTTTTCGAATCGTGTCTTCGTCGTCATCACCCATTGCTGTCTGTATACTTTAATCAAATTCATTCTCATCCCTTTGCGCTTCAACTACAAAGATTCTTTCAACAGTTGGGGATTAAAGAAACGAAGAAGGGGGGTTTACTATTCGAACACAAAAAAAAAAACAAACAGAATCAAAAGTATTGGAGCATTGGAGGTAGTAGACATTACTTACGAACACATCTCGATTTTCTATAAAATCAGCACAATCCCTCCTAAAGGAGGTCAGTTATCGACGACATAGTTCCTTTTCAGTACCTATACAAGAACATCTTGCGTAACAACAGAAAATATTTTCCAGTACTTTCTTCGTTCGTTCTTATATCCGTTTTATGTCCCTGGTACTTTCGATTCGTTTTTTTAAGGAAAAAGGGAAATTGTCGAAAACGCTCACAAAACAACTAAGGACGCAAGTGTTATTTTTTTGAGAGGTCTCGCAATCACAATAAGAGGAGGAGAAAAATGAATTCAGAAGTTTTGTTGGTGGCAATTTTTGTCGCCTTTGCGATGGTCATTATGGCGGGTAAGTTTTTTTTTTTGTTTAATCTTTTAAGATAGAATTCAACGGATTTTCAAAACACAACACACAACTAACCGTCGCTTCGTCGTTTATATTCGGGGGGATGTGCATTTAAGGGGAAGGTAAGCATATCTAGATATAAGGGGTTCTGTGATGTCTAAACCTATCGAATTTCGTTTCTTGTGAAAATTGTTTACACAATGTTAAGTTAACATGTCATTTGTGAAATACTTAAGGGGAATTCCCATTGCTAAAGTTTAACTGAAGATGCACTTTGCACGAATTTGAACTTAAATTGAATTGTTAAAACATAATATTTGCTGTAGCTATTGTTGCCAGAAAATGAAGAAACTAGGTATAGGGGGTATTTGCCATCAGTGTGGCATAAAGTAAGATACTTTTTGCTGGCTATAAACACTCTAAATACATATTGCTGTTGATAGCTTACTACAATATTGTTTTGTTTTCGGTAAAAACAAAATAATAAAACCAACGTCCGTGCGTCGTCGTTGCATCGTGTTATTGCATTTCGTTTTATTTGTTGAGAATTGCAATGGGGGGACAATATGAGTGGGGTTTTTTAATCTTTATCCCCAGATGCCAGATAAGTTTTTTTTTATTTTAAATGTGTTTTGTTTGTGTTCTTTTCGTTTTAATCTTTTGATGGAAGTTTAAATAAGTTATGAACTTTAACAAGCTGTTTTTAATGTTTTCAAAATCTTAATCAATAGACTTGGTTCTTTCATCTATGATATTATTTCAATCAACTTGTTTAATTAATCTTATATTTTGAGAAGAAATAAAAGTGTTGAGCTAAGTTCCTATACAAATTCTAATTTCGTAGCTAAAATTTGTTCCATTTACTGACTAAGATCTACACAAATCAAAATCGGTGTTCTAAGAAGATAGAGCAAAGTGAAGAAATGAGTTAAAATTAAATCCAGGTCTTTAATACCAAATGGTCGATCAACTGAAATTATGTTTTTTTTTTTTTTTATTTTAAGCGAAAACTAAATACAGTGCAAGCGTAAAGAAAATAGGGAAGGATTTAAGAGGAGTTACCGATGCACATTGGTTTTGAACCTCCGAATATCAAAATGACAGGGGAAAATAGTGCCGGATAAAGCATTCCACATTCGCTTAGTGCGACTAAAGAAAGAATCTCTGTACTTAACCCTTTCGGTATAGATGTGGTACAAGACAAAGAACATTTATATGGACTTGTACCACATCCGTACCGAAAGGGTTAAAAGAACGTCCGATGTGGGGCTCAACTGAGTTTATGGGGTTAGATTTTTGTTAAGAAATCGGCTTTTGAGAAATAGAATAAAACTAGAAAATAAAATAGAACATTACTTAAATAAATGTTGTGAGATTTTTCTAGAGATCTATTTCCACCTATAAATGTTTTTCACCAAAACAAAATCTCTATCAGATAGCATGGCTGGATCAAGGAAGGGAATATATATGGGAAAGAGCCCATTTACTCTGATTCCTGGATGAATTAAATGATAGAAATTTTCCTTTCTTCCTTTCTTCGTGACTTCTTGATTATTTAATTAAAGTGTAGTACCTCTTGTGTACTTTAACGTCCTTTTTACGATATTAATATAATTAATTATAGGTAAGGCATTTACAATCAAACAAATAGTAATCTTTCAATTTTATAGATCGATAATTTTAAATATCCAAGCTTTTTGAAGAAGTTCGTAAGCACAACCGAAACATCACTTGAATTTCTTTTAAATATAATCAAAAACAAAAGCCTTACGATGTTCGTACTTTTAAAATCACTCCATAACTACTAATTCGGCCTTGTGGCCTTGGTCGGTGTTTGTGTGTGACGCATGTATTGAAAAACTTTCCCGATTTGATGATAAGGACTGGAATGATACCTACATATATGAACAATTATAGCAAATATGTATATATGTTTATTAATATTAGGACTGGCCACGAGACCAGAAAAGTCTCGCACTCGGTATCGCCTTAAAAGACCGAGACAAGACGAGACGAGACTGCCTTTTAGGTATCCGAGACGAAACTGATATGAGACGGCATATTTGTTCCGAAATTTACAGAGAGTCTTAAAAATTAAAAAATCCAATTTCAGTTAAATGTTTATTTTCTTCTGCACATATTATACCTAATCGAAAATATTTCGTTCCATTAATCAACAGGTTGTTCGGAAATCGTGTTTTTCGGAGACGAGACCGGGACGAGACACTAAATTATACGAAACCGACACGAGACCGTTCTTATTGCATGTACCTGAGTTTTAAATAGTGGGTGTAATCGAGTGACCTGCTAACTTCACGAGATACTCAACTTGACTTGCTAATATCATATATAAGTCATTTTTTTTAAATTTCTTAAAAATAAGTATCAAAATGTTGAATTAGCCTATTCTCGTAATGCAAAAAAACTGCAAATTTTGGAGCCTTACTGCAAATTCCTAGCATGCTTGGTTCTCGAGAAACACTATGTGACGTGCTTTCTCACTGTGAAGTTAGCAGGCTACTCAATTACACCCCCATTTCGTGAACTGCAAAATCAGGAATAAAAATGCAAACATTTCTTATTTTTTTAACGCTGGCAAAAAAGGGAGTGGGGCGGCAAAAAAGGGCCACGAGACGAGAAAAGTCTCGGTCTCGATCTCGGTCTCGCATGACGCGACCGAGACGAGACTGCCTTTTAAGCAACCGAGACGAGACCGAGACGAGACTGTATATTTGGACCGACATTTACAGAGAGTCTAATAAATTAAAAAATCCAATTTCAGTTAAATATTTTTTTCTTCTGCACATATTCAAACGATAATCGAAAATATTACGTGCCAATAATCAACAATTTGTCCGGAAATCATATTTTACGAAGACGAGACCGGGACGAGACTTAATTAAACGAGACTAAGACGAGACTGATTTTAACGAGACCGAGACGAGAGTTACAAATGTCTCGCCGAGTCTCTTCTTGTGGCCAGCTTTACCGGGCGGCAAAAAGCCACTCTACGCCACTGGTGGAACGCCTTAATTCCTTAACAACACAATTAGGCCGTGTGTCAATTGAGTTCAAGGTGCGTTAAATTTGATCCCATGCCTAAATTTTGACATTACTGAGGTGAGCACAGTCGTCAAAATTTAACCTGCTCAGGAGTTCGTTTAAATTTTAACTAGTGAATAAATTTTGACGTTTGTATTAAACTTCTTGCACTGACACCGTCAAAATTTGAAAACGACGTAGGGACAGTTTGTTCACGGTGGATTAAATTTATTATGTGACTTTCACACGCTCTAATTAGCTAGAGTTTATCAACCAAAATTGGCTTATTAGCGATATCCATGATTAGGAACTCATACTTTGGATTTTTTGAAAACAATTTGATCAACAATAAACACGTTCGACGATTTCCCAGTTTCAATAATCATGGATTAAAGCGGGGTACACATTATCAAACCGGTTTGATGTCAAACACTCAAAAACATTGTGAACAAAGAACATGTTTGTCAAACAGAGAGTACACACCATCAAACGTGAACACATTTGTCAAACAGGTTTGATAATGTGAACCCCGCTTAAGGCTCTTACCAACCAATCAAACCAAACCAACGCCGAACATTCGGCGCGGCGGAAGAAAAATCGCCGTTGGCTTGGGCACTCTCATTTATCTCCATGTGAATAAATTTTGACTAGCGAATCTTTCGCCTTAAAATGCTATTGACGTTGGTGCAAACATATCCGTCATATCCATTTTGAAAACAAGTAACATGGAAATAGACAACATTTTGTTGTCAGTTTTTGGTGTTAGATAAGCGTTTGAAAGGGGAACTCCGCGGATTATATTGTAAACAAATTATGTCTATGTTGAGATCGATAAATGGGCTGGAACTTCAAAAAAAAAAAAAAATGCTAGCATCTCGTTTACCAAAAGTCGTAAGAAATCACTCTAAACATTTTAAAACCATTCAATATTTTCGTTAAAAAAGTGTTAGAAGTAGAAAACTCCAGGATTATGCTTTGGAAACATATTCAGACTAGCCATTTTATTCGAAAAATTAGATTTTACTATTACTATTTACGTTATTTTTTTTCTGCCTGAATGTCACAGAACTAATTTGTTTAGGTGTAACAAACTCTTAGACAAGGTTTCTTTCATCCAAAAAAAATATTTTAAGGTATGTATATTATATTTCAAAAAAAATGATCTTCTGGCGTAAAGTTATAATATAACTTTTTAAAATCAATTTTCTCGCTGAAATCAAGCAGAACTATTTTGGAAAACTATCAGGAACTATAGAACTCAGGTGCATACGATAAGAACTCCAAACAAAATTGAGATGCCGGCACTACTTGTTATGCTAAATTCACGGAAATGTGTGTGTGTATCGTGTTTCGTTTATTTACATTTTAATGTAATATGTCTGTAAATATTTTTGAAGTACCTACAAAGCCTTCACAAACAACACAAACCTTTTTTTGTAAACTGAGTATTTGTTTGCCATCTCCTTTTATAAGATAAAATTAAAAAATCTATTTTTAAACAATTATACCATATCGTTGGTTTTAGATAATTAATCCTAGTTTCGAAGCAAAACTTTTACCTAAAATGTTTCGAGGAGCACCTTCTCCTTACTTCTTCTTGTTCTAAATTGCATTTATGGTTTTATAATTAGAAGATGAAGAAATTTAAATATTAAAATATTGAAATTACTTCTGTTTTAAGTGGAGTGAATGAATAAAATTCAATTAAAAGTACAAGTGACCTCAACTCCAGAAATAATTGTGTTTCGCCCAAGGTATAACAGTGGGCTCTTCAGTCAGTCTGTTATACCCTTAGTAGGGTATAACAGACTGACTGAAGAGCCCACTGTTATACCCTACTAAGGGTATAACAGACTGACTGAAGAGCCCACTGTTATACCTTGGGCGAAACACAATTATTTCTGGAGTTGAGGTCACTTGTACTTTTAATTGAATTCTATGGTTTTATTTTTCTATGTACACATGTACCTATGATATTAGCGTGGGCATGAGAAAAAAAGTTAATCTAAGGTGACAGTTATATAGCTTTCATTGAAACCCATAATTTTAAATTTGTATTGTTAATTTTGATTAAAATTAAAAGTGTGTTTTTTTTTTTTTTGACTATAAATACTAATTAATTAAATTATTATGGCATCAACAAAAAATCATTCTTTAATATTTCTTTCAAAACCTTAAACAAATTTGTAAAACTAATTAAAAAATTAATTCTGATGATGATTCGCATAAGACGCAAAAAAAAACTTAAAAACCATTCATACGGGAGGGGAATTCAAGTTTCCCCACTAAGGCGAGAAGGACAGTTAACAAACAATTTTTAAAAAATTATAGATTAGAAACTAAGTTTGATATACATAATTTTACTCGAAAACTGAGCCAAATTCAATAGTTTAACTTAAAAGGCTTTTTGTTGGAAATAAACTTTTCTATCAAAACGGATGTTTAAAAAATCTTTAATTTTTATTTTTTTTTTTCCTAAACTTCACATAACTTTTTTTGTTCAAAGATAGGCGATTTTAAATACAAGAGAACATTTTTTCTCTTTTGCTCATAAGCCTTAACATTTTGAAAATGGGTTCATGAATTTTGATTTCAATTTTATGAGATAATAGGACGTGCCAAAAACTTTTTGAGAAAAAAAGTTAATCTAAGATGTCAGTTATATAGCTTTCATTGAAACCCATAATTTAAAATTTGTATTGTTAATTTTGATTCAAATTAAAAATTTGTGTTTTTTTTTTTTTTGACTATAAATACTAATTAATTAAATTATTATGGCATCAACAAAAAATCATTCTTTAATATTTCTTTCAAAACCTTAAAAAAATTTGTAAAACTAATTAAAAAATTAATTCTGATGATGATTCGCATAAGACGCCAAAAAAAAACTTAAAAACTATTCATACGGAAGGGGAATTCAAGTTTCCCCGCTAAGACGAGATGGACAGTAACCAAAATTTTTTTAAAAAATTATAGTTTAGAAACTAAGTTTGATATACATAATATTAATCGAAAACTAAGCCAAATTCAATAGTTTAACTTAAAAGGCTTTTTGTTGGGAATAAACTTTTCTATCAAATCGGATGTTTAAAAAATCTTTAATTTTTATTTTTTTTTTTTTCTAAACTACACATAACTTTTTTTTGTTCAAAGATAGGCGATTTTAAATACAAGAGAACATTTTTCTCTTTTGCTCATAAGCCTTAACATTTTGAAAATGGGTTCATGAATTTTGATTTCAATTTTATAAGATAATAGGACGTGTCAAAAACTTTTTTGAAAATTTTACTTGCCTAACTTAAACAAATAATTTATTTTATAAGTCAATATTTTAAAATTTGTCTTTATTTTGAAATATAAATTTTTATGCATAATATTTAGAAAAAAAAAAAAAAAAAAAACATCCACCCATTCCACCCATTCTAAAAATATTGTTCCTGATGTAGCCCCAACCAAATAATAAAAATACTCAAAAAAGCAATATAACGCCCACTCTAATGTATAAAATCTGGCATTTTGAAATAATTTTGTGGAAGTTTTCACAAAATCTGTTTATCCTTCGATAAGGTAAATGTTGAGCTTGCTTTGTACATACATATGTATGTATGTATGCAGCAAACATACAGTGGGTGTAGGTTATAATGTTATGCTTGTGTCTGCTAACTTAAATATTTGGGTTCGAGGTTTGGACTTATACTTTACTTAAGGTAACCATCTATTCTCTTATACAACCGCCTTCAACTGGATGTCGCCCATCGGATTTTCATAAGATAAACTCAAACTTTTCAATCCACCCCAACCAGCTAACATGGTTCACACGTAATTTTTCTTATATTTAAATATACATATGTAGTTAATTCCATTATGCAATTATTCACTTTTTTATTGCTTAGTTCCATAATTTGGACTGGCCACGAAACGAGACAAATCTCGGTCTCGGTCTCGCATGACAAGACCGAGACGAGACGAGACTGCCTTTAAAGCATCCGAGATGAGACCGAGACGAGAGTCTTATAAATTGAAAAAATCTAATTTCGGTTTAATATTTATTTTCTTCTGCATACATAATCATACTGTATCGGGAACAAATTATATTTTCACACATCGAAAATATTTCGTTCCAATAATCAACAGGTTGTCCGGAAATCGTATTTTTAGAAGACGAGACCCGGTCGAGACTACTAATTCAAATTTTCTCGCGAAAAAGGCGAGCCTGAGACCGAGACGGACTCAATTATACGAGACCGAGACGAGACTAAAAATTTTCGATTTAAACGAGACCGAGACCAGACTTACAAAAGTCTTGCCGAGTCTCGTCTCGTGGTCAGCCCTATACATAATAATTGCAGTACAAATCGGAAAACAGAAAATTTCTAACGCATTTAATTAAAAAATTTAAAAAATATGGTAAAATATGGAAAACTCATAATAAATTCCAGTCTAACTATTATATATTGTTAAATACAAATTATTGTAGTTTTTAATTTTTATTATGTTGTTTGAAAAATCCAAGTTTTCCAATTCCACCATCATCGCGTGCTCCGCAATCTTAGCCTTGTTTCTGCAAAATATCTCCTAAAATATTGAATACGAAAATTTTAAATTTTCTGTTGGGTTCACAGGCTAACACGGCCTTAGAAACAAAGAAGTAAAACTAGTTCTTAAAGTTATTTTTGAAGTTGAACTCATATCCATTATCCATTTTTCGCCATCTGCCTATAGATTTTCAAGAAATTCTTGTTGAAAAATTATTAAAAAACACATTTTTTTAGTTTGTAATAATACCTAAAGTAGGTAGATACAAATCTTCTTCTCAAAATAAGGTTTAAATCATTCAATTATCTATTTTTAATTTCCGATAAAACCTGAGTTAAATGCAAGCTTTCGCCCATTTTGTTTGTACTGTTTTTGGGGTTGAAATTTAAAAAAATCGTATCGATTTTTTTGAAAAAAAAAAAAAAAAATAACCCGTTGTTTTAACTATAACCCCAAAAATAGCTAACAGAAACACTATTTTCTTTATTTTTCCTATCAGGAATATCTCAAAAAAAAATCAAAGGGTTTTGTATTTATCTAAAACATAAGACATAATTGAAATTAATAATAGATTGTACTGTTCATAATAAACCAATTTATTTTTCGTTGGACAATGATGCTAGCTGTATATTTATTTCCATCACCAAAAATGCTTTTTTTTTTAATTCTTTTAGTAAATTAAATTGAAATTACCATGGTTCTCACAAAATAGCCGCCTTTTATCAATTCGTGTCTTTCGTAATATCAAACGAATTTGTTGTATTCAAATCGCTTCCATTCGAATATTTTAAGTATTTATAAAGAAGATGATATTTTATTTCTGTGGGATATGGTATAAATATGATAACTCAATTAAAAGTTAATTTGAATATCTTAATACATAGATATTTAATTTTCTTCATCTTCATTATTATAAACATGATAACTCTATTTACGTGTTCTTAAGGTAAAGGCATTTAAATTTGTATTAAAATGTTGGAACATCTCTTTCAAAAATAAGGGAATCATTTATTTTCAAAACAATGCATATCTGTACCAATTTTTAAGCAAATTGGTCAATATTCGTTTATGCTCTAGCTCGATAATTAAACACCACGATTTTTATTATTATTTTCGAAATTCGCCGCCCCCTTAGAAATTACCGTCTTAAAAAAACACCTTGCCTACTAAATATTTTTATTGACACTTTTGATTCTCTTAACATTTACACCGAGTTACAAAAGGGTAATATTTTTTCACAATTCGCTGGCTCAATACTTTAATGTTCTATGTCATATAAAATGCACAAATACGTTTCTTTATATCAAAATGTTCGTCTTTTTGTCGACTTTAAGAAAAATTTTTTCTTCAACAAATGACTTTTTTATAGCCCGAACAAACAGAAACATTCCAAAGATTCTTAGTTATGCTCAGTACTTAACCGTTCATAAAAACCATAAAATAAATTATATAAATAAGTAAATGATTAAAAAGTATTGGCAAATGGGACAAAACCCTAAAATTGATATACTTTAATCTAGAATTTTGTAGTTTATTATGTAATTTTTAAGCATAAATAATAGTTTGTTACGGTCTAACAATCGCAGTAACCAGTTTTTTTTAATTTCACTGCATATTTTATTCCATTTTTCTCTAATTATCCATTGCTTTCCATATGTCTCCCTTAGTGGTATAATGTTCTATGTCCGACATAGAACAAAAAACTTACAAAAAACTCAAAAAAGTTAGAAAAATGTTCTATGTATGTTAAAATTGAAAAGTTCTAATTAATTCGATATTTAAAACAGAAAAAAGAAAGTAGGTCCTTAATTTAATTAAGTTTCTTAGACGTTTTAATATTTTAATATTTTTTTTAATAAATCATGATATTTTGACACAAAATCAGCTTCCTAAAACTTTGCAAGCGATTATCTCTGAATAATGAAAACCTAACATTGGGCCAGCGAATTGTTATTGTAAAGTCGCACACTTTCCACTCCCCTTCAAAAAAGCACTTGTAAAAAGTATTTGTATGGACTCTTTTTAACTTCCCATTGGAAGTTATTGTAATTGGTGCGATTTGTCGAATTGGAAATTTTGACATATCTTCACGTTTTGAGGTTTCTAGAATCAGAATTCGTCGGTTTTAGCAAGATGTCTGTATGTGTGTATCTACGTACGTTCGGGGTACTTTTTTCGTCCACCATATCTCGAGAATGAATAAAGATATCGACCTCGGATAGATTTTATTTTGCAGATAATATTATCATAACGTGCTGAAGAGGTTTTCTAACAAATTCAATAAACCGTTTCTTTACTACAGCAATTTAAAAAGGACCTGTAAAATGTCATTTATCTGGAATATCTCGTGAATGGAATAAGATATTCACTTCAGACTAGTTTTATTTTACACATAATTACACAATACCAAATGGGTAAATATTCAAGAAGTAAATATAAGAAGTTGAAAAAAATTTTCGTCTCAAATATTTCAATAACCAAAAATGATTCCGAGCCCAGTCTATTTTTTTTTTACATATAATGACGTAGACAACAACTGGTAATTTAAAAAAAAAATCAATGAACAGCTTTTTTTTAGAGCAAAAAAACTGAACAAAAAACTATTTAAAATTCTTAACAAATGTTTTTAACTCAAATATTTTGAAAAAAAAAAAGAAAAAACAATGATATCGATTTCAAATTTCTACCAAAAATACATATCTATACCATCTAAATGTTGTGTTATTTTGAGATTTTTAAAGCCACCCTTTAAAAAGCTAAAAATCGAAATGTAACTGTATGAAATAACTTTTCAAATATTTTTTAATTCGAAAAATTCTTACACTCAAAATCGCTTCAAAATCGAAATTTTGCATATGACATATATTTGCCTTTTTATATTCTTTGAAACCATTTTTTTTTTTAATGATTTTGGGTATTTTGGTATTTATAATTACCTAATATATAATCTACCACCCACCACTTAGGTAAATATGTTCATATGTATATGGTTTTCAAGTACACCAATGGGAAGTCACTAGTGCGGATCGACCCCAGACTCATTTTTTATTTTTGGTTTCCATAAGAAATGGAATATTTATACCAAGTTTAATCAACGTACCATTATTTTAAAGGTAGTTCGTATCGGTCACGGTTCTTGTATCGTATTAGTTTAAATGTAAATGATTCACACTTTAAAATTACAGTGAAATCATGTTGCATATGCTGTGCGTAGATTGTTCTAAAGTCCTTTTTTCTTTTTGATGCACAACAATCTCCCCCTCTCCCCCTAAAAAAACCCTTCCCTACTACACATTTTTATAAACTCTTTGTATTCTTCGTTCCTTTTCGTTTTCACCAACTTTTTTGGTATGATTTTACCTGATGCTATACAGGGTGTCCGGCAATCCGTGTGCCATACTTCGGAATCTGATTCTTGATCATATTCTAAGAAAAATATTGTTTTACAGTAAAGTCCGATTTTGAACTTTGAAATCACTTTTTGACGATTTAAAAAAAGGCTAACTTTGGTGTTCCCTCTCTGACACATATTAAGGTCAACTTCTCTGTCAGTACTAATTGTATGGACCTCATTTTGGACCTTATTTTAAGAAGAAATACTAGCCTTTAAAACTACGTTTAAATTGAGCGATATATTTCTAGGGTTGCCAGATATTCAATTTTAAATGGTGTTCAATTTTTCTTGCCTGAGCAAAGTTTTGACTTTGAGGTCAATTTTTTTCAAAAAATGCGAAATAAACATAGTTTTTTTATTTTTACCTGATGAACAAAACAATAATAAAAAAAAACTCAGTAATAAGTGCACCCAAAAACCCATACATTTTATGTTACTTGGGAATATCTAAAACATGTAAAATTAAAAAAATATATATTTTTTGCCTGAGGTGTAAAGAGTTTCAATAAAACAATATTTTGTGTAGTTTGAAGACATTTTTAATTTTATGTACACACAAATGCAGTAATAATAAGTCCTCAAAGTGCCCTCCTGGTTTTTGAATGCATGCTAGAATGCATGGATTTAATTTTGAATGTTTATTCTCGATAGCTCTTTCTTTACTTTTAGTGATTCTTCGGAAATACGTTGTTTTTATTCAGTTAAACTTGTTATTTCAGATGAGTAAACGATTTATTTCATTCGTCTCCTTACAAAAAAATCCAGTAGTGATCGGGAGATCTTTCAGGCCAGTGAATTGATCCATGTCTGTCTATCCATCCATCACCGTATTCTTCATGCAGCCAATCCTTTACTTCACGACCATCTTATTGGAAATATGATGAAGCTAGTTGAAACAGTGGAACATCCTCGAATAGGTCTGGTAGATTATTTTGTAAGAACTCAAGATAGTTAGTAGAATTAAGTCGGGGTGGTGATTTGAAAGGGCCGATTAATTTATTTCCAATTACACCTGCCCACATATTGACACTGAATCTGTGCTGAAATGGTTTTCATCCATCCAAGCGTCTCTCTAGCAACCAGTTACAAAATTCAGGTCTCTATTTAAAAAGCGCTCTTATCCAACTGTAATCGTGACTTAACTTGATAATCTGATGAATTAATTTGTTTTTCTATTTTTTTATACCACGTATTTAGTTAATTTACCCATAAAACATTTATACCCCAAATTTAACTCTGCCAGAGGTTTCGACAGCAAGTCAAGTAGGTATAAGTACACTTTTAACTCTTTTCATGAGTGCACAGTCTTAAAAATAACCTAAAAACTATCAATTCTTGAAAAAACCACTTCAATTGCCAAGTGCTGCAATAAAAATAGGTAAAAACCCCAAAATTCTATTTTTTACCTGTTTTAGATTTTCCCAAGTATTATAAAATGTATGGGTTTTCGGATGCACTTATTACTGAGTTTTTCTTTTTATTATTGTTTTGTTCATCAGATAAAAATAAGAAATCTTTATGTTTATTATACATGATTTTGAAATAGACCTCAAAGTCAAAATTTTGCTCGGGCAAGAAGAATTGAACACCATTTAAAATTGAATATCTGGCAATCCTAAAAACATATCGGCTTAATTTAGACATAGTTTTAAAGGCTAGTATTTCTTCTAAATAAAGTCTAAAATGAAGTCTATGCCATTAATACTGACAGAGAAATTGACCTTAATATGGGTCAGTGTACACCAAAGTTAGCCTTTTTTTAAATCGTCAAAAAGTGATGTCAAAGTTCAAAATCAGACTCACTGTAGAACAATATTTTTCTTAGAATATGACCAAGAATCAGATCCCGAAGTATGGCACACGAATTACCGGACACCCTGTATACAAAAAAAAAATTATACTGCCCTGCTAACTTAGCAATGAAGTTAGCAGGGCAGTATGCAATTTTTTTTTCAAATAAAGGTCTTCAAAATTTGGAACTTTAATTTCTGGAAATGTAAAATAAACTGCAAATTTGGTCTTTAAGTCTCTAGCATGCTTGGATCTCGAGAAACACTCCGAAATGCTCACTTCACTGGGAAGTTAGCAGGGCAGTATCAAATATAAACATTTGGACCTAAGATTTCTTGAAATGCAAAATAAACTGCAAATTTGGAGCCTTACTTCAAATCTCTAGCATGCTTGCCTCTCGAGATACACTATGTGAATCTCGAAATTACACCCACTATTTGGTGAACTGCAAAATCGGGAATAGAATTCAAAATAAATGCAAAAAAAAACTGCAAACTACTGCGTTGGTTCAACTACTCTAGGTGAAAGTTGCCCTTATGCCAACTTCACAGACGTTTGTTTTTAATTGGTTGAACAAAAATAATATCAGGATAATATTTATTGGAAATTCCAGAAAATAGTGATAGACGAAAAAGTGCAATTTTCTGTGGTTGTATTTTATACTTAAGGGGTGGAGGGGCTTGCTTTTTAAACAACTCGATGTACAGCCGTTGGTATTTATAAAAGTTATATAATTATAATATGTGTTATATGTGTGTAATCAAAATCTCTAAAGTTCGGAAACTATTTTGAAATTATTTACAAGTTATGAAAAAAAAATACGTCACTCACCATTTCAATGAAATCAAAACATATTTTTTTCCGTATAAATGCGAAAATTGTTCAATAATTCAGGATCAAAATATTAAAGTTTTAAAATAATGTTTGTTAAATATAGTATAATATTTCAAATTTAAATATAGGTATTTCTAAATGTGCACATGTTTGCTTAAAGTGAAACATAAGAGATACATCATCGTAGGGTACGATTTTATATGTATAGTTTCATGGTATATACAAACGTCGAAGATAGATACATACAAGAAATGTTCAGCAGCATTTCACATCAATAACACTTAAGACAGCAAAGATTCCTTTTATGGTTAAATATGGATTTATTTTCATAGCCATAGCAAGCTCATGGCAAACCACAACTCTAACATATATATTTGTGTCATTTGAAGTGCACATTTATCATGATTATTTGAGCTTAGGCGCACCCTTTAAAGCATTTCCCTATGTTCCTGAAATAATATCTTTACATGAAGACATCATAAACTCTTATACCTACCTATTTACATTTTTCTGACTCAAATTCATCATATTTAGGAATTTTTTGTTGTCTATTGTACCTAACTTAAGAAAAAGTTTTTGTGATCATAATAGGCATTTTAAAAGTTTATATTGCTTTTTTTTTTTTGTGTGAATCATCAATCTAAAGTTTGAAGGAAACAAAAACATTTGTTTAATGTTTGTATAAAGTCCGCCAGGCATCCATTTGAAAAAAAGAATAATTTCATTATAACTTTTAGTAGGTAGTAGGTACCTAACTCTTAGCTATACGTTTATTTACTTCAAAAGAATTGTTGACCAACAAGAAACTGGAAAAAATATTTGGGTTCATTCAATTCCTATAAAATTATTTGAACGTGAGAACTTTTTACGTTTTTGGAACACACTTTAGCCTCACTAATGTCGTTTTCAGTTGGAGGTTCGGAGTTACTCCTTTTTGACTCCGCTTACTCCAAAATAATTCGATTGGCTGTTCCGAGTTTTGTTTTCGGAGTATTTTTCTGTTCCGGAATTAATAAAGGAGTAGACCCGGAACACACATATACATATAAACCCTTTCATCGGATTATTTGTCAAATTAATTTTTCTCGATTGAACGTGCAAAATATTCATAAATATCAGACAATTTACGCACACACACATAAATATTTCACAAATTAGTCTCAGAACAATAGAAAATAATTCGTTTGGAATCAAAAAGGAGTAGTACTGTTCCGAAATCCAATCGAAAACGATATAATAGAGTTATTTCAGGAGTTTACATTAACATAGGTACATACATACATTTCAATGTATCTGAAGGAGTTGGGTTTTAATGATTACGTTCAGTAAATTGATTCCTTTTTTTCTGTTTATTTTTTTTTCTGATTATTTTTACTCTGTAATTCTTTGTTTGTAAATTGAAATTTTTCAATTAATAATTACAATTACAATAATTCAAGAAAAAAAAACATTTTTGATTACTTTTGATTACAATCGATTATAGAAGCTGTAATTGATTACATACAAATCTAATCAAATCTAAAAAACATAAATAAAAAAAAATGGGTGGCGCCACGGCTCGTGAAGAATCAGGGCCTAGTGACTAACAACTCGCAACCATTCATGTGTGCGCGTGTCGACAGGAATGGAAGGACCTAAAATTTTATGCTGAATCCGAACGGCTAGACAAGAAGCATTTATTCGTGACAAGTGATACTCGCAAGAGGCAGTAGCCCTGAAAAAAAACTTTTTAGTTTTTTAGGTGGACTTTGGAATGGTTTCTTTAACATTTTTAAATGGTGGTGCTAGGTATTTTGGCATATCATTTTTGGTGTCGTAAAACTGGCTTTAACGTCAATTTTGACGTCATTTAAGGGACTGAGAATCTAATTTGAGACAAAACACAGTTAACCTCATTTTTTTGTCTCTATCTTATTTCTTCCGCTTTAGTTTTGCATCTTTATTTTTGTAAAATATGTATGTACCCACACCTAGTAAATTTATTTTGAAAGACAATTTGTTTAGTAGATTATCTATTGTATGAAATATAAATAGCGAATAAAGATTAGAATAAATAGTGTATTATAATTACTATTACTAGTTTTCTCTGTCGTAAATGCTGACGTTATTAAGACTACAAAAATATCTGATCATACAAGGGGCCCCATTTAGCATTGCCGCCCTGGGCCTCCAACAATATTAGACCGCCACTGAAATTGATGCTCTTGAACTAAGCTTTTCAACGTTGTATATCTCATTTTTGGCTGGGCACAAGACGCACAATAGTTCCCATTAATTTTCGCTAAATCGAATAAGAAGTAGAATTTTCGTACTGTTAAGCGAATTATTCGCCATTCATGATGTACCTAATTCGCTATTTTTTGGCCATTGGTATAAAAGTTCCTTTATTTTATTCAGTTCATCGAAAGTGACTAATACTGCCAATTCAATGGAACACTATTGCAATTAATTTTTGCTCTAATTGCAATCTTTGTTTTGTTGTTCTTACCGAGGGTAAGGTTTACCGCGCTATCTGAAATATTTTCCAATAAAACGCGCCAAATGTTGATTCTCACAGCAATCGTTATATTGTAGATAAAAGTGATGTCAAATGCATATTTTTGTAATTAAAATTTGTCCCTTTTCTACAAGTTCATCAGTTTTCGTGTCAAAAGGCTGATGCTGAAATTTGTTTGATTTGCTTGCTCAACAATTTTTTTTGAGTTGAATTTAAAAAAAAAATGTTAAAACATCATTAATACGACGCTCAAAAATGTAGGTTTCTGTTTGACTTTCAATTGAAATTGCATGTGAAGTCGTTGAGGCAACACAACCAAGTACGCATATTCTGTGTGGGTAATAAGTTATAATATAAATATCAGTTTAAAATGTTTGACGTCAAGTTAGCAGGTCAACTTTCTCAAAAATATAGATAAACGACCCGGGAGTGGATAAATGTTTAAAAATAATTTATTGAGAATCAATTGCGGAGAAAAAATATTACTTTTTTGTTTCGTTTGCGAGATACAGAGTTACCTCTTGACGTCAAGTTAAACATTTATCCACTCTCGGGTCGTTTATGTACATTTTTGAGAAAGTTGGCCTGGTAACTTGACGTCAAGAGGTAACCCTGTATGCTGTATCTCGCAAACGAAACAAAAAAGTTATCACCCCTATTTCGAAATTCGTATTATTAAGTCGTATTTGGTCGTATGTTGGGGTTGTGGTTTCCCTAATGATAAAATGTAATCTTTTTTTGTGCCAAGCTTTTGAGAATTTGCGAATACAGACATTGCGATGGTGGTATTTAAATTTAACAATATAATCATCGAAAGACATGGCGAAAAGAACAGTTTGTGTTCTTTTCGAACAATTTTTGTTCTTTTTGCCATGTCTTTTGATAAATATGTTGTTAAGTTTTAATACAAGCATCGCAAAGTCTCTACTCGTAAATTCTCAAAACCTTTGAACCAAAAAAGATGATACTTTGCCATTAAGGAAACCTCAAACTCAACATACGACCAAATAAATAATACGAATTTCGTAATTGGAGTGAATATTTTTTCTCCGCAATAAATTAGCAATAATTTATTTTTAAACATTTATCCACTCCCGGGTCGTTAATCTACATTTTTGAGGATGTTGACCTGCGAACTTGACGTAAAGTTAGCATGTAACCCCGTATCTCGAAATCCAACAGCGCAATAATTTTTTTTTTCGCAATAAATTAGCAACTCAGCTATATATTTTTTTTATGAATTTTCAGAGTTGCCCTGAAGAAATACTTTTTATTAAAAACAATTAGAAACAGTATTTATTTAACTACACAATTTAATTTAATTTGTTTTTTTTTAATATTTATTTGTTTGTTTCCAAAGTAAAAGCACAATAAGACCCACGATTCTTGTTAAAAAATATCAACTTGCAAGTGACAGCAGCTAATTTTGACAGTTGTCACAAACCTGTTCTAAGTTGTTCTACCTAAAAAGTATATGAACAGAAAATCATTTTCTATTTTGTTCCAAACTGTTGGGAACAGACTCACTGAACAGCAAATCAAATCAGAACAGCTTGGAACAGTAAATTGTCATTGAACAAGAAAAACTTGTTCTTGTCTGTTCTAAACTGTTCGGAACAACGTCGCTGAACAAAGCCAATTACATGGCCCTGCTCCATAGTTTACAGCTTTGTGTCCATACAAAAAAATGGTGTACTAGGGACAAGCTTTCCAACAGTATATATCTCATTCGTGGGCAAAAGGTTGACCAAAATGCCCAATCTCCTTTTATAATGAAATTAATTTTTAAAAATTAATTTAGAAATTCAAATTTAACTTTTGAAAAATTTAAAAGTTAGTTTGCATTCCGCGAATTATGGAATAATCGCTTTTAAAAAACTATAATATTGTGAGTGTTGTCCTTTTTTTCCAATTTTTATTTTATGTAATTTTTTTTCGAAAATTTCTCTTTAGGCGGAAAGTGCAATTTTCTAAAAAAAAAAAAAAAATGAATTAAAATACGATTTTTTCGTCTCTCGACCTATTACCTACACGGACTAGCTTTCTGTCATATCATATCCGAGTAACCCTGGAATAAATATGATTAGGTGTCTTTTGAAGCTAATTTTGTTCTTATGTGCGAGAAAATATATTTAAATATAAATGTTTCCTATAGTCTATCCATGGTTCTCCACAAATTATTTGTCGGCTAAGAGAATTTGTAGTCATTTCACTTATACATGCATAATGTCACCTTTCATTTGATACTAAATTCTTTAAAATTCACACCAGACCGAAAATGTGCAATCCCCTTTAAAAAAATAATTTTCCATCAATTCATCATCAAATAAAATGCACATAACTCTCATCAAATGGCACTTGAATTTCGAGTGCTGGTGGGGTTCATCTACTATAACTATATTGTAGCAACCCATTTCACTGGAAATAAAACACAAAAAATAAAAACCTTTAGTGTTTTACAACGATTTAATAATAATAAACCTTGTTTTTTTTTTTATTCATGATTTAAGGAAACAAAATATTTTTATCGCTCTTCAATTATCCAATAAGTCAATGTGAAGCAGACTTAGCAAAATTATTTTATTTTTACAATTTAATTTGAAAAATTCCACATAAATGTAATAGATTTTATCTAATAAATTAAATTAAGTCACATGACGTTCGATTCTAAACAAAAAAAAATGTACCATTGAATTAATATGCTCACATGTTTTTTTTATTCAGATTCCTCCCATTCACAAAAAACACAGGACCCAACCGAAAGCAATTTAAAAATCATCAAACGCTCCGAATGGAATGCAGCAAAACCAATAGACAAATCGCCCATCAATAGCTCGGTGCCATACGTGATCGTACATCACTCGGCCAGTCCCCCAGCATGCTACACACGTTTAGCATGCCAAAATGCATTAAGGTCAATGCAGAGGACTCATCAACTGGTTAATGGGTGGGATGACATTGGTTACAATTTCCTAATCGGAGCCGACGACGGCGGTGAAATTTACGAGGGTCGTGGCTTTGGTGTACAAGGAGCTCATGCGCCCCGCTATAATTATCGCAGCATAGGAATTTGCTTAATTGGCAATTGGTCAGGTAAGGGGATGTAGTCTAGTACCAACGCAACGTTACGTATAGTAGATGGACTTAGTTGGGTTGGGTTGTGTTATTATTTTGCTACCCCGCCTTTCCCGGAATGTTGCTTGTTAAGCAGAGTTTAATAACCAACTATGTTAAAACAAAAACAAACAAAAATTCCAAACAAATAAGAAAAAACAAAATTTGTAAAACAAGCCAGCCCGTAAAATAAAGGAATGCTTTTGGTGTATTTCTGAGGCTCGACGAAGTGGAAACTCATTTTGAAAGTACATACTTTGTTATTTGAATTTTTTAACACAGTTTTCGCAGAATTTGGTTTTTTTTTTTGTCTGTTTCTGTTTTTGTTTTCGTTTATTTTTATTTTTATTTCGTCGTTTAATATATAACATGCCTGTTCGCAAGGCGTTTATACTTAGTTCAAAAACATTTTTATTTACTTTTTCTTCATTTTTGTCCATTTTTTTCGCTGCTTGTTTTTTCATTGTAAATTAATTTTATTTCATCCAAAACCCACTATATAGAGTCGGTGCCTCCCCAAGAGATGCTGGATAAAATGAAACAGCTTATAAATTATGGCGTAGAGAAGGGTCATATCCAAAGGAATTATATACTGCATGGCCATCGCCAAGTTAAGGCAACAGAATGCCCCGGCAAGGCACTACAAGCGGAAATTGAAAAATGGGAGCATTTTAGCGGAGCTAGAGCCACAAAAAGATAGACGAGTTGTGACGTAAACAGGCGTTTACTAAGCAATTGGAATTTAAATTGCCAGTATTATAGCTAGTGAAAGAAAAATAAAAAAATATTTCTGTACTGTTAAATCCATATTTTAAATAATTGTGCTTGGATGGAGTTAAGTTATTCGAATAAAGATAAATTTTAACATTATTTGCAAGGAGCATTTTTTTTTTTTAAAGTTATTATTCACAGACATATCTAAGGAAAATGCATTTTAAATAAATTGCAATCCTCTTCCAAGGATGATTTCCAGAAATAGCAAAATATTTTGAAAATAATAATATAATAATAAAAAAAACAAATTATTTGATTTTCAATGAAAAACGCGTGAATCGGGGTCAAGACAAGAAAGCCTTTTACCTATAATAGGAGAGTGGTTATTTTTCTCCCTTTAAGCAGGAGGGGCATTTTTCATAACAAAAAAACTATCGCAAACTTACTATAAAGTCATACTTAAGCAGTTGCTCATTTCATATCTACAAATAAAATGGTATTATGTATTTAAGACATTCATTAAATTCCTTAGCCTTACTTTAGTAGAGCTTAACAAAGGATGGATGCCATACAACCAATATACAAACAAATTATTTATCTCAAAAATGGCTCTAAAGAAATTTTATTATACTGCAACAATCGGAAGTGATCCATATAATTAATAACAATTTTGAGAAAATGGGCGGATGCCATTTATTTTTTTTTTTTTAATTAAGCGCGCACTAAAGGGGTTCTTACTACCCTTAAAATGTTTAAACACAGTATGAGCGTTAGGAAAATAGGAAATGATTTAAGAGGAGATGCCGGTGCACATTGGTTTTGAACCTTTGAATATCAAAATGGCAGGGAAAAATAGTGCCGGGTAAAGCATTCCACATTCTTGTAGTGCGACTAAAGAAAGAATCTCTATACTTAACAGTACGTCCGAAGTTAGCTCAAGGGTAAACTGATGTGCATTCCAAGAAATACGAGTACTACGGTTGAATTGTTTTAGGGGAGGAATACAACTGGCTAGAGCACTGGTTATGAAAATAACGGTAAAATAACGAAAGACATGAAACATTGCGTCGGTGTTCGAGAGGTGCAAATGCTTCCGTTATATTTCTATCACCTGTCATTTTCATAGCTCTTCTTTGAATTCTATCCAATAGACTCAAGTGAGTTATTGGAGCATCTGCCCAAACATGAGAATTGTACTCGAGTTTTGGACGAATAAAGGCTTTATAGATAACAGCCAGATCAGAAGGGGGAAAAATTTCTTGCATCGCCGGAGAAAACATAAACATTTAGCAGCATTTTTGGCAACATCAAATATGAAGGTGGTCTGTGATAGACATACCGAGGACTGAAAGCTTTTCGGTTTCCTAAATGCACGAACCACTCATGGATAGTGGCATGAGGGGTGGGTTTCGTTTTGACGACACTAGACAGCATTGAGTTTTTGAAGCATTAAATTCTACGCGATTTTTGATTCCCCATTGGACAATGCTGTCAAGATCAGAATTTAATGAGCTTATCATACGCTGCCGTTCAAGTTCCACATCCGAAGGACATGGATGAGAATCTGTAAACGAATATGAGAAGCTGAGGGTACTGTCGTCAGCGAAACAGTTTAATGGATTAGAAGTTTCAGACAAAAGATCATTTATAAAAATAAAGAAGAACTCGGAGACAAAACGGAGCCCAGGGGCACACCAGCATTTATTTTGTGGATTTCAGACTTGAAACCGTCTAGTACAACTTGTATTGAACGGTCCGAAAGGTAATTTCTAATCCAACGAAGAAGAGATACATCGAAACCAAATGCGCGCATTTTCGATAATAGAGCTTGATGCCAAACTCTATCAAACGCTTTTGAAATATCAAGTGCAATAATCTTACTTTCTCCAAAACGATGCGATGTAAAGATTTGTTCCACTGTTCGGTGAGAAATACCATCAGTCACCAGTGGACCTATTGCTACGAAAGCCGTACTGCCGGTCATTAAGAAGCCTTCGTTCTTCGAGATATTTCTTGAGCTGAAAATTGATCAGCGTTTCCATGACCTTGGAAAGAAGGGACGTAAGTGCAATTGGATTATAGTTTGAGGGTGAAGAAGATATGCCTTTTTTAGGAACAGGCTGGACAAATGCTGTTTTCCATCCACTCGGAAAGAGACCAGTAGAGTGGGACAGATGGAAAAGCTTACGCAGTGGTTTTGCCAGCGTTGAAGAACACCTCTTCAGAACAATGGGAGGGATACTATCCGGGCCAGTGGATTTGTGAATGTCGAGAACTTTTAGAACTCTAGCAACTGCAAGAGTGCGAAAGAAGATTTGCCCCATAAAATCGTTTACGCTCTCAATTACAGGCGGAGTTCGATCACTTACTGGCAGTGTCGAATTAACAGCAAACTGTGCTGCGAGCAAATTGGCTTTATGCAGGTGTGTCGTTGAAGACGAGCGTTGGAACCGCAGACGAAGAAGTGTTTCGAATGTTTTTTGCAAATGACCAAAAATGATTACTACTATTGGGAAATTGTAGTATTTTTTGCCTTAATTTTTGGTCATGCAAAAATTTGTTTCTTCTAATATGACCGTTACAGGTCTTTCTGGCTTGTTGAAACTTTTTCCGGTTTTCCCCAGTAGGGTAAGCTTTGTAACAACGGAAACTTACTTCTCTAACCCTAATAACCTCTTTACAGCTCAAATCAAACCACGAGTTTTCTTTGGGTTTGATAGATTTAACCCTATTCTGGATAAAATTTCTCATTCCACAAAGAATTAAATTTGTGATCATATCTGCACTGGCATCTACGTCACTATCGAGGAAGCATAGTGACCAGTTAAAGTTCCTGAAGAAAGCATTGAGACCGTCCCAGTTGGCTTTCTCGTACTGCCAAACGGTTCTCTGCCAAACGGTTCTCTTGGAAGTTTTTTCTTTAACTGAGTTTTGGTGGCACGAGAAATCCGCAGATATGACACAATGGTCTGATGTGCCTAGAGGCGATAATACACTAATAGTGTATTTACCAGGGTCAGAGGTAAGGAACAAGTACAGAGTGTGGGCGGATTGACCTGGAACGTCAGGGATTCGAGTTGGCTCGTCAACAAGCTGAGTCAGGTGGTTTAACTCAGCAAAGACCTCAACAAACCTTCCTTCGGGTGTTGTCTGACCCGAAAAGCGAAGCCAATTAGAATTGTGTACATTGAAATCGCCCGCAATGACGATTTCAGTGTGAGGGTAATGGGCAACAATTCTTTGAATGGAGTCGGACAGAGCATCAAACTCGTTAAAAGTTGAATTTCTGTCCAAATTAGGGCTTCGATAAACGAAACATGTGTGTATGATGTGCTTATTTACCGTAAATTTTAACCACATGAAATAAAAGTTTGTGTTAGAACACAAACCATATTGTGGTTGAAGTTGGTACGCAACATCATTCCTTATATAAACGGCAAGACCATGGTGTGGAAAGAATAATGGCACTTAATTATACCCAAATAAATTAAATTCCGAATGATCAGAATTTTCACCTATCTGGGTTTCACTCAGTGCCAAAACAGCTGGCCTGTTGTTTGCAGTATAGACGTACGTAGCGTAGAAATTCTTTCCTCCACTCGTTGCACTGTGTTTTTTTTTTCTTTTTTTCATTTCTATTTTGTTGATTTTTGTTGTAGCTGCGGTTATGATGACTTGTTTTTTTTTTTTTTTGTCTATGCACTTACACTTGCACTGAATTTTTTTTGTGGGTGCTCGGCGCGGAGCGAGAATTATAATTTTTGATGGATTTTTGCGGGTTATGGTTATTTATTTTCACTGGATTTTTTTTTATTATTATTATAGGTAATTAAAATTTCTATTCTTTTTTGATGAAATGAAGAAAGAGTAAACAAAACAAGGTTTGACACACATTAGCAATGAAAAAAAAAAGACAACAGGCACGTTACAACGAGACGAGATGGACTTTCACAGGCATGTGCACTCGATGGAAGAGCAGTCGGCCCTCTGAATGTAAAATCTCAAATTTTAAAATTTTGCATTTGCTTGCAATTCTAGCCCTACCGTTCTACCAAATTTTATCATTCTAAGACAATGAGTAGTGCTCCTCATAATTGATATCAATTCTATTCAAATGGGAGGGTGCCACGCCCCTGAATGTGAAATCTTAAATTTAAATTTTGCCTTTGCACTTTAAGCACTACCGCTGTGTTAAATTTCATCATTCTACGACATTTAGAAGTGCTCCAAATAGTTTATATAATTCTATGAAAATGGGCGGGTACCACCCCCTAAATCTTTAATTTTCCTTAGTATACACCACAAGGCCTACCGTTGTGCGAAATTACAAGATTCTACGATGTCGGGAAGTACTCCATAATTTTGAGGATCTGTCAGTGAGTCAGTCAGTCACGGTTTTTGCGATTTTTGTAGTCTTATATCTCGGTAACCACCAGTGCTAAAGAACTGAAATTTGGTGTGTTGTCTAAACCTCGTGAGCTTAGCAAATGCTGTGAGTTTCTGACTTTATTGGTACTGAAGTTAGAGGGGGTAAAAAATAGCCTGAGTTTGATCCTGTAAAAATAGTGTTCTGCCAGAACTTGGCTGGGCACTACCGTGCCCTTTGATTAATATTCAAATTTAAACTCATTTTTACCCTGCAAAACTTTTTTCGATTTTGTCTATAATTAGAACTAAGATGTTTATACATGAAAAAGCAAGTAAACATTTTTTTAATGTCTACATAGTTAAAAAAATTTTGCAAATGCTTGTCGTATTTGTTTTTTTTTATTTTCAAATACCCTATTTGTTGTTTCCCGATGGTAAATGTATACACTTTACAGTAAATGTAAAAGGAAAAAAGTGTAGAGTATATACTCGAGAAACTAGTCTAACAAGCTTCCAATCACTTCAGAAAATTAGGTTTGAAATTTTAATTCATTTTCAATAATTTTTTGTTTTGAAATTTAACCTTTAACTTAAGAAGCTCGTATTTGTAAGCAAATGTTTGTACAGTAGCATTTGATGTGGTGTGCACGTAGGCCGTAGCGTAATGGTAAATGCGTTAGACTGTCTGATTGGAGGTCTGGGTTCAATTCTCAGCCTCGTCCACATAAAAAGTAAAAAGTTTTTTTTTAGGCCTACTGCCTTTTCATGAATAAGTGCTTCTCGTCTAGCCGTTCGGATTCGGCATACAATTGTAGGTCCTTTCTATTCCTGTCGACACGCGCATACGGGAATGGTTGCGAGTTGTTAGTCATTTATTTATTTATTTTTTATTTGATGTGATGGTTTGTGGTATTTTTGTTGAGCAACAGTGTCCCATTATTGACTATGACTGTGAAGGATTTTTACAACTGAGACAATTTTTGATTGGATTCTTTGGGCTCAACAAATTAATCAATTTTAAGAATAATGGAGTAATGACAAAAAAAAGCAGTTAGGCATTTTTTTTTATTTCTTGCCGCCCCGGCAAAGTGCCGCCCGGGCATGAGCACCCCTCCCCCCTACGCCACTAGCTGGCCAACTGACATATATTTTCTTGTTCGCTATAAACGACTATCAAGAAATAATACCTATTCAATTTCATCCTGTTTCATCTTTTCCTGATGCGTTTTCTTAGGGTGCCAGATTAAATTTTGTTAATATCGGGACATTACAAAAAATCTATTTATACAAATCTTAAATCCAATGACGCAAAATTTTAGTCGATTTATTACGATGTATCTAGGGTTACCATTCGTCCCCCTTTTGGGTGGACATTCCCACTTCTTCATCTCATCAAGAAATTTGTCCCCAACACCAAAAATGATAAAGGGGGACGCAAATGTCCCCCTTTTTTACACATCCTCAATTTTTCAACTTTTCCATTCAAAAACTTTTTTCTTTTTCATATTTAATTTTGTAATTGTTTTCTTATCTTATCAAATCTGTGGATACTTCTATCATAACTTTGAAAGTTTTGAGAACTGAATACATGTCTTAGGTTTAACACCTGGCGAAAAGACAGAAATAGTTTACTTGTCGAATCAGTTGAAATAGAATTGATTGTTAAACGTAACTATAAATTGAGTTACAATGATTTTTACAAATTTATATATGAAAATGGCAGTTTATTGCAAAAAATAAAATCAGGCGATAAATATAATTTATGAAGTATTTGAACTTATCCTTACTCCTTACATTTATCTCACCGAATGTGTACACGAAAACATGAACATCTGAGCTTATGTTCCTTTTTAAATCATTTATTTGTTTTTTTCTTTATTTTTTAAATTAAGTAGGTACTGTGTATGTATGTGGGAGAAGTGCGCCGACAAAAGACAGTTTTGTTCAGTAAAACTGATTTAAAAGTTTTATTTTAAATACCAAAATAAAATAAAAGTACAAATTATAGTTAATTCAGAAATATTAAATTTAAGTTAAACTTCAAACAAGATTAGCAAATAATAAAAAGAGGTCGATGCATCGCGATGATGTCGTAACCGTTGCGTGTTCGTAATTGTTCTTCTTTCTGGTCGTGTGTGATTTTGTCTAGCTGATGGCTTTTTGACTATCGAATGATTTATCAACGGTAACAAAGATTAACAGAAGATGATGGGATGATATGGTATTGGCACATCGTTTTCCGGCGTACTGACTAGGGGAAGTGACAGTAGGCACATCCTACATGTATTGAATGAACCATTGTTAAAAAGAATTAATATTTTTATACAAAATCAAGCTCGATTTGTATTTATTTCTTAAATTAAAAGTAGAGCATTTTGAAATTTTGTCCCCCCTGAAACCCAGCTGTCCCGCTAAAGAAAACTCATAATCCGCCTTTTGTCATTTTCTGAAATGGTCACCCTAACTGTATCCATGACAACTGTTAACATTTCTAAATGTCAAAATGAGTTATGTTTGTGAATTTCACGAGCGGCACTTTTTTGACGTGTTCTACAAGTTACAAAATATTTAAAAGTTAGAAAATTTTTCTTTTTTGTTCATACTTATTCATTACTTATTTGTCATGCCATGCTTAATCTTTAATATTAAACTGTTTAAAATGTTGGTCCATATTTTTTGACTAACTTATAAGTTTTGACGGGATTAAAAAAGCCAATAACGAGATAATTGGGAATATCTCAAAATAAGTAAGAAACCGTTAATTTGGTCAAATAGGCAAAACATTTATTTCAGTTCGATTTTTTTTTTGTGGAAAACTTGTTATAAAAACTATTCTAGAGCTAACATGAACGAAGTTTGATCACAACCATTACTTTTAGAAAACTTGATACAACCGAAATTTTTGTATGGCCGTTCTGTCCAGATAAGCTAAAACAAAAAATTAAAACTCATTCTTAGGGAATTAGGTTATGTATGTGTGAATGTTTCACACCAAATTTGAAGCAGATCCACCGATTCGCTTATGCTCTAGCTGGATATAAATCGGGATCCACAGACAATCAATCGAACGGACGTCTTTTGTCGAAAATCAGTATTTGGATTGGACTTCTACATTATCGTATCTAATGTTAGTTTTGATTTAAACCTCGAATTTTGATTTTGACACGGAACCAATAGTTGCCCTTTGTTATAGGATATTATAGGAAGTAAAAATGAAAAGTCGGGACAAAATCGGGACATTTTTTAAATCGGGACAGGGTTCAAATATCGGGACCGTCCCGCTAAAATCGGAACGTCTGGCAGCCCTACGTTTTCTTGATCTCTATAACTGCCCCTTTATGCAAAGTATAGCACGCAGCGAAAACAAAACATCTTAGCTAACAATATACTTTTTTTGTTTTGTTCTTCCACTCTTTGTGTAAAATCAATTATAGCGTCAACGGAGTAGTTAAGTGTTTTCGAATTTCACACCATAATAGGATTCAACTTTGTTCGAAATATACCTTTCTACATAAATCTTTTAAAAGTATTGTTGAACATGTATAGACATTTCCTTCAACTATCATGCAGTTTTTTTCCTTGAGATGATTGTTCGTGCTTAAATGTATTAAAAGGGAAACCTTAAACTTTTGTATTCCCTGCCACTTTCGAGGAAACTATCTATAAGTTTAGATGCTTTTAAAACACAGCATGATGTTTAAACAGGTGGAAACATAAAGTAGTTTGTACCTATCTTCTAGCCATGCAGCATAAATACCTGCATACTTGGAAATGTGTTTAAGGAAGGAACACTACTTACAGCTTACAACAGCTTAATATTTGCTACTTGTTGCTTAGACTTAGGTAAACAAATTAACAAGAATTCCGCTTCATTGGCCATGGTAAGGCTAGCAGCTAGGCGCTAGGGTATATTTAAGTTACCCTAATTATTTCTAATGTGCTTAACAATCACTATAAAGAGGCCTATACCTATAACTAGAATTGTTTTCGTTTAAGATCTTCATCGTCAATTACCTCTAAGGCACACCTTACCTGCATATAGTGTTATCTGACATCAAAAGATGTTTTGTTTGTCACCATTTTTAAGAAGCTATGTTATGTATGAATAGTAGGGTGTCCGTTATTTCCCAATCTCATTTTTTTGGATAGCACACCCCGTCAATCGAAAGTTTATGCCGAAAGAAAAAATTATTGAGTTTGACCAAAACAAAAATTTTTCCGAGGTCATTAACCCGTGCCTCTAAGGTCATATTTTTCCCATACAAATTTGTATGGGAATTTTACACTTCACATTTTATTTTTTTTTTCTAGAACTATAACAGTTCTCATTTTCTGCATTTAAAAATGTATTAACAAAATTTAAATTATAATTTATTTCGATTTCTTAAGTTAATAAATAAATACATTAATATTATATATCGTTCTCTTATTTTTCTCTCTCTATCTTCAGCTGTTTTTGTTAAGTTTTTTATTGATTATCATAAAGTAGCAAGTTTTTTAAATAATTGCATTAAAAAAAATAATGAAAACAAATTAGAAATAATTTATTTCGATTTTTCAAAATATTAAATATTTTTATTTTTGTATGTATTTAATTTTTTTTTCTTATTATATAAAGTTTTTTTAAAATGATTTGTTTTGACCAATATCTTGTTTAAAACCACATTCAAAAATTAATTAAAAAAAACTTTATTTGGTAAGACAAAAAAAATATTAAATTATAATTTAAATTTTGTTGATACATTTGTAAATGCAGTTTTTTAAAGGACCGATAAATCAATCAGAATTTCCAAAAAAAAATTAGAATAACTATTAAAATTCTAGAGAAAAAAAAAAGTTAAATGTGAAGAGTGTAAAATTCCCATACAAATTTGTATGGGAAAAATATGACCTTAGAGGTACGAGTTAATGATGTCGGAAAAAAATTTGTTTGGTCAATAATTTTTTCTTTCGGCATAAACTATCGATTGACGGGGTGTGCTATCCAAAAAAATGAGTTTGGGAAATAACGGACACTCTAATAGATAGATACGTATAAAGCGGATATTCGATAAATATCTCAAATAAAAATCAATCAATCAGGTGTCAAATAATCGCACTAGAGAATTAAAAACAATAAAAAGACTGTAATGTACCTACATACACTAAAATGATGAAAAGAAGACCCAAAAATGATAGATCTTTTATACTTATGTATGTTTGTTCTCAAATTTGATTTTTTTCTTTATGCTAAGTTAACTGTTAAAGCGCAAAATAGGAATCCATTATTATCATCATGTCTTGGAATTGGAATTGAAAAAAAAAATTCGAGATTAATGTAATTGTCACGCGGCCTTTTTTGTTTGCTCTTTTTACAGGTTTTTTTTGGGGGATGGTTGTTTTTGAGTTTTGGTGGTACCAAAGAATAATAACTAAATACAATTAATTATGATGAGAAATCTGTTTCATTTTCTGAATATGGCGGCTTTGTTTTTTTCTGAATGGAAATAGCATGATTAACATCTTAATTTTTTTTTGGGTATTATCTCGTGGATGAGACAATTTATTTCCTATCGGGTAGAAAAGCATTCAATTTTGATCATGATTCAATATTAGTCCAGTGAAATAGTAGTTTAGCTTAACGTTAAATCAGAGTCTAATTAAATTTTAACTGCAGATATGGGTTATCATCAGAACACTCCCACTTAGTTTTCCCTTCATTTTGCATTAAGGGTGGCTGCCATTTTGAATTTTGTGCCAAGGCTGTTGCGTACACGGGGGCCTATTGGTCCATTGTGATCCCCTTACAAAATAAAAACAGAGATGTTTCTAACTAATAGACTAAGAGCCCAGGGCCACCAGACATACGTCATTTTATCAAAGCTGAGATTTTGTGTGTGAATTTATACCATAGTAGGTAACAACGAAAGGTTATTACAAATCTTGGATCCGGGTGCAATTCAGAGATAATGAGTGTTAAAGGTGCATAAAAAGTGTCCAAATTATGTCATTTTATCAAAGCTGATTTTTTGATATGTTCAAGGGAAGGTGTCACAAACTTTGTTTGACACTGCCAGACACCTACATGGGTGCCTAACGGTAGCCAGACACCTTTAAAGTGTCAAAAAATGGTGCCATTTACGTTATACTATCAAAGCTAATTTTTGATATATTTTGTTAAGACAACTATTTAATAATGTTTCCCAAGCAGCCAGACACCTACATGGGTGTTTAAAGGCAGCCAGACACCTTAAAGCTCAAAATATTAGTACCATTTACGTTATAGTATCAAAGCTGTATTATATATGTTGTAAAGAGAATTATTTAACAATGTTTCCAATCAGCCCTAGAGTGGGGCGTTACCGCAGCCAGGCACTTTTAAGTTCAAAATAGTCGTAACCATTTTCATTTTATTATCAAAGGAAACTTTCATAATTCTTTGTTTTATTCATTTTATAAAAAAAAAGAAAATTATTTTTGTTAAACATTAATGAAATAATTTTAACAAAACTTAATTGTGTATTAATAAATAATATTTTTTAAATTTATCGTGTTCTTCATAATACTGTATTTCCTTCAGCTACACTCCAATCATTTCCATCATCATCATCGTCATCTGAAAGTTTAGTTTTATCTGTGAAAATAAATTGCAATTATTAACCTGCCTAGAATAATTATAAGATGGAACAAATACCTTATGTATACCTAAGGAACCCAACCTTGTATCTCATTGGCATAAGTTATGTTATAAAGCTTGCTTATTTTGTTAAAATACCTCATAAATGATTAACAAAATTTGTTATCTTTGATAATAAAACGAAAATGGTCACGACTATTTTGAAATTAAAGGTGTCTGGCTGCGGTAACGCCCCACTGTAGTTTTCTGGCTGATTTGGAAACATTGTTAAAAAGTTGTCTTTACAACATATAAAATACAGCTTTGATACTATAACGTAAATGTCACTAATATTTTGAACTTAAAGGTGTCTGGCTGCCGTTAAACACCCATGTAGGTGTCTGGCTGCTTGGGAAACATTGTTAAATAGTTCTCTTGACAACATATCGCACCCTCATAATGAAAGTGACCTAACTCGAAATTCCTGTAAATTCTGATTTCGCAATAAACTGACCTTAAAAAGGGATATCTAAAACCCTGTGTTGAAAAAGATACCGAATGATGAGTAAAAAAGAGACAGTCTTTACATCGGTCACTTTAGTTGATCAAGCTATTCACCTATACATTTTATGTGAAAGAGACCAAATCGGTATTGCGTCAGAGGTGCTCGCGAGTGGATGTGTGCTAAATCGACGGATCTCAAATTGTGGTAGTTAATTGCAAATACTGTGAAGGTGAGTACATTACATTTTTTGTGCTAAGCTGACTCTTTTTTGATATAAGTCTGTTTTTAACAAAATATTTATAAGATTTTACTGACCGTTTTTAGATTGAGTCTCAGAAGTTGTGGCATCTTGCGCCTTAAACAGGCTGAACTCGTAAAAAGTTCCAGAAATACGGAAATATTTTTGCAAAAGAGTGACTTAATTTGAAACTGTTTTGTATTTAATCTCAAAATACATATTTAAAAAATATTTAAATTGGATTTTATGTGATCGATTTGTGCATAAGCGATTAATAAATTATTCCGCAAAGAATCAATAATTTCCAATGAAATATGTAAGAGATACATTCAAACTTACTCAAAACTTGCTTTTCTGAAAACTTTATTGCTCATTTCCCACAAATTGCAATTTTTGAATTAGGTCACTTTCATTCTAAGGGTGTGATATATAAAACATAGCTTTGACACTCTAACGTAAATGGCACTAATATTTTGAACTTTAAGGTGCTGGCTGCCGTTAGGCACCCATGTAGGTGTCTGGCAAGAGTCAAACAACCTTTGTGACACCTTTCTTTTGAACATACCAAAAAATCAGCTCTGATAAAATGACGTAATTTGGACACTTTTTTATGTACATTAAACACTCATTATCTCTGAATTGCACCCGGTTCCAAGATTTGTAATAACCTTTTGTTGTTACCTACCATGGTATAAATTCACACACAAAATCTCAGCTTTGATAAAATGACGTATGTCTAGCGGCCCTGGGCTCTTACTCTATAATGGTTCACATAACCTGGTTCATTTGTGAACCAGACTGTTTTTCCTATGAATTTATTCATATTTGCCATCGAGACCTGCGTTAGATCGTCCAGTTCACCAACGGACCTGTTTCCGAAGTAACAGAGGCGATTTGTTTGGAGGTTTAGACAATCACAGATATGGTGCTTGATGATTTCAATTTCCTCAACATCCTGAAAGCTCCTTCAGAAATCGGGTGCGATTCTGATTAGTACACCTATCAAGATTCTAATTTTCTTTTTGCTCAGCGATAATATATACTGAGTTACCTTTTCTTTAATTCTAGGCCATAAACTTCTAGAGATATCGCAGTTGTTCCTGGAAATCCAGGAGTTATTGATTTGCTCTTTCGGTACTAGGTCAATTTTTTTTTTAATAACGCCAATCGGGATTTATGTTTTTTGGTGTGATTTCACCTCATTTGAAAGTGAGTTGACAAAACTCCCAATGAAAGCCTCTCAAGAAAGATTTTTAATTTTTTAACTCTCTACCAATTTGCATCCATCAATGAAGGAGTGGTTAAATGCCACGCCCCTTTCATGGAAAATCTCAAAATTTCAATTTGTTCTTTGTATGAGACTCAAGATCTACCGCTGTACCAAATTTCATAATTTTGCAACAATCCTAACTAAGCTCTCAATATAAATAATATCAATTCTGCGAAAGTGGGTGGGCCCTTGAATATAAAATATCAATTTTTCCCTTTCCTTGCATTTCAAGCCCTACCGCTCTACCAAATTTAATCATTCTAAAACATTCAGAAGTGCTGCAAATAATTTATATCAATTCTATGAAAACAAGTTTTCAAGTTTTCATTGAAAAATTGAGTAATTAGGTAAAAAAAAGAAAAGTTGCCAATTAAACCAACTGAATTTAAGCATTATGTAAATAACAGATTATTCTGATAATTTTGAGGTTCTTCCTTATTACTCTATACTTAAAATATTTGATATTTAACATTAATAAACAAGAACTTGTCGGACTTTTAGATCTCACTACTTTTAACGGCTGACTTGTTACGCACAGGTTTTTGTATATAGAAGTACTTGTCGACTTTTGTATCATTTATGTTTTTGGTGTGATATAATTTTCATGAAAATATTTATGAAAGTTTGGTTTAGAAGCTTTCATTTTCAGGACTCGTATTGTTGACAAAATCAATCAAAATAATTTGCTTTGATCACTATCAACCATCGTCCACCAGTGGCAAATTCCCGTTATGCGTTTTAAAAATTAAAAAAAAAAACATTATTTCTGTTCAACTGGTCGTATCTTCAAGGTTGAGATGTCTTAAAAAAACGGAGCTATATTCATGAATAAAAATTATTGGGAAGGGTAAATAAATCGCATATATGTACCAACATCCATTTTTACATACATTGTATATATGTTAATTTTTAATATTTTTATAAATATACTGTATTTACAAATTTGTGGTTATGTATAGAAATACCTCTTTCACTAATAAAACTTAATCACTTAAAAATATAATTTATTTAATTCAGATTTCGGAATTCTGAAATCTATAAAGAGCGATATTTTTTTTTATGATTTAAGTAAATTCGTCGGTTTAACTGACTGTTTCATAAGTTAACTATGTTATATAGGGGTATGTTATCCGTCTTGTGTATTTCCTATTTTTATAACTAAATTTGTTTATAGTTAACGATGACATTAACCTTTTGTTATGTCTTTCTGTAGTAATGAATTATATTTATATACTATAAAAATAAGAAAGAATGTGTAATATAAAGCTATATTGAATACAATGTGATATGCCAAAAAAAGGCAGTATTAACAAAGATAATGTAGGTACTATAAAGACAAATACACATAACATACTGATGAGTAATCAGAAGCATTTATGGCTGTAAAAGACAAAAAATTCACCTTAAGTCATTAACTTTTATGTGAGTTTTTGGTTTATCTTTTTATAATAAAAACGATTTGTTGTATTTAATTCGAAACCACATTATGTACCTCCATAACATGATTTTTTCAAATATTCTGAAGATAATAAAACATTACTTTAAACCAAGTTTTTAGCAATTTCTTTTTGATAAAGGTTCCCCACTTTGCAGTCAGCCAGTGCACTTTCGATTTTCAGAAAAATAAAAATGCCAGTCAAATAATCTCTAATTGTACATTTCATTTATAAAAAAAAAAATAAAAAAATAATTGTACAACACCCACAAGTTTTTTTTTACAAAAAATTGAACTTTGTATGGAACTTTCAAATGTCCATATTTCCGTTACTAAAACCGAATTTCAAACTGTACAGGGGCTCAAATAATGCATCTACTACACCCAATTTTTACTTGCGATGTACGTTGTATAGCGCAAGTTTAGGATTCGTGCAAAAAATTTCGAGATAACAATTTAACCTAACATTACGATTATAGAGAACGCGAAAAAATTGGGTCTCGCAATTCTGTCTGTCTGTACCTCGACCTGCAGCCAAAGCGGCTGAAGCGATTTTCTTCAAACTTTGGACTTAAGCTTCTTATGTGATTCCCTAGAGGAGAAATTGAATTTTTTTTTAACTCAAGAAATAACGGTACCTGTCATACAACCAACATACAAAAATTTATTTATTTCAAAAACGGATCTAAAAATTTTCAAACAAAAATAACGAGCTACTAAAATTACTAAAGCAAATATTTTGGTAGAAAAAAAAAATGTAAAACGGTTACTAACGGTACCTGTGATATAACCGTTTTTTTGGTTTTCAAATTTGTCGTAAACTGCTACACCGATTTGATTTTTAAAAAAATATTGAATTTTTTTGAAAATTCAATATCTTAAAAACGGACTTGTAATTTTTTTTTTAGTTTTGTGAATAATTGTATTTTATTATATACTAAAAAAAAATTAAAATTCTCGCGCCGCCCCAAGCACCCACAAAAAAAATCAGTGCAAGATCAAGTGTAAAGAAATAAAAAAATAAGCTATACAGTGTGATATATGTGCAAAAAAAAAAAAAAAAACACCGATCAACACAATACGATGATGCAATAAAACAACAACAATAAAATTTGATGTGCAAAAACGAATAGAATGGAAAAGAAGCAACACAGTGCAATGAGTGGTAAATTCCTTCCTTTCCTTCCCCACCACTTCCCACAGTTGAGTTTGCTTCATCGTTGTATGCAATGCACTGTGTGGAGCTCTCCACACAGCACAGAGGATGACATCGTTTAAGTTAACCTGTCATCAGATAGATAGCTGTTTGTTTTTTTCTAGCTAACCAGGGGCGGCTCAGTTCAATTTTGTCACTAAGGCCTAACACTAGTGGCATGTTGGTACTGAAAAGTTCAAATTGGGACCTAGAATAAATATTCAACTTAACTAAGTTTGTCTGACTTGGATTTTAGTTATTTTTGAATATTTTTAATGGTGGATAGATTTAGTGTCGATTTTAGCAACATTCGTGGGCTAAGAAAGAATTTCTACGCTACGTACGTCTATACTGCAAACAACAGGCCAGCTGTTTTGGCACTAAGTGAAACCCAGATAGGTGAAAGTTCTGATCATCCGGAATTTAATTTATTTGGGTACAACTTAGTGCCATTATTTTTTCCCCACCATGGTTTAGTCGTCTACACAAGAAATGATGTTGCGTCCCAACTTCTACCACAATATGGTTTGTGTTCTAACACAAATTTTAATTTCATGTGGTTAAAATTTACGGTAAATAAGCACATCATACACACATGTTTCGTTTATCGAAGCCCCAATTTGGACAGAAATTCAACTTTTAACGAGTTTGATGCTCTGTCTGACTCCATTCAAAGAATTGTTGCCCATTACCCTCACACTGAAATCGTCATAGCGGGCGATTTCAATGTACACAATTTTAGTTGGCTTCGCTTTTCGGGTCAGACAACACCCGAAGGAAGGTTTGTTGAGGTCTTTGCTGAGTTAAACCACCTGACTCAGCTTGTTGACGAGCCAAGTCGAATCCCTGACGTTACAGGTCAATCCGCCAACACTCTTGACTTGTTTCTTACCTCTGACCCTGATAAATACACTATTAGTGTATTATCGCCTCTAGGCTCATCAGACCATTGTGGCATATCTGCTAATTTCTTGTGCCAACAAAACTCAGTTAAGGAGAAAGCACCAAAGAGAACCGTTTGGCAATACGAGAAAGCCAACTGGGACGGTCTCAACGGTTTCTTCAGTAACTTTAACTGACTATGCTTCCTCGATAGTGACGTAGATGCCAGTATAGATATGATCACAAATTTAATTCTTTGTGGAATGAAAAATTTTATCCCGAATAGGGTTAAATCTATCAAACCCAAAGAAAACTCTTGGTTTGATTCGAGCTGTAAAGAGTTTATTAGGGTTAGAGAAGGAAGTTTCCGTAGTTCAAAGCCAACCCTACTGAGGAAAACCGGAAAAAGTTTCAACAAGCCAGAAAGACCTGTAACGGTCATATTCGAAGAACCAAATTTTTGCATGACCAAAAATTAAGGCAAAGAATAATACAATGTCCCAATAGTAGTAATCATTTTTGGTCATTTGCAAAAAACATTCGAAATACTACTTCGTCTGCGGTTCCAACTCTGGTCTTCAACGACACACCTGCTGTCATCTCGCAAGATAAAGCCAATTTGCTTGCAGCACAGTTTACTGTTAATTCGACGCTGCCAGTAAGTGATAAGACTCCGCCTGTAATTGAGAGCGTTAACGAATGCGCGCATTTGGTATCGATGAATCTCTTCTTCGTTGGATTAGAAATTAACTTTCGGACCGCTAAATACAAGTTGTATTGGACAGTTTCAAGTCTGAAACCCACAAAATAAATGCTGGTGTGCCCCAGGCCTCCGTTTTGTCTCCGACCATCTTCCTCATATTGATTAATGATATGCTGTCTGAAACTTCTTATCCATTAAACTGTTTTGCTGACGACTTTACCCTCAGCTTTTCATATTCGTTTTCAGATTCACATCCTTGTCCTTCGGATTTGGAACTTGAACGGCAGCGTATGATAAGCTCATTAAATTCTGATCTTGACAGCATTGTCCAATGGGGAATCAAAAATCGCGTAGAATTTAATGCTTCAAAAACTCAATGCTGTATAGTGTCGTCAAAACGAAACCCACCGCCCATGGCACTATCCATGAGTGGCTCTTGCATTGAGGAAACCGAAAAGCTTTCAGTCCTCGGTATGTGTATCACAGACCACCTTTTGTGGAACGATCACAAATTTGACATCGCCAAAAATGCTGCTAAGTGCTTAGGTTTTCTTCGGCGATGCAAGAAATTTTTCACCCCTTCTGATCTGACTGTTAAAGCCTTTATTCGTCCAAAACTTGAGTACAATTCTCATGTTTGGGCAAGTTCCTCCAATAACTCACTTGAGTCTATTGGATAGAATTCAAAGAAGAGCTATAAAAATGATAGGTGATAGAAATATAACGGAAGCTTTTGCACCTCTCGAACACCGCCGCAATGTTTCATGTTCTTCGTTATTTTACCGTTATTTTCATAAACAGTGCTCTAGCGAAATAGCCAGTTGCATTCCTCCCCCAAAACAATTCAACCGTAATACTCGTATTTCTAGGAATGCACATCAGTTTACCCTTGAGCTTACTTCGGACGTACTGTTAAGTATAGAGATTCTTTCTTTAGTCGCACTACAAGAATGTGGAATGCTTTACCCGGCACAATTTTTCCCTGCCATTTTGATATTCAAAGGTTCAAAACCAATGTGCATCGGCATCTCCTCTTAAATCATTCCCTATTTTCCTAACGCTCGCACTGTGTTAAAACATTTTAAGGGTAGCAAGAACCCCTTTCGTGCGCGCTTAATTAAAAAAAAAAAAAAAAGCTGGCATACCAAATTTTATTTTAAAAAATTTTCAAGATTTTTTATATATAAAAAATTAATTAAAAAAACCGCTCTAACGATTTTTGAATTTTTTTTTTCATAAATTTATATTTATTAAGCAAATCAGATGGCATTCTTATTTTTGAGCTCTATCTGTTTTAGCTATTAAAATAACTAATTTATAATAATTCATAGTAATCATTTACATTTTAAATTGTTTTTAAAACTTTTTTTTTAAAGATATCATAATATTATAGACCAAATAAATTATGTATATTGTCTACTTCAAGCTACGTTAAAGTTGTTACCTACGAGAGCAAGTTTTGTGCGATCCAGCCGTGTCCATTTTTTTTTAATACATCTCCCTATTTGATAAATCGATAACAAAATCTATGTAAGGAGCAATACATACTTAAAAAAAAATAAAAAAAATAAATCGGGTGGCACAACGGCTCATGAAGAACCAGGGCCTAGTGACTAACAACTCGCAACCATTCCTGTGTGCGCCTTTTGGACAGGAATAGAAGGGACCTACAATTTTATGCCGAATCCGAACGGCTAGGCGAGAAGCACTTTTTCGTGACAAGTGATACTCTTGGAGGATTTGTCAATTCCTCGCAAGAGGCAGTAGCCCTGAAAAAAAACTTTTTAGTTTTTAGGTGGACGAGGCTGGGAAGCGATCCCAGACCTCCAGCGTGACAGTTGAACGCACTAACCATTACGCTACGGGCTACTGCTACTATACAATACATACTTGTATACATAAATATACAGGGTGATTCACCTAAGGTGTGACAAAAATATAGAGCGTATCCGCCTAAATGATCATTTCAGCAACAAGTTGATTATCATCAACCTCGTTTTCTCTTGTTTTTAAAGTGAAAAGTAAAAGTCCAAGAAACATTCGGTTTTTAGTTTTTGGCTAAGAATTGGTAAGAGCATTGAAATTTGAATTTTTTTCAAAAATTTGAGTTTGAAAATTTTGAAAAAAACTCTTGACAAATATAACTTTATTTAAAAAGAAAATAAAGCAAAGTTATTTCTGGCTTTACAAAAAGGTATAACATGGCATTGAGCGAGACCTATACGCTCTATCTTATTGTCACGCCTTAGGTGAATCACCCTTTCATAGCTTTTATTATCAAATTTTTAATTTGGGGGAGGTGTAAGAAAAATGTTGGGTATACAGGTAAGATATCAAAGAGATGCATTATTTGCGACCCTGTACAGTTTAAAATTCGGTCTTAGTAACGGAAATATGGGCGTTTGAAAGTTCCGTCCAAAGTTAAATTTTTTTTATAAAAAAAAAACCAGTGGGTGTACAATAAGTTTTTTTTTTTTTTGATAAAAGAAATGTAAAATTAGAGATACATCGACTGGCATCTTTATATTTCTGCCAACCGAAAGTGCGCCACCTGACTTCGAGGTGGTCAAATGGTCAAGGAAGTCTGTAATTGGAATAGATTAAAACTGTAGCTGATTTAAATGTACGTATAGCAAAAATTTGCGACCAAAACCTAAAGTCCTAAAGTTGAGAAGAGATATTGGCATTACAAAGGTACAAACATATCGCTTCATATTTTTGGAGTTCGTGGATCGATTATAATTGTTTTGACTTATACCTAAATATAAATTTGTACCTCATTATAGGTACCGAACATCGTCGTTGATATTGCAAAAAGGCGTGTATAAGCAATTTGCCATGCTGGTATTTTATTTTATTTGTAATTAGATTATTTTCTAAGGTACGAAAAAAGTTTCTTAACTGAAAATAATACAAAAAATGCTTCTTTTAAATAAATTAATTTTTGGAAATCGATATTAGATATCCCAATTGATAAAAGTTGTGATCACTGAGAAGGACACAGAACAAACTTCGAGAAATACCTGAACGATATAAGAGTTTTTTTTATATTAATTGAGTTTTAAAATATCAAATATCAATAATTATCAATTAAATAATACATGAAACAATCGCTAATTTGAATGGATCATCAGTTTACTAAGAAAAAAAATCCTTGAGTTGCCACTAAATATAAAATGCTTCTTCACCTCTTTTGAACTTTATAAAATGGGGGAACTACTTTTTTGTTAATACATTTAATTATAAAAGGAAATTAGGTCGAACAACTTAAATGACCTGAAAATCGTGATGCATAATTGCATATTCTGTTTTTTTTATTTAATTTTTTTGTTGAAAATGAAAAAATCCCCTAGCATCTTCGATGTTTTTGTTTGAGATGGGAATCCCAAAAGTTATATTTTTTTCTTAAATAATAACTAGATCGTAGCATTTAGACTTTTGTTGGGAAATAATTCCGAGGTGAACTTTGACAAGCTTCGAAAGAGCATCAGTTCATTAATACCCTTTCAACATTGTGGCAAACACATAAAACTAAAACTCAATACCCATGATTCATTCTTTGATATAACGCAGCTAGTTAAACTTATCCACCTGCTGTTTGTTACAGTAATACAAATTGAGAAATTCATAACTCCAAGCGGAATGTGAATTTTCGCTAGTGATAGTGAACCCAGTAGGCTAAATCTTGCTTGGTCAGCCCGTTCATCACCTTCAATGCCACTGTGACCTGGACTCGCAAGTTCTTTCCGGCTTTGCTGGGACCAACTTGAAAGATGATGTTTCCGAATCAATGTCTTTAAAAGCCGTCGGGTAGCCGAAAGGACCTAAAGACATTTAGGTCCAGACACCAGTAAAGACAGTGAAATAGACGCTGCTGTAGATGGTCTGGAGCAAGCTGCCTGTGATGCATTGGAAGTCCCAAAGCGGCCTAGGACGTCGAAAGATAGGTACCAACATCTTCCCGTGTACATAGAGAACCTGTACGCACACAGACAGCGCCTGAGGAAACGACTTCAAAGGATTCATCAGAGAGAGCTGAACACCACCAACAGCAACTACCGGACGGTTTGGAGCGAGTTGCAATGTGTCAACGTCATGTTCCGAAACTCTGTGCAGCATCATAACAACATCCAGTTCCAGAAGAGGCTACAAGCGATCAAGCCAGGACCAGAAGCATTCAAGAACATTAATAAAATCGTTGGAAAACAGGCCCCAATTCCGGAAATCCCAGCTCACAACAATATTGAAATGTCGTCAACACAGGACAAAGAGGAAATGTTCGCCAATTACTTCGAGGGAAACTTCACACCAAACCCATCTGATGATCCAGCTTTTCTGAACGAAGTCGAGGCATCCATTCAGGTCAAGGAAGTCTGTAATTGGAATAGATTAAAACTGTAGCTGATTTAAATGTACGTATAGCAAAAATTTGTGACCAAAACTTAAAGTCCTAAAGTTGAGAAGAGATATTTGCATTACAAAGGTACAAACATATCACTTCATATTTTTGGAGTTCGTGGATCGATTATAATTGTTTTGACTTATACCTAAATATAAATTGGTACCTCATTATAGGTACCGAACATCGTCGTTGATATTGCAAAAAGCGTGTATAAGCAATTTGCCATGCTGGTATTTTATTTTATTTGTAATTAGATTATTTTCTAAGGTACGAAAAAAGTTTCTTAACTAAATATAATACAAAAAATGCTTCGTTTAAATAAATTAATTTTTGGAAATCGATATTAGATATCCCAATTGATAAAAGTTGTAATCACTGAGAAGGACACAGAACATACTTCGAGAAATACCTGAACGGTATAAGAGTTTTTTTTTTATATTAATTGAGTTTTAAAATATCAAATATCAATAATTATCAATTAAATAATACATGAAACAATTGCTAATTTGAATGGATTATCAGTTTACTAAGAAGAAAAAACCTTGAGTTGCCACTAAATCTAAAATGCTTCTTCATCTCTTTTGAACTTTATAAAATGGGGGAACTACTTTTTTGTTAATACATTTAATTATAAAAGGAATTAGGTCGAACAACTTAAATGACCTGAAAACCGTGATGCATAATTGAATATTCTGTTTTTTTTATTTAATTTTTTTGTTGAAAATGAAAAAATTCCCTAGCATCTTCGATGTTTTTGTTTGAGATGGGAATCCCAAAAGTTATGTTTTTTTATAAAATAATAACTAGATCGTGGCATTTAGACTTTTGTTGGGAAATAATTCCGAGGTGAACTTTGACTTTGGTATTCGAAAGAGCATCAGTTCATTAATACCCTTTCAACATTGTGGCAAACACATAAAACTAAAACTCAATACCCATGATTCATTCTTTGATATAACGCAGCTAGTTAAACTTTTCCACCTGCTGTTTGTTACAGTAATACAAATTGAGAAATTCATAACTCCAAGCGGAATGTGAATTTTCGCTAGTGATAGTGAACCTAATGGGCTGAATCTTGCCTGGTCAGCCCGTTCATCACCTTCAATGCCACTGTGACCTGGACTCGCAAGTTCTTTCCGGCTTTGCTGGGACCAACTTGAAAGATGATGTTTCCGAATCAATGTCTTTAAAAGCCGTCGGGTAGCCGAAAGGACCTAAAGACATTTAGGTCCAGACACCAGTAAAAACAGTGAAATAGACGCTGCTGTAGATGGTCTGGATCAAGCTGTCTGTGATGCATTGGAAGTCCCAAAGCGACCTAGGACGTCAAAAGATAGGTACCAACATCTTCCCGTGTACATAGAGAACCTGTACGCACACAGACAGCGCCTGAGGAAACGACTTCAAAGGATTCATCAGACAGAGCTGAACACCACCAACAGCAACTACCGGACGGTTTGGAGCGAGTTGCAATGTGGCAACGTCATGTTCCGAAACTCTGTGCAGCATCATAACAACATCCAGTTCCAGAAGAGGCTACAAGCGATCAAGCCAGGACCAGAAGCATTCAAGAACATTAATAAAATCGTTGGAAAACAGGCCCCAATTCCGGAAATCCCAGCTCACAACAATATTGAAATGTCGTCAACACAGGACAAAGAGGAAATGTTCGCCAAATACTTCGAGGGAAACTTCACACCAAACCCACCTGATGATCCAGCTTTTCTGAACAAAGTCGAGGCATCCATTCAGCAAACCCTGCAGCCAAATCCGGAAATAGTCGTTTTTAGTGACACCAACCCAGCAAGTGACCCAACCGATAGTACACATCTCTGTAATCTGGAGGAGGTAGCATATATCATTGGAAATTCAAAACCAAAAAAGTCAGCCGGACCAGACGGAGTCTCAAACTACACCCTGAAAAGGCTGCCACATGTAGTGATGATTCTTTTAACGACCATCATGAGCAACTGCGAAGGTGGAAAACAGCTAAGATCGTAGCCATCCCCAAGAAAGGCACTAACAATTGTATGTCCAATTACAGGCCAATCTCGTTTCTGAACAACCTAAGTAAAAAACTGGAAGTATTACTTCGGAGACTAAAGAGGTTTTGCAGCGAAAACCCCATCATCCCGGACATACAGTTTGGCTTTAGGGAAAAGCACTCCACTTTGCATCCGCTCCTGAAGTTCCAGCATGACATCACCATAGCGCTCAACAACCATCGTGTCACCGTTGGATGCTTTATGGATGTCCAGAAAGCATTCGACAGCGTATGGATTGAAGCCCTTATACATAAGCTTCGCGTATTACATTTACCCCCGTCGCTTATAAAAATTCTTTTCTCTTTTCTTACTTCCAGAAAATTCTACGTACAAATGGACAACTGCAAATAACAAGTGAAGAACATCAAAGCCGAAGTTGCCCAGACTCGAAGCTAGGCCCCTTTCTCTACAGCCTGATGACATCTGACCAGCCTGTGCCATCTGGATGCGAAAATCTCCTGAATGCTGATGACTCCCTTACGTATGCCACCTTGAAGTCTCCTCTGGTAGCTTTACGCAAAGTTGAGCAGCACGTCAACAGACTCTACGCCTTCTACAGGAAATAGAGCATCCGGATAAACACCTCCAAATCGGAGCTTGTGTGCTTCCGGAGACCCAGAAGAGGTAGTTGCAGCGCATCCAGCTGCAGAAGTCTGGTTCTGAAACTTCCGGACGGATCTTCAATAGCAGCCAAAAAGAACGTGAAGTACCTAGGCATCCACTTCAACGAGTTGTTAAGGTTCAACCCACACTCACGAAACTTGCTCAAAAAAGCCACCGCCTCCACCCATTGATGAGACGCAGAAACGGACTAAGCCAGAAGACGAAGCTTCTTATGTACAAGCAGCTTCAGCTATTCCTTCCCAGTCTGGTTCTCCATCTCGAAGACGGCCATGAAGGAACTTCAAATGTTCGAAAGAAAGCTACTAAGGATTTGTACCGGACTACATTTCGACCGGCAGCGAATGAGACATCACAGCAACGAGCGTCTTAACACAGAGTCGAGCATCATCCCCCTGGACAGGTACCTACTGCTTCAAGCAAAGAAGCTAGTAGGACTCACCAACAGTCACCCAAATCAACTGATGAGAAGAATGGCTACTCAGCAACGACATCCCGAGGCGAGGTATCTCAGTACGATGGACATCCTGGACGACAACATCATCACGGACAACGAGCAAACAGTTTCGTTCTACGCTGACACAGGGTCAGCATATCACCGAGGCTAAATGCCAACCAATCCCCCCAACCAACCGGGACGGAACACCCCGAGGACGATAAAGTCAATCGACTTTTAGAATTAATTTTTTGACATGTATTTTATTTTTATAATCCTTTAAAATTAAGACAAAGTATAAAATTAGGCCCCCTATGTTCCAATAAATGTATAATATCATCGTATTTAACTAGTTATAAGTCAAATTGTAAATATTATTTTGTTCAATAAATCTTAACTAACTAACCAGTAAAGATATTTATGTCGAAGTCTTTGGTTACGATGTGACATCATCATCATCATTCCAATCTTTTCATGATGTAAATTTTACGTTTAGATTTTGAATGATATTTTTTGTAGGGGTATACAGTTACCAGTGCGAGTCGAATCTGTGATATTGCTGTCACCATATGGGGACATCGATAGAAAATTTGAGTCTCAAACTGGGAAAAAAATAAGTCGCTGGCTCAATACTTTAATGTTCTATGTAAGGTTTTCATTATTCAGAGATAATCGCTTGCAAAGTTTTAGAAAGCTGATTTTGTGTCAAAATACCATGATTTATTAAAAAAAAATATGAAACTTAATTAAATTAAGGACCTACTTTCTTTTCTCTGTATTAAATATCGATTTAATTAACACTTTTCAATTTTAACATAGAACATTTTTCTAACTTTTTTGAGTTTTTTGTAAGTTTTTTGTTCTATGTCGGACATAGGACATTATAGCACTGAGGGAGACATATGGAAAGCAATGTAAAATTAAAGAAAAATGGAATAAAATACGCAGTGAAGTTACAAAAACTGGTTACTGCGATTTTAAGACCGTAACAAACTATTATATATGCTTAAAAATTCCATAATAAACTACTAAATTCTAGATTAAAGTATAAAAATAGAGTTTTTCCAATTTGTAAATACTTTTTAATCATTTACTTATTAATTTAATTTATTTTATCGTATATATGAACTTCAAAGTACTGAGCATAACTAAGAATCTTTGGAATGTTTCTGATTGTTAGGGCTATAATAAAGCCATTTGTTGAAGGAAAGAAATGAAACATACATTTACTTAAAGGCGACAAAAAGACGAACATTTTGATTTAAGAAAACGTATTTTTGCATTTTATATGACATAGAACATTAAAGTATTGAGCCAGCGAAGTGACAGAACCATACAAAGACTGCTAAATAATGTGGGAGTAAATGCAAGGCGACCTGCAAAAATGACATTGTTACTTGCAGAATGAAGAAGCAAAGGTTGAAATGGACTAAAACTTCGAGAAATTGGCCTGGAAATGATTGGGGACAAGTTGTTTTTTGATTGAATCCAAATTCAATTTATTTCAGACTCGATGGCAAGCGATAGTCCGCCGCAGAAAAAAAAAGGAATTCAGAAAAATATGTTTTGCCTATTGTGAGACAGTCTCCTGTCGACGGGGTGCCATTACAATGTTCGGCGTTGGGGCCATTATTATGCTGGAAGGTACTGTCAATGCTGCAAAATATATTGTAGTCATCGATTAAGGTGTTAAGGTGCCAACATTGCAGCAATTTTCTGACCATTCTGGAAATTTAATTTTCCAAGGAATCAGTTCCATGTCATCGAGTAGAAACGGTACGTTAAAACTTAATTTAATGATTTTATTTAGACATGTTTAGCAATATTGATGATTTCTTTATATTCACGTAAGAAATCACAAAGATTCGCTTAGGATTTTTTTTTACTTCCATGACCAGTTAACAATCCGGACCTAAATCCGATTGAGAACTGTTGCCAGAAAATGGAGAAAGAAAAACGCCCAAAAACAATCCGTGCAATGAAATTGGTAATGGAAGAATTGTGGTACATATAAGGAAATAGACGATAATTATTTTAAAAATTTTGTTTTATAAATATATATTTTTAAAGGATTAACAATGTTTGTATACAAAAGAAAGAATATAAAAGTATGTAAGTAGTTTTAATAAAAATATAAGTTTTACATATTATATCGTTTATTTTCAATTTACATCGTACTATATTGGTGGCATTCAATTCGATGCGCAAAAAATGCACACAACTCTTGGCATTCTAACCTTTATATTGAATTCGAAATCATCATCAAAAATATTTAAAATGTCAAAATCCATTATTTTGTATCATTAGTTTTTGTTAATTTGATTAGTATAAGTTATAAGTATTTATATACATACATAGGAGACTGATTGTACGGTTCGTTCGTTTCGTTTTTTTGACAGGTATGTACGTCATGATTACAGGGTTTGCGAAAATACGTACGTACTACTTTCTTTCGTTATTTTGAAGTTCATGGATTTTAGGGTTATTTTGTGATAAAATAAACAGTAGATATAAATAAAAATGTTTTTTAATCACTTCATTCTCAAATATACTCGTATATAAATTATACTCAATTACGAAAAACTATTATCCAATTCAATTATTTTTATTCAAATCGTTTTTTTTTTGCTAACTTATGGTGGATTTACATGTATTTGCGTCTGCATAATGCAGAAAAGAAAAGCAGGACAGATGTATACAAACAATCCGAGCGAGTAAAAGAGAACTGTTAAGAAGATGAACATGTTCGTCTTCATTTCTGTATTATGGCACTTTCCTATAATGCAGAAACGAAGTTCTTCTACATTTTGATCTTTTCTCTCTATCTAACAATTATACATTTTGTTATTGGCATCCCTTTTTTTTGCAGAAACCAAATGCAGATACATGTAAGTCCACCATTAAAGACGAAAGACGAAACAACCGAAAAAACGAGTGGTGTAATTGGAGTCTAGGTCTACATCATCCAGCTTAATCATACAAATCTTCCAGTGTGATATGTGAAACAGAAAAATGTAGCTGGTGTAGTTGTAGTAAGTAGTTGTATGATGTAGTTGATGTAACTGATGTAGTAGCGCTGAAATAGGTCCTAGGTCTGCAGATTAATACGGAGAGAAAGAATTAAATGGCTGGGCAATGTTTTCTTTTAATGTAATGGTATTGATATGCTCTACACGAGCCATCGTCATCTTTCGAGATTCAAGAGGTTTGTGGCTGCCGTTCCAGCAGCCCGGAAAGTTTGCCGTCATTAGTACTTCCAATGAATCAGCTGGAGAAACTGAACAATGTTTTTATTATTTTCCTGATTTTACACAGATCTTCATTCCACCAAGAAGGTTTGTGATTTTCAGCTACATTTAATTGGGCAAGAAATCTTAAAAGTTGTATTAATTGTATTTCACATTTGACTTTAGGTCTATAATTTTTTCCTTATATGGGGGCACCATTTCATCGGCAATTCCGGGGGGGATTGTACTCCCCCGGATTTTTTTTTTTTTTTTTCGGGAGTCGAATACTCCTACAGCCAATCGCCCCCGAGTTGAATCCGCCCCGGAAACTTCGAACTAGTTTCGAAATACTCTCGAGAGAAAAAAAAGGGAAATAATTTATCTGTCAAAGTTTGTCAATTATTTTCTGAAATCAAATTAAATATTTGAACTATTTTTGGTTATAAAGTCGTATATTGCATTATAATTCAAATTCTTGTGTTATAGGAAAGAAAAGAGTTAGAGTGCTCACTTTATTGGACTTTTATGGACTTCACAAAAGAAAATGTCACACAAAATCCACAAATTAAAAACAAAAAATGAGGTCTTTGACGGTTTTCGCATTGAACTGACTCTTCCGACTATTTTTGACTTCTCTGAAATTTATCTCACTCCCACTTCATGGTAAGAAAGAGAGAAAAGCAGTAAATTAAAAAAAAATAAAAATGTGTGTATTTTTGCTGACGTTTTCTTTTGTATATTCGGAGGAGTCAATCCAATGTGAATCCAAAGATTTATTTCGTAAGACGTTGTTCACATTGGACTGACTTCTCCCAATTTACAAAAGAGAACGTCAAAAAAAAATCCACAAATTTTTAATTTATTTTAAAAATTTACTACTTTTCTCCCTTTGGGGAGTGAGGTAAATTTCAGAGAAGTCAAAAATAGTCGGAAGAGTCTGTCCAATATGAACACCGTTTAAGAAGAAAATCTTTTATTTTTCTGATAAAACAAATTTGATTAATGTTTTTTTGTTGTTGCCGATATTGACTTGCTTTTGGCAAAAAAAAAAATCAAGTATAGGTGGCCTAAAATGGCGCACCAAGGAAAAATGCCTCCCTCGCTAGAAATCGTAGAATCGAACAGATTTAGAAGGTTTTGTGAACACAATTCTTTTGTTTATGTGGTAGAACCGACATATACGAAATGTTAGCAACTTCAAGATATTATTTAAAATTTTACAGATCAAAATGTCTCTAGCCATCTCCAAAAGTAGAAACAATACAATTTTGAGAAAAATTTGTTGACAAAAAACTCTATACAAAACGGTGAATTTTAGAGAAATCATTTAATGCATGTTAGTATCAAGTATTTCTTTTTAATTTACTGAAATTGTTTGGTCTAAAACTATTTCTGTCTATTCGGAATTAAAAACAACTTGAATAAAAAAATCTTAAACGGGCAAAATGGCCTACATTAGTGTGCTGTTTTATACTTACCCCTACATTTTCATTTTTTTGTATAGTGAAAATGGTGACAAAATATGAACGATCTACAGAAAGGCAGTCCTGGACTGAGGACGCATTCAAAAGCCCTAAATGCATCCAAGACGTCCAATGTTCGATGTTTTAGTTTTGTTTATGTTTATTTTACATATAAATTTAAGTTGTTTTAAATGAATTGTTGATTTTATTTTTTTTTTTGTTGAGTATTGATTATGTTTATTTTACTTTGAACTTTGATTTTAAATAAAGTTTAAACTAAATTGAAAATCGTTTTTGGTCAACTTGCATGGGTAAGATTGCATACTAGTATGCCATTTTAACCGGGCAATTTTGATCGTTGGAATTTGAAGGCATTTTGAAAATTAAAAAAAAAATATAAGCGTTATTGATTAAACTTTGCAAAGAATATAAGATTTCAGTTTGAATATCACTTTTTTCCGAGTTATGGGACATTTTCCTTAGGGGGAGGGCCATTTAAGCCACCTTACCCTACTTGTAATCGGAAAATAAAATGTGAGAGTTTGAAAAGCGAAGTGATCCAAAGTCAATGAAGAAATGTTTAATTGAGAATACGAAGGCAACAATTATGACAAGCATATTTGAATACAATAATTCATGAATTCTTCTTACGATTTTAGCTATTTGCATTTTTTTTTTTTTTTCAATAGAAGATGGTCGTTCTGTCGCAATGAAAAATCGTTTCTGTGTTAATTTTAGCATTTAATACCTACAATGATTCAAACGTCTTCTGTACGTATGCATGTGTTTACCTAGCTGATGCACTGCGCTGCACACTCTATAAATCAGCTTCTATTTCCTTGCAAGGGATGAATGTATGAAGGTAAAGGTATGTAGTGTATACCTACTCTTCGATTGAAGGTGAGCAAAAAGAGGTTTAATAGTTTTTGATAAAAAATACATTCCAGTTCCAAATAAGGCGATAGCAAGGATGAGAACATCCAATCAAAAACCTTTCCTATACTCGCAAACTTCCACAAGATGCCTAACTAATTTTTTTTTTGTTCGCACAGTGTTCGCACAGTGTTCGCACAGTGTTTCACAGATTTCTCTTTTCAATTTAATTTTTTTTTTTTGTTTTTACAGCAATAAAATTAAAATGATTCCTGAAATTGAAATGAGTACCTTTATTTCATTCTATGAATGAATCCTTTGGTCATCGGTACTTACTTTATTTGAATGTATTTTTAAAGAAGTGTTGGCATTGCTAAAATAGTGATAGAAATCTAAAGTGTTTTTTTACCAGGTGCTTTATTTTAGGTTTTGTTTCATCATCCATGATGATTTTTTACGACGTTATACTTTTGAAATAAATGGAATTTATTTCAAATGACGATGATGAGTGTTTGACAACTTTTTTAATTTAAATTCCTTTCCGGAATGAATTAACATCTAGGTATTATAGAACAGCGTGTTATAATACTTTTTACATTATGTACGTCTGGGGATGTTCTTTTTTTTATGGAGAGTACGATTTTTTATTTTATATTAATGGAATGTCAGTCAATTTTAAAAGATATTTGGGTGATTCTACAAATGATGGGCTTTTCTATGGCTACGCTAATATTTTGAAAACGGTTCCAATCAGTCTGATTTTTTTCTACAGCATTCAATCTAGTCGATATCGATATTGGCAAACAAAGTTATCAAGATCTGATACATTTTTATTATAAAAATTCTTCAAAGTGCCTAATTCTCAGTCCCCTGACGTGTCCCCCACTTGTTTTTCAAACAAAAAATCATAACTGTTCTTTTATTTCTCTTTATTATGACGTAAACAAATTTTATATAACTATTTATGTTATTAACATTTTCTAGTGCTGCCTTGGGCCATCATTCACCGGGCTTCAAAATAAAATAAAATGTATTGGAATGGCTCACATGTAAAAAACAAGAAAAAGCGAATCAATGCTGTGACTGATTCACACCGACAAGTTGGCCTTGACTGAAATTTCACTTGACTATCTGAAATCACTGTATAACTCTATTAAACATCGAATTTTGGAATTTTTGTTGTAAGCTGGTGGCAGCACACGCTATTAAGGCCGTGTGTCAATTGCGTTAAAAGTGCGTAAAATTTAATCCCATGGCTAAATTTTGACATTACAGAGGTGAATACAGTCGTCAAAATTTAACCTGCTCAGGAGCTCGTTTAAATTTTAACTAGTGGATAAATTTTGACGTTTGTATTAAACTTCTTGCAAGTTACTTACACCATCGACCTATTATACCTGGACTGCTGCATTGAGAAAAATATTAAATATGTTCATGTTTAAATCAAACACATACGATTTGGCATGGAACTGATTCCTATTTAATTTTAATAGAAACGTATTAACACATTGTTGACCCGATTTGAACATAATTTTGTTTAAATTTACTTTATTTAATGTTGATTCAAATAGATTTATATTAATTTTTTTGAATATGTTTCAATGTTTGATTCAAAGATGATTATATTTAAATCAAACTCGTTTCGATTTAAATTAAAATAATTTTTTTTATGTCCAAAATATTGTGGTACTTGTACCTACATATGTTATCTATGAAGGATTTTTTATAATTAAAATTTTTTTTTAAAGCCAGCCAAAATAAATTTGAATGACCTTTGGTGCAAAAAAATTTGCGTTTTGTACGGGCGATCCCACAGTTGACAAAAGAGGACATTGGCAAAACGCATTTTTTATTAAGTTTCAACTTACCTACATTAATTTTATGACAAAGATCAAATGTGAACTATATCCAAACAAATAAGCCTTTCAAAAATCAAACTTAAACAAGTTTGAATACCTTTACAAAATTTCGTGCAGCTTTTGATGCAATAATCAAACATGAATGCTTTTGATTTAAACCAAATTTTATTCAAATAAAAGTTTTTTTGAATGTAAATAGATTTTAGTTAGATTTAAACCAATTTCTATTTGTAATTATTTGAACATGAAGTCAAAAATGTTTCTTTTTAAATAACTCATAGTACAATTTTCTCAGTGTAGGAGCCGACATCACGATGTTTCCATTTATTAAACAAAAAAAATCAATACACAAGCGGCAATTTGAAAATGACTTAAGGCCAGTTTGTTCACAGTGGGTTAAATTTAGTATGTGACTTTCACACGCTCTAATTAATTAACGCTTATCAACAAAATTGGGTTATAAGCGATATTCATGATCAGGAACTCATACTTTGGATTTTTTGAAAACAATTTGATCAAAAATAAACAAATTCGACGATTTCCCAGTTTCAATAATCATGGATTAAAGCGGGGTACCTGTTTGATGTCAAACACTCAACAGTATCAAAAAAAAAAATTGTGAACAAAGAACGTGGTTTGTCAAGCAGATTAAACAATATCAAACGTGAAAAGATGTGTCAAACAGGTACGATAATGTGAACCCCGCTTACTCCGTTGGCTTGGGCACTCTTATTTATCTCCATGTACAAAAATTTTGACTAGCGAATGTTTCGCCTTAAAAAAGGCTCTCCCAAACCAATGTGAAATATTCGGCGCGGCACAATAGGCACTGTTGTTGCTTTAAACCCGTGAAACCATCTTCAATGTATATTTTGTATGGGAATGACGATCAACTAGCAGTCCATGTATGCTAGGTCCATGATTGCCACTGTCAAAATGCAATTTCCGCATTCAAGATCAATAGCGATTTAGATTTGTGATTCAATTCCTTCTGAAAAAAGCTATTGCATTGCAACAACAAATCAAGGTATCTGAAAATTTTTGGATAGGTAACACCGTCTAGAGGATAGGTTCCTTAAAGCTACGAATGTCAATGGGAAATGCCATGTTTTAAAAAATCCCATTTATGGAATTGGCACAACAAAACCCTTCAATTTTATTCACCCCTATAAAAACGGATCAAATTTAACCAAAAGCCATTGACACACGTCCTAAGTAAATAAATTCGCGAACAAAAAATAAACCATCGGTTTTCTTCAATTTTGTATGTGCTTCTAACCGTATGAAACGAATAAATTAAAAAATGGGCACGACTGGATCGCACAAACTTGCTCTCGTAGCTAACAACTTGAACGTACCTTAGAATTGACACTGTGCAAAGTGCATATATAGTAGTACTATAACTAATTCCTGTTTTCGTGACCTTGAAAATTTAACAAACAAAAAACAAACCCTGACCTAAAGCCCACTAGAGGGAAATCCTATGTGGTACCAGTGGCAGATCCAGGGGGTGCCTATAGGGACTAAAGCCCCCCCCCCCCCTCCACAGCCGATTGCTAAACAAATTTGAAATAAAGAAAGCAATACATTACATCGTGTAAAGTTTTATATTCGTCTAGAATATTGTTAAGATGAGAATTTTGATGGACAAAATAACGTGGTTGGGGCTGAACAATTTACATGTCCTGCAACTTTTTTTCTAAGCCCTAAGGTTGGGGCTAAAACCTGAAGTGAATTGGAGAAAAAACCAATTGGGGGCTATGAATAATGGACATGTATAATGCAACGACAATTTTCCCTTAAAACAAAACCCAGAAAATTGGAAAAAAAAACAGTTTGGGACTAAGAAGGTCTGAGAATATTGGACAGAAAACGTAGTCAGGGTTAAACAACTAACTCCCTAAAAACTATCCTTATTCCACAGAGGTTTTGGGGCCGGGCTCAGAGCATTTTGGGGCTTAGTTTTTAAAATTTCAAAGGTCCAAGACAATACATACAAAACATTTTTGGCTAAGCAATTCAATACAAATTCTCTACTCGGGGAGCCAAATTACAAAAGCGTGAGAAACTCTGTGAACTCAGCAAAATCTTGCAGGTGAACATGAATATTTACAATCTCTATAGACTATTGAGTGACTTACAAATTTATCGACACATTTTCTGAGCAGGAATAGGAAGTGTATTTAGGTGCAGTGTAAACGAAAATTCATTGACACTTGCAGAATTGGGCCATGCAGATTATTTTTTAGAGCAGCTGTTTCTTATGCCCGACTAAGTCTTGAAATTTTGATATTTTATTTTTCGGTCCACAAAATTTTAGGGGTATTCATGCAAACGCAGAAAACCCATAGAAAGTTTAAAAACGATAGAATTTTCTATCGGTAAAAATAAACTGTCAAAATTTGTATGGGAAAATTTTTCTGCAAAATATAGAATTTTATCTCACAAATTTGAAGCGAAAAGCGTAGAAAAAACCCTTATAAACTTTGTGACGTTTAATTTGACTTAACTCAGCTGTTTGTTTCTATCGTTTACGCAAAAATTTCTAATGGGGAGTTCATGTAACCTTTTGGGTTAAAATATATTTTTCTACAAAGCGAAAAATTATCTCGTTACATACATACCCTTATTATTTTGGTGCTTTCCAGTGACAATTTGAAGAAAACAGGTACGTTGGTTGATTTGGCTAATTAAAGAAAATGAGATCTCAGAGGACTGATATGAGCTTTTTCCAGTAAGACCAATTAAATATCATTTTTCTGAACTAGCATTACAAACAGTTTTTCAATTTTGTTAAAAAGGTGAAGTTCAAAGCAACCTTCAGCTAATTTAAACAAACACATACATAATGTACATACAAAAGTGGGCACTTGATACCTTATCAATTATTAAGCAATATACCTATAAATAAATGAATTTGTTCGTGTGGTTTGAGGCTGGAACGTGGCTAGAACTTAAAATTATAAAATTAGTTATACTACCATGTTTTGATGAGCCTTAATATTGGCTTTTAAAAATAATTTCCATGCTTAACACATCCATCCCAAATTCTTGTGATTGTGCTTTATTTTGAATAAAAAATACAGCGCGATAGGAGCGGATATAAAGGCGCAAAAAACACGGCTGTTATTAAAGGAAAAGTGATGTCAAAATTCGTTTTCTGTTATATAACTTCATATGTACAAACTGGATTTCCAAACTCCAAGCCCCCCCGTCCACAGCCAAATCCTAGATCCGCTACTGTGTGGTACTATAACATTATATCATTAAAAAAGTTTTAAAAACAATTTAAAACTTAAATTATTACTATAAATTAATATATTTTTTTTAAATAGCTAAAACAGATAGAGCTCAAAAAAACAAGTATTCTATCTGATTTTTTTGATAAATATGAATTTATGAAAAAAAATTTCAAAAATCGTAAGAGCGTTTTTTTTTAATTATCTTTTAAACGAGATAAAAATTCTTGAACATTTAAAAAAATTAAATTTGGTATGCGAACTTTTAGTATTTAATAAAATATAATTTTTCACAAAATTAAAAAAAAAAAATCATTTAGACGTTTTTAAGATATTGAAATTTAAAAAAAAAAAAAAAAATTCAATATTTTTTTAAAAATCCAAAAATAATTTTATTGAAAAATTTTATATGCAAAATTGTTAAAATTGTAAAGGACCTCTTACATTAAAAATTTTGTTCAAATCGGTGTAGCCGTTAACGAGAAAATTGAAAACCAAAAAATCGGTTCTATGACAGGTACCGTTAATAACCGTTATAAAAAAATTTTGTCTTTACCAAAATATTAATTGTAGATCGTTAGAGCCGTTTTTGAAATAAATCAATTTTTGTATATTGGTTGTATGGCAGGTAGGTACCGTTATTTTTCGAGCTTAAAAAAATTTGAATTTCTCCTTTAAGGAATCCCATAAGAACCTTAAGTCCAAAAGTTTGAAGAAAATCGCTTCAGCCGTTTAGGCTGCAGGTCGAGGTACAGACAGACAGACGAGACCCACTTTTTTCGCGTTCTCTATCATCGTAATGTTAGGGAAAAATATTATCTCAAGTTTTTTTTTTTTTGCACCCACCAATCCTAAACTTGCCCTATACTACGTTTATCGCAAGTAAAATTCTCTTGGCTGCAGTCAATTTTTGTTCTTGAAGTGCAAGCATAGGTTTAGCTATGGCACACGAGATATTTCAAATTCATTTCTCAAAAATGACTGCTTCTATCCTTATGACGCGCAGTGTAAGTACCAATAGTGCAAGTACAAATTTATTATTATTATCGGAACTGTGTCTGAGGGTAAAGAGGTAAGCGAGTGCAGCCGACATGCTTTTAAATTCAAACCGCGAAAAATATATTTAAAAAACATGTTAAGGTATACATACATACATATAACTACAATATACATATTTACACAAATTCTATACCTATAAAAATCTAAATCAATCCAAGAATCTCTATTAAGCTAAATCCCCGTAACCACGTACCAACATAATATTGAATTTTATTAAATTTGGGAGCTGTGACTTCGTAAACCATCCCCTCCTTACACTGAACCAAATAAAACTCATCCCTTATAATAAGAAAATATTGTTTGCGTGTGTATGGATGACTCTGTTGTTAGTAGGTATCAATTCGATCTTCTCGCACTCCTGATGTCAAAGTCAATCATGCTATTATTTTCTGTAGTAGTTAAACAGTATTTCGGAGATAAGCAAATGCCAATCACCGCTTCGAAAAATGTTATCTTCCACGTACAAACATCTTTGGGTTCTATGACAACCCGATATTTTTATGTATGTAGGTAAAGTAACGCCAGCAACACATTATACCTACTATAAGGATATGAAAACGAGATTCCCAGCCCCAAAAAAAAAAATAAATAAACTCCTTAAATCTCTGGTATCATTTAATTAGACGATACTGCCATGAGCTGTTCGATTCTAAATAGAAGGACGACAAAGAAGCATTATCATCATATGTGTGTGAGTGTGTGTATGTGTTAAACGCAACGCAGAATGAGACGTTTTTCTAACAAAGTCTTCAGCTAATGGTGATGTTGATGTGATATAGGTATGAAAAAGAAACCAGAAACCTTATCAAAAATTAATTCATTCTTGTTTTTTTTTTTGTTTACTGCTCTTTGTCATAGCTGCCTTTATCTAATTGGCAGATCAGAAGTAAATTTTATTTGTGTGACAGAAACGTCGCGTCGTTGGGTCGATGAAATTATAGGTATAGAATAATTCTGTAATAAATCCTTCGACTGTCAATATGCAGTAAGTAAAGTGTTAAAAAGAATGGAAAAGGTGATAAGATGATGAGGACATGACATCAGTTAGTAAAAAAGGTCTTGGAAAAGCAACAAAATCTTTTTCTTTCATGTAATAAAAGTCAATCAGAAAAAGAATGTACCTACCTACGTACCTAACATACTACATAGTGCATTTTGGTCCCAAGTTCTGTCAATTCCATTTTTTTTATCTGAACTTGACAGGACTTCGGACTAAAAATCACAGAAAATCACAGAAAATCACAGAAACTCAAAGTAAAGGAACAGACCTATTAATTAATAGGTTTTGACATATGTAAGTCACGATCTTCGGCTGTCATAACAGTTTACCTGCAAGTTGAATGACAGCTCTAGACTGAGGAGCTGATGCAGTGTATGTGAAAAACGCACACATATAAGTACTCGAGCATTAAACCATACTAGAACCGCCCAGTGGTCGAAATTCGACCATTCTCTATATAACTTCAATTAAAAAGATTCTAACCCACTAAACAACGTACATGAATTGTTGTTGTAATGCCCTGCAAAATATCGTACAATCCACCATGACCGTCCTCATTGCATGCCCAAAGCACACTGATCATATAATCGTTTATAGCCAAATCACAATCACGCGTTAGGTCGCTCCGACTTTGACTTATTGAATAGAAACAATGAATTCGTATGAAACAAACCAAAATGTTACCTCGGGCGTTGCGTCGCTTCAGATCGTAAATATCGTAAGCGCGAGCTCCAACGCCCGAATAGATCTATTTTCTATTCTGGCTTCGCTTTGACAGTTCACAGTTCTCATTTTATTTTTGTTGTGGTTGGATTTTATTTGGGTGCGGAAGTTTTTATTCAATTTAACATTTCTTATTTAAAAAAAACTCTTTCAAAAATTTGCATCAATAAAAAACTTAATATTTTATTTATCTGAGCGTTTCGATTAATAAATGCAACAACAGCAGCAGTGAAATTATCTAGTTAATATGAGTTTTTTTTTATTGTGGTTTAACATCCAGTACCTACTTCGTATCGAGATTCTGCAAACTAAATTGCATACATAATTATGTATTTTTATTTTGATTATTCCAGCACATTATTTTACATTAGTTGTATTGATTGAATTAAAATAACGTTCTTTACATTACCAAAAGCAATAAAATAATTCAATTTCCTGTGAAATCTATTCTATATTTTGTTTAATTTCAAAAGAAAACAAAAATGTTTGATTCTTCACAGCTGTTTTGTCAGTACCTTCTTTGGACGTGTTCGATTAAGTATGAATTTAGGTTCCGGAGAGTGAATTCACTCCGGTTTGCGTACATCTGATACCAGAGTACTTTTATTTTTCAATGTAGGTTTTCTTGATAGAAATTAAAGAAATTAAATTAAATACATAGTGACTAAACGCACAATATAATGTATGTACATAAATAAAGCAAGTTTTGCATTTTAATGAAATGATATTTTGATATAATAGTTTATAAGGTATGCACTATACAAAGATAGATAGGGAAAAAAGTAAGTTCTGTTTATGAAGAGTACTTTCCAGTTAATTTTCAGGGTCTGCTTTTGCACGACGACTTTTGAGCCATGACTTGTCGAAATTTGTTAGATTATTGCGAAGGTGAGTTCAGATTTTGTTCTCGTTTGCACTCATTCAATTTAAAAAAAGGCATGACTCAAAAGTCGTCGTGCAAATGCAGACGAGAGAACGCACAGATTCTGCAACATCTACAAAGTTGCGAGACTGTATACAGACTTTTAGGCCTAATTTATTCACTCAAAGTTGAATATAACTTTAGGATTTTTACAGTCAACTTGAGAAATAGTTTTTATACACTCTAAGTTGACGTTTTCAACTTTTGATTTTCTACTCCCGAGTTGATCAACTTTGGCTTTTCTCAACTCCCCCAAAATAGTAGAAGTTAGCGTGGAAACTTGGGATTTTTATTCATTTCTGTCTTATCATTTATACTATTCAATTCTCGACCGATCACCGAAATCAAGCATTGTCGGGTGAGTTAGTACTAAGATGGAGGACGGCATGAGTGTTTTTGGTTTCTTATTTTTTTTATTTTATAACTGAAATTTGTTTATAAAAATGGTGCTTTTCCCCCACCAAAAACTAGGACAGATGTACAATTTCAATAAACAGATCACTTTAGCATTGTGTTCCAAGTTATATACGGAACGATTTGCTGGGCTTGTGATGTTTAAGTAGTGGGTGACGATTTCGCCGGACAAGTGTTAAAACATACTCATGAACATGGAACAACAACAGTTTTTACGTTTCATGGAGTTGTTGATCTTTGTTTGGCTTTTCCTGTTTGACCCTGCATTATTCTTCTCAAACATTTAAATTTCTACACACAAAAAAAAAATAAAAACAGAGACACTCTCGCTTCTCCATTTTCCGTAAGCAAATTATGAGAAATTAATTTAAAGAAACAGATCTTTTATTCTGTCACATTCCTATCTTGTCAAAGCCCGAAGCCTGACGCGACATTCTGTTTTGCAAATTTTAGGGTCGCGCTTAATGACACATGATATCGTAAAGTCGGTAAAAAGCCTGTCAAAGTCGGAGCGACCTAACGCGTGATTGTGATTTGGCCATTATACTCTGGCATCCGGGTGTGTTAGCTTTTCGGTTTTTCTTTGTGCTTGCTACCATTGCACTGCTCTGACGTCTATTGGATGATTGGAATATTGAATTCGCCGCACAAACCAAAAGTGATGGTGGCGGGGTGAGTTTGCAAGCGCGGTCAGGAGGTGTTACAGCGAAAAACTATATAAACTATAATTTAACCGTCTTAACGGCAAAATATAAACAAAATAATTAGTTTGGCATAGAGCGATTGCCCATATCACGGCTAGAAATCACCTTTACGGATTAATATAATGATGATGATGCCCAAAAGTCACGGCATCTATCATTGTATAGTTCAATTTCATAGCTGTGTGAAGTGGGAACCCCGAAGTCAACATTTTTGGGTGGGGTTTATCAGAATTGTTTGTCCACCCTCTGGAAAAAAGTTGCTATAAAAAAGAAATGTTGAATAACTTTCGAACTAAGGATGGAAAAACCGTTATTTTTGGCATTATTTAAACAGCCGGTGGACAAACTACCGCACTTAGTCAAATCTTCCTAAGTCATCTATTGGTAGGGTGTCCATCTGGGTACTTTACAAAAAGAAGACATTTACCCCTAAAAGCTATACAAAAAGAGAACATTAAGGGACGAAATAGAGAACAAAAAAGAGAATATATCAAAATAAAAAAATTAAAAAATGTTTTAAAACCATATCTGAATAACTTATACAAAATATAAAATTGTACAAACTATTAAAACAAAATAAACACATTCATGCAAATGCCATTTTGATGTTTGAAAAATAGATTTCTATTTTGCGCCTTGAAAAATTGAGTTCTGATCAGTTTTGAGTTTATAATTTTTTAAATTATGATAACCCTCAAAACATACAGAAAACTCTGTTTTTATATTAAAATACGGCTGCTGCTGATGAGACACTTACTCTTCTATTAACATCCTTATGAAAATTTAATTATATTAACGCTTTGAATAAGATTGCTAAAAGAATAGATTTTAGAAGCGAATAATAAAAGATTATTTATGAAATTAAAAAATGGGCACGGCTGGATCGCACAAACTCAATCTCGTAGCTAACAACTTGAATGTAGCTTAAAATTGACAATGTGCATATCATATATAGTAGTTCTATAACATTATGATATCATTAAAAAAAATTTTAAAAACGATTTAAAATATAAATTATTACTATAAATTAATATATTTTTTTTTTATTGCTTAAACGGATAGAGCTAAAAAAAAGTATGCTATCTGATTTGTTTGATAAATATGAATTCATGAAAAAAATTTCAGAAATCGTTAGAGCGGTTTTTTTTTTAATAATTTTATATATATAAAAATTCTAGAAAATTAAAAAAAAAAAAAATTTGGTATGCCAACTTTTAATATTTAATAAAATACAATTTTTCAGAAAATTTGAAAAAAAAAATCATCAACCCATTTTCAAGATATTGAATTTTCAAGAAAAAAAATTCAATATTTTTTTAAAAATCCAAAAATTATTTTTTTTCAAACATTTTATATGCAAAATTGTTCACAATTGTAAAGGACCTCTTACACAAAAAATTTGATTCAAATCGGTGTAGCCGTTAACGAGAAATTTGAAAACTAAAAAATCGGTTCTTTGACAGGTACCTATACAAACCGTTATAAATTTGTTTTTCTACCAAAATATTAATTGTCGTAATTATAGTAGCTCTTAATTTTTTTTTTTTAAATCGTTAGAGCCGTTTTTGAAATAAATCAATTTTTGTATATTGGTTGTATGGCAGGTACCGTTATTTTTTGAGCTAAAAAAACAAAATTCAATATCCCCTCCCATAAGAACCTTAAGTCCAAAGTTTGACGAAAATCGCTTCAGCCGTTCAGGCTGCAGGTCGAGGTACATACAGACCAGGGCGTGGCGTCCATATAACACGATTCCTACCGTCTTCCCTTTTACAAATTGCACGAAAAATACTATCAAATAAACATAAACATAAACTATTCAACCCAACCAATTGAAATATAAAATTCGCACAAACATAAGCTATCGAATAAACACCGTCAATTCATTCTTCTCTTCGCTCTTTGCTCAACTGCTGAACATACGCTCTCTTTGAAAGAATTAATTTAGAAACTAAACACTACACGTCTTTCACCGTCTTATAAAATTTGTTTTGTATCCCTATCTTCCCTTAGCATTTATGTTTCTAGATCCTCTTTGTCCAACACGCAACAACATAGGAAAAAATAAGACGCTGGTCCTCGTGTTATACTGGCACTTGGGTATGGAGGAATGGAATGTTTTTCATTCCTTTGCTTGACTCCGTTTCTCTTAATATTCGTTCTGTTGGGTGAAAAATAACACGCTCTTCTTCGACTTATTTGCTATTGTTGTTAAATACATTTTCTTTTTTTGTTTGATGTTTTTTGGTTAAGCTTAGTAGGTATAGTCCAGGAAAGATTTAAATGCGTAGTTTAATATGGGTAAGCGGTGAATAATGAATTTATAAAATATTATTTAAGGTATAATTGCAGAATTTTATCTTCTACAGCATATCAAAAGTCTCGCAAAATCACAGCAGTGGCTTTTGATATAAAGGCATTTAAAGAGGGGCAAAGGGAAGCAGGTATGGTTTTTCAATCTGAAATATTTGGTATGGTTAAATGTAAGAATATGACACATGATTTTAGGGTACTTTTTAACGCTTGATCTAAAAAAAGAACTTTAGCCCAGTCGAATTAAACAAAAATAAATGCTGAAATGCAAAAAATTAAATAGTGGATTTTTTTTCTTTTATTCGTTAGAGGGGTTCATAAGGAGTGTTCACGGTACGGTTTTCGACCGCCTAGCTTTTTTGCATTAGCCGATTTTTGTTAAATAACTCGTTTATTTTCAACTTTTCACTAAAAATGCCGTTAACAAAAGTTGTTTAGAATTTAATTATCTACAAATTTGGTAAAACAATTTTTTGTCTAAGATAAATAGTTTTCGATATAATCCGGAAACTGTGATTTCGATCGGTTATTTATAAGTTAAACGTAATAAAGGATATTTTTTGTATAAAAACAAAAGGATAAAGTATTTTTATTTTTCAATCATTAAGGGGGCCATAAGGAGTATAAATAAAAAAAATCGACCACTTATCTCTTCAACTTTGGCCACCATCTTGAAATAAAAGCAAGTTGGTTTTTGTTGAACAAATCATTCACGAACTCGCTTTTTCTGACGGTAGGCCAGCTGGGTGTGACGTGACGCTAGAGTACGTAGCTTAACCGATTCCCGTTAGAAATCCTTTTGGTACGTCATGGCACCAACAGATATTGTTCGTCGGAAAAAACCTTTATTTTGAATGAATATACAAATATGTAGAAGTAAAATTTTGTTAGCAGTGAAAATGTTTAGTGGTTTAAGTTAATATAACGTTGGTGGAGCAGCTCATTTCGTACGTTGGTTTATGAAGAAATAGTTTTATTTTGAAAAGAATAATTTTATTTGCAAGTGCACGATCTTATGGAATCAACTTCTGACACACATACCACCTTAAAGGAAAATTATGAAGTAAGATCCGATGGTTAAATAACTCAGATCAAAAATAAAAAACTGAATAATAAAAATAATATCGCAGATTTTTATGAATTTACTACGATATTAAAGCAATTTTAGTATGATACTGGGCAATTTTGTAAAATACCCTTATTATCATATTAATTGATTTAGTATCGTGTACAAAAATGCGCTTAATCTAAACTACAACCCACCACAAAAACAACCGATATGAACCACTTTAGATGAACTATCTGGAATTAAGTAAATATTGTTTAAAACAGTAAATTATAATTTTTGGTTAATTTTAATGAAAAGTTCAAAAATTCTTTGGCGGGGGTGTGGAAATATAGATTCTCGAAAGTAAATACCTATATGATAACCTTGGCAGGATTTGCAAGAGCGTGAAATTTTTATTATAATGAAAGCTAAAATTTGTATTTTTCGACTCAATTTATTTAGTTAAAATTTTGCAATTTCTGATAGGATGCCGAAAACGTCCAACTAGCGAGAACCTCACGAGAGTATGAAATATTTTCCACGTTTAAATTTTGTTTTCTGAAAACTTGCAAGGACTTGACGATAATTTGACAAGTTTTCCTCGTCTAGATTTTCCCTAAAGAACACTGACTAGTGCCATATTGAAACTAGACAGAAACTGGGCATTTTTCCAGCCGGGCACCTTAAAAACCCAGCGGTGATGCGGAAAAGAATTCTAGTCTTAGGGCCAGTTTGTTCACAGCTGATTATTTTTAATCCATTATTAGTGGAGCTGGGAAATCCTCAAATGTTTTTGTTGAACAAATTTTGTTTAAAAAATTCAAAGTATGAGTTCCTAATCATGGATTTCACTAATCAGCCAATTTTTGTTGATTGGCGTTAGTTAATAATAGAAAGTCACATACTTAATTTAACCCACTGTGAACAAACTGGCCCTTAGTTCGGATAACTTGATTTTCAGAATAAAATTCAAGATTATCAATTTTAATCAAAAGTATAACTACTCATATAGTCACAAAAAGCGAGTTCGTGAATGATTTGTTTAACAAAAAAACAAGTTGCTTTAAATTCAAGATGGCGGCCAAAGATTAAGAGATAGGAGTACATAATTTTTCGATAAAACGTGCCGTTTAAAAGATATATGCAAAAAACCTATTTCTTCGACATTTGACGCTATTTAAGTACCAATATCTTGCGACTTATCACTTGCATGGAAAAAAAGTGTCAACACTATTTTCTGGAGAATGTGTGGTCTACAAATTGAGTCTAATTTTTTGTTCGACAACTGCGTCATTTAAAAGTAAATATGAACCGTTTAGGAGTTATACGTGAAAAAGTGATATTTTCGACATTTTACGTTTTTTGAGATATCGATATCTTCTTTTTTTCTTCGCGATCACAAAATCTACAAGTTTTGCATGAAATACTTTTCGATAGCATTTACCGTTTCGGAGTTATATGCGAAAAACTGGTATTTTCGAAATTTAACCTCGAATGGCGGCGTAGTGGGAAATGTGCGAGGTGGCAAAATGAAAATTCGGAAAGAGTACCCCAAAATCTATAAAAATGAAAAGTTTTCAAAACTATTCCAAAACTTTCCAGGCAAACCACTTTTTTTCGCCCAAATGACTGGACTATTAGATTTGACAGAATTGTAAGCAATAAATGTAGGGTGCACTGTGGTCCAAAAATGCAAATTTCGTGGCAAAAATACTAATTTCGATGTTTCATTTTCAAAGTTTTGTTTTTTTTTTATTTCCAAAAGGAATATAAATGCAGCTTCAAAAACAGCAAACAAAATAATTTTCTGCTAACAAGTTTGACTTATAGAGCTTTTCAAAGTTGGTTTTAGCTGCTTTCGTTGGTTTGAATGTTCGGAGAGATTGCAATTTGTTTAAAAAAAGTCGTGTTACCAGTGCTGAAATTTTGGTGTTAAAATCAAATTTCCTAATGGAATATTTAAATGATTTTATTAATTGCGTGAAATTTTCTTCTTATGTCAATTAAAAATCGTTCTGTTATTATCTTGATTCTTAAAAAAATCCGCCCACTTCCACGCCACTTTTTATACGAATGCCAATTTCTACAAATAAAAAGTTTTAAACAAACTATTGATTTTGAATAAATTCCTCTTAAACCAAAAGGTTTTTTGAGGTTTGCTGTAACTAAGTTTCTTCGAATTACTTAAATTATTGTAAATCATTATTTTTCTTATTCTTAAACACGTTGAAGAGTTATGATTTTTGCAACGAAAAAAGTCATTTTGGACCATAATAAAGACGAAGTCTTATAACATGATTTCAAACATTAGGGAACTTTTTGCAATCTTATTGCAAAACTTTTTTTACTTGAAATCCAGATAGTTTCTTGGTATAGGGTGTATTGAACCTAGATCTCGGAAGAGGTTTTATAGAAGTATAAATTGATTAAAACTCTTAAATACGTGTTGTTATGAGATTAGGAAGACTACAAAACTACGTTTAGAGTTGAATTGCCACAAAAGGATTCTTATAAGACTACAAGTTTATATAATCTTATTCCAAGAAGAAAAATTGGTTTAGCTATAAGATTTTAGTAATTCTCAGCTGCAGTTGAACACTTTGTTCAACTCTTAAAATAAAGAGGTTATGAGACCCATTTAATTTCCTAACAAGATGTTAATTCTTAAGTATAGATATGGGATAAGACAGAGTCTTATGGGAGTTTTTTTTTTCAAATTTCAAGAGTTCTCTTGAGAGATTGTAAGTTGGGAAACATCACCCTATAAATTCATTTGTCTTTTACTTTTAGTTTCCTCTAGCACAACCAAATAACCATTTATGTAGCACAATACATCATCGCACAACTAGGCCAATGCCAGGGCCAGTCAATGCACTTTACTTGCATTGTCTTTGCACCATCGACAAATAGCCGGTACTTGCGATCGAGAAATACAAACCATCGAAGTCAGCATCATCAGGGGGGTTCACATTCTCAAATAATTTAATTTAATTTATTTTTTTTTTCCTTTGATGCGCACAGGTTGAAAACTTTTTTAAAATGAAATTTCTTCCTGGTTTGACAAGAATGCGTTCATATTCTCAAATATCGTCGGTGTGCTGCAAGTACTTTTTTTTAAATGGACTAAATGATGCAAGAGTGTCCCAAAAGTCATAGTCTATGCCCTGTAAAAAAAATTCCCATGTTTATTTAAAGTAGTTTTGTAGTTATTGTAATAAAACAATTAATTCTATGTCCAAAACACCCAAATGTGTGGAGCAAAAAAGACCCAAGTGGACTTAGGTTTTTTCTACACAAATCTTTTTTCACTATTTTCTCTATTTTTGCCACTAAGATATTCAAGGATCAATTATTGCATGGATGCAGTTAACAAAACATTGAACAAGAATGGGATGAATCAAGCATTGACCAAGATTTTTCAGGCGACGACGATGGACCTGGATTATATTCCTGAAAATAACAAAGAATTAAGCGATAATGATTATGAAGAAGAGGCCATGGAATCACCATTGGAAGCACCACAAGAATATACCGCAGAAACAATCACACCACTCAGTGAAAAGAAAAATAGAAGGTGTGAAAAAAGTGTATCCCGAACTATGGAAATGAAATATAAAGCATGCGGATATTATACGAGGTAAGAATCCCAAGCACTTAAATTGTGAAAAGTGTCGTTTCAAATGCAAGGACAAATTTACTGAAGAACAGCGAATAAAAAAGTGCAAGGACTCTTGGAAGTTGTCATATCAACGCCAAAGCGATTTTGACTTAAAGGCGGTCATCGATATGAAAATACAAAGGTCCCGAATAAGATCTTCAATCAAAAAAGTTAACCGTAAAGTAGCGAGGTCATACTTTTTTGAAAATGAAAATTCCAATGTACGGGTCATTCGCGACTTTTTTAAATATATGTAGTACATTAAATAAAAAAGTTCAGCCAACAAGACTCAAATTTAATTGAAACAAGTCAATAAAAATACCTTATAGTCTTGTTATAGTTAATTTATTTTTTTATGACGCGTTTCGGCTATCAGCCATCATCGGATCACAATCGACTAGTGTTTAAACTTTACAATTGAAAAAAGAAACAACAGAATTAAGTATGTAAAAAATATAGGTATATGTAAACAAATAATTAAAAACAAAGATCAGCTGGCTTCTTTGCACACTTCACTAGCGGGGAATCAGCAAATCCACAGTTGTCGTTAAGCGCTACTCTAGGTATGTATGTAGTTTGTTTATGTAGATCGACTCCCATACATTTAACTGCCTAAAACCCTGCACGCTGCACCTCTTTCAGTAGTGATATGTTGTCCGTCATCACACCGTGCTCTTTTTGGTTCCTCCTCCCTCTCCCCATTGCACTATTTTCTTGGAGAGTACGCCTAGCAAAAGCTGTTTCTCCGTTTTGTTTTGAACATTTAGCTGATGATCTCTAAACCTTTTCTTGAGTGAGCGAGAGGTTTGACCTATGTACACAGCATAGGTCACCCGCTGTAGTCTAGCTTGTATAGTCCCGATTTGTCAAGGAAGTCCGTTTTCTGTTTTGTGTTTTCTAGCAAGCTTTTCACCGTTTCACCAGATTTAAAAGCTACTTTTATATTGTTGCGACTGAGAACATTGGCAATTTTGGTGGTGAGAGCAGGATAATAAAGCATTTTTGCCCATTTAACCATTGAAAGCTCAGATGTCAGCTGTTCTCGAAGCAATTTTGTATTTTGTTCTTTAAATTGTTGTTGTGTTTTCTTTCTTGGTGTATTTTGTATTATGTTTTTATTTAAAGCATTAAACTACGCACAATCCAAAATATAATTAAACTCTTCCTTGTAATCATCTTCTGTCAAGGGAGTACTTATCATTCTTTGTATCATAGAATTCATTGCAGCATATTTTTGTGAAAAGCAGTAAAATGAATCATTTGTTATGTACCTTTTGGTTTGTGTTGGTTTTCGGTATATATTAAATTTGATGGAGTTAATTAGTTAACGCTCAAGCCAAAGATCAAGGAAAGGTAGTTTTCTGTCTTTTTCAACTTCAATGGTGAATTTCATCGAATCAAACTGCGAGTTAATAATTAGAATAATTCTTAATAATTCCTGCGTTTAAAGTTGACATGTTTGTTGAGATGACCGAAATCTGCATGAATCAAAAAATGTTCATCTTTAATGGGGAGTTTTATAAACAAGATGAAGGAACAGCCATGGGAAATAATCTTTCTCCTTTCATCGCAGATATTTTTCTCTGGCATTTTGAAGAGAAGTTGAAAAATATGATTGAATTCCCACGCGTTTGGTTACGATACGTCGATGATGTTTTTGCTGTTTCTACACCTGAACAGTTGCTGAAACATTGCGTCTTATAAACTCGCTGTTCGATTCGATAAAATTCACCATTGAAGTTGAAAAAAGACAGATAACTACCTTTCCTTGATCTTTGGCTTGAGCGTAAACTAATTAACTTCATCAAATTTAATATATACCGAAAACCAACACAAACCAACACATAACAAATGATTCATTTCACTGCTTTTCACAAAAATATGCTGCAATGAATTCTTTGATACAAAGAATGATAAGTACGCCCTTGACAGAAGATTGTGCGAAGTTTAATGGGTTAAATGAAAACATATTATAAAATACAACAAGAAAGAAAATACAACAACAATTTAAAGAACAAAATATAAAATTGCTTCGAGACCAGCTGACATCTGAGCTTTCAATGGTTAAATGGGCAAAAATGATTTATTATCCTGCTCTCACCACCGAAATTGCCAATGTTCTGAGTTGTAACAATATAAAAGTAGCTTTGAAATCTGGTCAAACGGTGAAAAGCTTGCTAGAAAACACAAAACAGAAAACGGACTTCCTTGACAAATCGGGAATATACAAGCTAGACTGCAGCGGGTGTAATGCTGTGTACAAAGGTCAAACCTCTCGCTCACTCAAGAAAAGGAGATCATCAGCTGGATGTTCAAAACAAAACGGAGAAAACAGCTTTCGCTAGGTATACACTCCAAGACAAAATTGCAATGTGGAGAGGGAGGAGGATTCAAAAAGAACACGGTGTGATGACGGACAACATATCACTAGTGAAAGAGGTGCAGGGTTTTAGGCAGTTAAATGTATGGAATTCGATCTACGTAAACAGACTACATAGAGTAGCGCTTAATGACAACTGTGGATTTTCTGATTCCCCGCTAGCAAGGAACCCAGCTGATCTTTGTTTTTAATTATTTGTTTACATATACCTATATGTTCATATTTTCTGTTCTTGGCTTTTTAAAGCTTTTTCATACTTAATTTTGCTGTTTCTTTTTTAAATTGTAAAGTTTAAACACAAGTCGATTGTGATCCGATGATAGCTGATAGCCGAAACGCGTCATAAAAAATAAATTAATTATAACAAGACTATAAGGTTTTAATTGAATTGTTTCAATTAAATGTAGTACATTTAAAACGGCATTTAAACATAAAAGACCAACTGGAGTTTTTTCTAAAGAAGACGAAAGGGGCAGATCAAAAGCTGCAAATAAAACAACGGATGAAAATATAACACGCATTAAGGACCACATCGAAAGCTTCCCAACTGTAGAGTCTCATTAGTCGTTAGTGCCGCAAAAGTTCAAAGAGGATATATTTAGATGCTAATCTGAGTATATCAAAAATTTATTCCTTATTCTTAGATGGGAGACATCGGGTCTAGATGGCTCATGATTCTCATCCCAAAACTTATCTGCGGCAACCGAATGCCTAATCAGTGGAGGGAAAGTTGCCTTCTTCCAATCTACAAGGGGAAGGGTGATACACGAAATTGCGACAGCTACCGTTCGATCACGCTGATGTCACACAACATGAAGATGGTTGAGCGGGTATTGGATGGCCACTTACGAAAAATAATACGGCTATCTGACGACCAGTGGAGTTTGTTTCGGGTACATCAACCACAGATGCTATTCAAAGTATAATAATTAGAATGGAAAAATATAGGGATTCCTCGAGAGATTGGTATATTGTTTTGGTTGATTTTGAAAAATCATTCGACAGACAACCACGAGATCTGATATGGGTTTCACTTAGGCAACTAGGAGTTCCGGAAGTCTACAGGCGGATGGTCATGGACATGTATGAGCAAGTTAAAACAAAGGTAAGATGCCCCGCAGGAATCACCGAAGAGTTCCCAATTAGAGTAGGTGGGCACCAGGGAAGCATCTTGAGTTCTTTGCTCTTTGTTACTGTCTTTGACTTTCTGCTTGAGAATAAGATTACGGACCTTAAAGTGAATCAGTTTGCTGACGATGGAGCCATCATAAGTGAAGATCCTGTGTCCTTGCAATGAGCACTTGATGTACGGGTGGATGTTCTGGAGGGAAATGGATACCGCATTAGCGCGAAAAAGAGCGATTGCCTTTGCTGTCGATTATCTGATCCACACAGGCATCATATATTTGAATGGAACAGTGCTTCCCAAGTGCGAAAAGTTTAAATATCTTGGATTAATGATCAATAGCGAAGGATCTTGTGATGACGACATCAAACATCGCGTAAGCGTAGTATGGATGAAGTGGCCATCTTCTGTGATAGAAAAATGCCCCCTAAGCGGAAAGGAAAGCTCTACACAGCAGTTGTTCGTCCAGCGCTTAAATACGGTTCACAGTGTTGGACAATGTACAAGAAGAATGAGAGTAAATTGATGGCAGCTGAAATGAAGATGCTTCGCATGACAGCAGAAGTGACAAAGCGCGATCGAATAAGAAGCAAGAGAATCCGAGGAAGCCTACACGTCAAAAATACCATCTTGGACAAAATACAGCATGACCAACTTAGCTGGTACTGTCATGTACAAAAAAGATGCCATGAGAACCCAGTTCAAAAGGCAATAGCACTAGACGTTCCAACATTATCGCGGAAGAAAGGCAGACGCAAAAACTCCTGGATGAAACAAATGCAACGACACCCGCATTAAGTTGGCCTTAGACATGTAAAAATCCAAAACCGGGAGGCCGTTTTCTGAGGTCACCCCGGCGAACCCCACAAGTGGAACCTTAGGCCAAGCAGTTGAGTGGGAGAGTTGTGGTCCTTTTCAATATCATGAAAAACGCCGGTAAAATAAAAAAGAAGTATTCCTTATTCTTAGACAAACACAAGAGTGACACGTCAAAAAAAGCTACCTTCATCGACCACCTACAGGAAATTTTTCGGTGAGTACTACAATTTATCGTTCTTCCTTTCAAAAAAAAGATCAGTGTCAAGCATGCTAAAAAGGTAAGGAAACTCAAAACGAAGATTAGTTGGCCCATTTAAAGAGAAAAGACGAATGTTCAGCTGAAAAATCCTTAGACACAGACAGGGCCATCAATTAGCCTAGTTTCATTGCATGCACATTCGACTGAAAATCTGTGTTACAAATTCCATCAAGTGATGAAAGCCCAATGTACTACAACCGAAAATTATATGCATACAATTTAACCATCTACAACGCTGCTCCACCAAACGATGCTTTCTGCTATTTTTGGACAACAACTGATGGCAGAAGTAGAAGTAATGGTTCTTGCTTGTATAAGTACTTGCATTAACTTTCACCGGAAATAAAGGAAGTATTTATTTTTCCGATACCTGCAGTGGCCAAAATAGAAACAAAAATATTTCCATATTATTTCTCCATTTGATTCAAATTTTAAATTTGAATACAATTGAACACAGATTTCTAAAAAGTGGACACAGTTACATGGAAGTTGATAGCATGTAGGTTGTAGGTACAGTGCTGAAAAAAATAAATAAATAAATTGGGTGGCACAACGGCTCATGAAAAAACAGGGCCTAGTGACTAACAACTCGCAACCATTCCTGTGTGCGTGTGTCGACAGGAATGGAAGGGACCTTCAATTTTATGCCGAATCCGAATGGCTAGACGAGAAGCACTTATTCGTGAAAAGTTAATACTCTTGAAGGATTTGTGAATTCCTCCTATAGCCCTGAAAAAAAACTTTTTAGTTTTTAGGTGGACGAGGCTGGGAAGTGAACGCAGACCTCCAGCGCGACAGTCCATCGCACTAACCATTACGCTACGGGCTACTACAGGTACAGTGCTATCGAAAAGCAAAAGAAGGATGTTCCAGTATATACGATTCAAGTCTGGCTAACAGTATTCAGACTCGCACGGTCCAAGAGACTTAAAAGCAAAGGAAATCCTTATAATATAACCCAAATGCTATAAAATGATTTTGCGGATTTATCAAAGTTATCGAAGATCATACAAAATAAAAATTTGTACGAAAACGGAGATAAAGTGAACTGGTTTGGTTGAGAGTAAAATCTTTTAGGTACCTACCAAAAGAATAAACCTGGTGTGATGGATTACAATTTACAAATACGACCACAATTAAACCTATAAATAAATACGTGTTTTTGGTAACGATCGGCCCATAGATTTGAAAAAAGTAAACATCAAAAAGGTGTGTAAAAGCAGCCTTCCTATAAGCATTGAAAAGAAAAAAGATTTACTAAATCTTCGCAAGTCAGGAGCCATCCCGGACGAGTTTCACTGCTGGTACAACATATTCTTCAAAAAAAAAACTTGAAAACATGTAAAATCATCAAAAATAAGGCCCCAGAACCCGATATTAAAGATGATTCGGAATCTGATGAAGATTGATGAATTTTGAAAATAAAAATTACAAAGAAAACATTTTTATAAAAAAACCAATGTCCATAAAAAAATATTTTTTTTTCATTGCAAAAAAGGCCTACATTGTCCAAGATCCATTTTATTTTTGTATACAAAAAAAGTTGAATAAATTAAATTGAATTAATTTTGTTGGTTTCATCTTATTTTTAAAAACTACTTCATGATTTTTCCAGCGGTCATAAACATTAAATCTTCAATAACTCAGAAACACAATTATGTGATTTGAGCTCTTTTTGCAACATACCGACGACGATATGTTTATCAAACCAGCAAAATATCAAAATATTATGATATTCATCAAACGTGTTTGACAAACCGTTTGATGGAGCGTTCACATTTTCAAGTGTTCAAAAGTGTTCGAGTCAATCAAAACGTGTTTGTGAAACATATTTGAGAATGTGAACCCCCCTATCAACATCGGTCGCTCCCAAGTTGTTGCTGTTGTTGCAACCGAAAAATACAAAGCACATTTAATACCATCGTCACTATCATCATCGGCTGTTGAGTTCAACATACAGCGAGCCGCCTATGCTGCTGCCTTTAAACATCATCATAAAACATCACTCTCGCTATCGAATCGACAACAAGGTGCATATTCTGATGGCCTTGCACAATATCATGTAAATAGCAACAGTTAGCATCATCGTATTATGTAATTCCCAAGAAGCGTTGCTTTAGAATCGATGAAGAAAAACTGAGTGCTATATAAGGCGTAGATATTCACAAATGGACACAGTCCATTATCAATCGTTATCGAGACATCACATTAATCATTAAATAAAGTATAGCTATAGTTTAAAGAGTACAAATTTGTTCTAGTTTTCATTTTCGCTTTTTCATATACATACCTTCGTTCGTTTCAACATAATTTTGAATAAATACTTGACTTAATATTCGACTAAAAAGCTAGCTGGAAAAATACATCGCCGAACGGTACTAATTTGAAAATATTTTGTTTTTCTATAATTCTATCTCAGCTAAAACTTGTTTGAATTTTATTAAAATCGGCCAAGGAACAACGACGTTCACATTTTTGAAATCAATAGTCATAAACATTTAAATGAAGATTGTAATAATATTAAAATTTTTAAAACTTAACGCCTATTTACGCTCAACCTTACGGAGTCTCTTACGTTCAACTGGAAGTCACTATGTTTTGATTTACTCCCTGCCGAGAACATGTTACATGTTATACACGCGAGCTAAGATGTTACGTTACGCATCAAAAGTGGCAGCATGAGTCCAAGTTATTTACTGTGTACACTGATCCACTTTAGCCACCTTATGCACCTTAAGGCTAAGCGCATATTGAGACGCGTCTGAAGCGTGTGACGTGACTTAACGAGTGTCAAACGACATGATTATAGAAACGTGTCATGCCGTTCTCCGCACATTGATTCGCGTGTCTCGTCTCAAAATACATTTAATTGAAGCAAAAATCGTCTGTCAATTTGATAATTTTGAAATATACTTAAAAACAAAAACAATTAATTTCTAAAAAGGAAAGAATTTTTTTTTTAAACCAACGACAGTTTATTATTTTATTTTTTGATAGAAAAAAAAAAAACAAAACAAACACGCGCCGGTCTCGCAAGAAACTGTGTTTCGATCACAGTTTCACGCGATATTCGGAAAAAATATAAATCAATAACAACGCATATTGATAGAGCGACACGACATGACCTGACGCGTGTTTTCATCGATGCACAGTGTATGTTTTTTTTTGTGTCAAAAATAAAATAATAAAATGTGGTTGGGTTTGAAAATAAGAAATCGTTTCCTTTTTAAAAATTAAATTTTCTTTTTTTAAGTTAATATGAAATTTCAATATGTCAGACGATTTTTGCTACAATTAATAGATATATATTTTGAAACGTGGCACGCGAATCAATTTGCGTGCGACACTCGACAGGTCACGTCACAGGCTAGGCGCATATTGAGCCGCGTTCGACGTGTGTGACGTGACCTGACGAGTGTCGCACGACACGATTATAGAAATGCGTCATGCCGTTCTCCGCATATTGATTCGCGTGTCTCGTGTCAAAATACAAATTAATTGAAGCAAAAATCATCTGATATATTGATAATTGAAATAAACTTAAAAAAAAAAAAACAAGTAATTTCTAATTAGAGCAAGCGATTTTTTATTTTCAAAGTCAACTACAGTTTATTATTTAATTTTTTGACTGAAAATAAACAAACACGTGCTGGTCTCGCACGAAAAACTGTGTTTCGATCACTGTGTCACGCGATTTTCGGAAAACGCGTCTCAGTTCATGTAATGCCGCTCTATCAATATGCATTGTGCTTTTGATTTATATTGTTTACAAAAACTCGTGCTGTGCTGTGTCGCGGCACTCATGTCGAAAGCGTCTCAATATGCGCCTAGCCTTACAGCTGAAAAATGTGCGGTGTAATCTCGTGTGAACTAGGCCTAAGCCTACCTAATTTTAATTAGTATGTGGAAGTGTTGTAAAATTAGTAAAAAAAATGATGCTAAGTTTTCCGGTTTCTTCAAAAGAAAAGCGGTACTCGAACAGTTACAAAAATAAATCACATCTCTTATGCATACGCAAAAGGTAAAATTTTTAAGTCAATAATAAAAGTGGAGAACAAGTTTTGACTTTCTTGTAAATCCTGTAAATTATCGTCAAACTTGTGTTTTGGAACAATACATGGGGTTTATATTAACATATACCTACATATGTTTGTATGTAGTTTAAATGTTCAAGTTCAGGGAGTGGGAGCAGGCAGAATAAACGTAGTAGGTACTTGGGTACTGTTAGTCAGCTTAATGTTATTTCCGATGTCTTATTTGGAATTAAATGGAATCGATTTAAAACGTGTATACAACTAGGGGATTCCATTTGGCTTTATCGTATTTGAAGTGAAAAAATAAATACCTTATTGCAAGTTCAATAGTGAATGCATTGCATTCAATAATATTATTGTAATTTATTATTATATAAATCACGTCCATGGACTTGACCATATTTTATAAGTTATTTACAAGTAGATAAGGCTTTGTTGTATTTAATTAAATGAGCAACATACACTCATATACTTATTTGCTGTCAAGTCCAAGAAATCTTAGGTAGAATCTTAAAAAAAAAAAAACTTATATTAGAGTGAAGTTCAAATTTGTGTTGATTAGATAAAAATTTAATCTGTGTGTTTCATCAAAATTAAAATTCACCAAAGAATCAATTTGACCAGTCAACAGTAACATTCGACATGGGTAATAACTCTTTGATATTTTGCATAGTTTTGGTCAGTTGTAAGTTATAAATAAAAAAACATTAATAAATGATATAATATCCTTTTTTTCAAATTAGGTATCCAAGGAATTTTCAGCAACATCAATATTACTACAAAGGCTGAATGGGGTGGAATAAGTGCTTTTTCAAAAAAAATACTCCAAGGAAATTTGGAATATGTTGTAATTCATCATTCAGCTGGATCATACTGCAATGTTACTGAGAAGTGCAAGCAACAAATGCGAAATATGCAATCCTATCATATGAATACTTTAGGATGGGATGATATTGGATATAATTTTGGCATTGGTGCTGATGGAAATATTTATGAAGGTCGTGGTTTTGGAATTCAAGGTGCTCATGCTTCAAGTTGGAATGGAAAATCCATTGGGATAATGTTTATTGGAAATTATAATGGTAAGATGTATGTTTTTCTAATGCATTTAAATTACAACCTCAATAGGCATTTTGGTGCACAAAAAACTCTTTTTCAAGATTGTTTAATACCGTACAATTTAAACACCAATTTCGATGTATTAAAAAAATTTTAATCGGTGTATCCGATAATGAAAAAATCAAAAATATTAAAAAAGGTTTTATGGGAATTTAAACTAAAATATTCTTTTTTCTCGAAAGTAAACTACAATTATTTAAGAACAAACACATTTTTCTATCAAAGTTCTTGGAGCCGTTTTCGAGAAAAATAAACATTTTGTAAAGGTTTTTCAACATTTGTATGGCATGTAATGAAACGTTAAGTTTGGTTTTGAGAACTTAAGTCCATTGAAATGTTACATTAAACTCACATTTTTTACAGGACAATTTTTTTTTGTATGGTTTGTGTAGAAGGGGTCAGTGTGCGTGTAATATGAGTTTCGGGGTAGAAAGCCTTCCATTTAGCCGAAGGAATTGGGAAAAGGGGTGGAATCCGTTTTTCTGCTTGGGCTGGCCACGAGACGAGATTCGGCGGGACTTTTGTAAGTCTTGTCTCGGTCTAGTTAAAATCAAAAATGTTCAGTCTCGTCTCGTCTCGGTCTCGTTATGCGAGACCGAGACCGTGACTATTTTCATCTCGTGGCCATCCCTATTTTCTGCCATATTTTCGTCTTCCACATCATCGTTATAGCTATTTTGTTAAAAATTTCAAGTGCAGTTTTTTTTTTTAAGAAGCCATAACTTGCCATATAAACTATCTATCGAATGTTTTGGATTCGTAAAAAAAATCAAACTCGTGATAATATTTTTGCCTCACATTACGATGATAGAGAATACGAAAAAAGTGGGTCCCGGAATTCTGCTTGTCTGTCCGCCTGTACCTCGACCTGCAGCCAGCTACTCAAGCTATTTTCTTCAAATGTTTTACTTATTAAATTTTTTTATCTCAAAACATAACGCTGCCTACCATACAACTTATATGAAAAAGTAATTTACCTCATTAAAAAGGCTTTCACGATTTTGATAAAAAAAAAAACAAATATGAATTACTATTAAGATTATGGTCAATATTTTGATAAAAAAAAAACCAATAACGCTTATTAACGGTACCTGTCATAGAACCGATTTCTTTGGTTTTCAAATTCCTCGTTAACGGCTATATTTATTTCAAACAAAGTTTTTACACAAGAGGTCCTTTATAAGCTTAACAATTTTGCAAATACAAATTTTCGAAAAAAATATTTTTTGAATTTCTTAAAAGTATTGAATTTTTTTTTGACAGTTCAAAATCTCGAAAACGTTTCAATGAACATTTTTTTTAATTTTTTGTTAAGTTGTAGTTTATTAAATACTAAAAGTTGGCATACCTAACACATTTTATTTTTAAAATTGATTTTTAAGAAAACCGCTCTAGCGATTTGAGTTTTTTGTCACAAATTCATATCTTATGAATGTGACAAATGTTTAGGTTTTCTCCGTAGATGCAAGAAGTTTTTCTCCCCTTCTGATCTGGCTGTGATCTACAGAGCCTTTATTCGTCCATAACTTTGGCTGGAGCTCCAAAAACTCAATTGAGTTTGTTGGACAGAATACAAAAGAGAGCTTTAAAAATGATAGGTGTAAGATCTATAGCAGAAACAATTACATCTCTCGAACACCGCCGTAATGTTTCGTGTCTTTCTCTATTTTATCGCTATTATTATAATCAGTGTTCTAGTGAAATAGCCAGTTGCATTCCTCCTTTTAAAAAATTTAACCGTAATACTCGTGCTTCTAGGAATGCCCATCAGTTTACCCTTGAGCCCAACTTCGGACGTACTGTAATGTACAGAGATTCTTTCTTCAGTCTTAATACACGAATGTGGAATGCTTTACCCAACTCGACTTTCCCCTCTCATTTCGATGTGCAAACGTTCAAAACCAATGTGCATCGGTATCTCCTTCTAAATCTTCTCCTACTTACCTAATCGCTCCTTTTGCGCGCGTGGAATATAAAAAAAAATCTTAAAAACAAATCAGATGGCATTCTTTATTTTGAGCTCTTAATTTTATAGCCATTAAAATAACAAATTTATAGTAAATTATATTAATAATTTATATTTTAATTAGTTTTTAAAACTTTTTATTCCAATGATGCTTGATGTTTCTGTCTAGTTTGGGCAACGCTTTAGTAAGATTTCTGCAGGGAAAATCTAGACAAGAAAAATTTCTCAAATACAAGCCCTTGCTGGATTTCAGTGCGAAAAATTTAGATGAGGGAAACTTTTCAAACACTCGTGAGGCCCTCCCTAGTAAAAACTTGTTTGATTTCGGTAGCTCATCAGGAATGTCTCTTGTACACCAAAAACAAAAATTTTATAAGCACAATGCAATTTCAGTATCATACGACACTTTATTTCTCCCGTTCATTTGTCTTCTTTTTTATATCACACTTTTTACTATGCATGTGAGAGATCTGTAAAAACCTGTTCTAAGTTGTCCTAAGTAAGTTTATACAATCCTGTTCTATTCTGTATGTATTTGTTGTGCAATATGGTATGAAACACTAGAGTATGAAACTTATTTACTTTCGACATTGAATTTTAGCGAGTTAGCCCAGTTGGTAGCGCATTGCACTGGTAAGTTGGGATCAAGTCCCACTCAAGCCAACTTTTTTTTGCCTGCCTAGGCCTTGTCTAAAACTAGATTAATTTTCTGCGCAGGTATCATAATATTATGGAACCAATACATCATATGAACATACACTCCGCTCCACTTGAATAGAAGCAAACTTTTTTTTTACTATCAGAGCGTTTAGCGCTTTAGTAAATTTATAAATTCACCTTTTGGTTTTAGTTCCTAAAAGATAGATCTATTGCGAATAAAACTGCAGGGACAGAATAATTCAGGAAAATACCATTAGGTTATTTTTTACCACTTTTCTAATTACTTGACGAAATGTACTGTTTTTTTTTTTTTTTTTGCGCCACTTGAATAGTAAGAAGAAAAAATATTGTTCTGATAATAGAATTGTGGATTAACAATAATAATTGTTTTATCAAAGAAAAGATGGGCCGCGGAAAACCATTAAACCCTACAGAAAAAGCCAAAATAGAAGTACGCGCGGAAAACAAGCTTCCCCTACGTACATTTGCCAACAAAATAATTAAAAGTGTAAAAATTGTTTGGTTGAGCCTTAGAAATAAAGAAAACTATGGAAAAAATGTCTAAGGCAGGCAATCAAGAGCAGAACAGAAGCAGGTCGAACAAAGATAACTAGACTGGCTTCAAATTCAAGTGATTCTACTGCTGAAATCAAGGCGAAGAGTGGTATTACAGCGAGTCTTAACACTTTAAGACGTGTTATTCGTGGGTTACAACATTTAAAGCGCCTAAAATTGAAGAAAAAAAAACCTTTAAATCCAATACGAAGACACAATATAATAAATAGATAGGAAACAAGAAGAATATGACGTGGAAGGAAGAGTGGACAAAAGTGGTATTTTCTGATTTAAAAGACTCAATTTAGATGGCCCGGATGGATATAATTACTATTTTCATGTTATAAGGAAGGAACCCAGGTTTCTGGAGCGCCACCATAGCCAAGAAGGCGGTGTAATGGCGTGGGGTGCAAGTTTCTGGTTTTAAACAATTGATATGGACTTTCCAACATTAAAAAGGTCGGAAAACTCCTACAAGGAAATATTGCAAGAAGCTTTCCCTAAGTTTACCGATGCCTTTGGACCAATATCATGGACATTTCAACAAGACAACGTGCCAATCATCAACGCAAGGATCATTAACAGTTGGATATCGGAGAAAAATGTTACCTTACTTCAATGGCCACCGTATTCTCCGGACCTAAATATTATTAAAAACGTATATGGATGGATGGTTCGTAAAGTTAACGATTCTGACCAACAATATAAGGACAAATAATCATTTACTGCTGCAATCAAAGAAGCATGAAGTGCAATTTCTTTAAATTATATAAAATAACTGCATTATTCAGTCTCCAACAGGGTTTTTCAGGTTATTTCAATTAAAGGTGGTAGCACACATTATGAAAATATGATTACAAATAAAAAAACTACCCTCTTCTACTGCATTTTTTCAAATTGTTTCCTTATTTAATAGAATGTTTCTATTCAAGTGGCGCAAAAAAATCAGTGTTTTAAATTATTCAATTAAAAAAGTGGTAAAAAATTATCTAATGGTATTTTCCTGAATAATTCTGTCCCTGCAGTTTTATTCGCAATAGATCACTCTTATGGGCACTAAAACCAAAAGGTTAATTTATAAATTTACCAAAGCGCCACACGCTCAGATAGTAAAAAAAAAGTTTGTTCCTATTCAAGTGGAGCGGAGTGTATATGTACATCGTCAATTTATAGCTACATTAAAGTTGTTAGCTACGAAAGCAAGTTTGTGCGATCCAGTCGTGCAGTTTATTTAGTATAGGAATCTGTTTCACTTTTCAAAGTGTTGATTCCATGTGGAGTACATTCCCGTAGAATTATTTCCCTGCCGTGCAAAATATTTCTGGCGTCTTTAAATGATTGTTGGATATAAAGTCCCACCCCCGTCTGACATTAATTAGACCAAGAGCCCACAGCAGATTTGGCGTACGAAAGTGAACAAAAAAATAATTATATGAGTCGAAAGGTGTATTAAGGCTGATAAAAGGAATGCAAGTTTTGCAGTCCTTGGTGGCGGCTGTTAAGTGGGAGGGGCAATTTTCTAAAAAATTGACTTAAAACAGAAAAAAATTATTAAAAAACAACGTAACATGTACAATGTGCTGTTATATTTTTATGAAAGGCCAGAAGTCCCTTCTTTAATTTCCTTTTTAAATAAAGTTCTTTCAATGAATAGTTTTTGAAATAATAATGTTTGAACTCAAAATTAAAAAAAAAAATTAAAAAATATTTTTTTCGCAAAATTTCACGTAATTAAGTACTATTTTTGTTTCCAAAATGCCCTTATCAATTTGTAGTCAAAAACTGAAAACCGGATGGTTCTAGGACTTTTACTTTTTAAGATATTAAAAAGTAAATGAACCAGCTTTCTCATAAAAATAAGACAAATCCGGCTAAGTTATCATTTCAGCAACCAGTTAAAATAGGAAAAACATGCGGAAAAAAATTCTTACATTTTTTAAACTTGGTGAGAATATTGGATTAACCATAAGAATAAAGAATCGAAAGAGTCCACAAAAATATCCGTATGCCACGGGTGCTTTTTGGAGGGGGAAAGAGGGGGTATGACTTATCGAAATTAAAAAAATTATATTGATACAATTTGGACATATGATACATAATTTTAGGGTATTTTTCAATTCTGAATCTAATGAAATTAAGACGATACAATCATCCTAAAAAAAGTTATGGTCCATTTTATCCAGAGATGACGGTTTTTCAGTAAAACTGGTAAGCTATTCAAAACATACTTTGAAAAGAATGGTACATTGATGAAAATTTGTATAAATATTTAATTTGACATGAGCATAAAGGATCAAAAGAGTCCATAAAAATATCTATGACGAAAGGGTGTTTTTCTTAAGGGAAAGAGAAGGTATGAAATTTTGATCATAACACCTATCCCAAGAATGAGAGGAAATTTATTTAAAATGTTTCATTTGTCAATAGCCAAATTGAATATTTATACAAATTTTCATCAATGTACCATTCTTTTCAAGGTATGTTTTTAATAGTTTATAGAACCATCCGATTTTCAGTTTTTGACTACAAATTGATAAGGGCATTGAATTTTGGAAACAAAAATAGTACTTAATTACGTGAAATTTTACGAAAAAAATATTTTTTACCATTTTTTTTTAATTTTGAGTTCAAACATTAATATTTCAAAAACTGTTCATTGAAAGAACTTTATTTAAAAAGAAAATGAAGGAAGGGACTTCTTGCCTTTTATGAAAATATAACAGGTCATTGTACATGTTACCGTTGTTTTTTAATAATTTGTTTTCTGTTTTAAGTCAATTTTTTAGAAAATTGCCCCTCCCACCTAACAGCCGCTACCAGGGACTGCAAGACTTCAGTTTCATTTATCAGCCTTAATACACCTTTCGACTCATATCATTTTTTTTGGTTCACTTTCGTACGCCAAATCTGCTGTGGGCTCTTAGACTATATGGTTCTATCGTTATACCGATAATAGCATTTCACTATATTTCGTACCTATCCCATCAATCTTACAACAATTCAACGACATTTAACGTAAGAAAACAATCAATAAGAACTATGAATTCTTGTTGATTGATTTCTTGCCTTTGATGACCGTTTTAAAATATTCAACATTTTAAATTTGTTGAAATTATTAAAATTATTATTATTAAAAATACACTTATTTGATTTTATTGGTTATCATATTGAATTCAACGCATCTATTATAATTTTTTTTTTTTTGTAGACCATACACCAACTGACACTCAAATTTCTAAGGCAAACGAACTACTCAATTATGCTGTTTCCCAAGGATATCTATCACTAAATTATATCTTATACGGTCATAGACAAGTCAGTGCAACAGAATGTCCGGGAAAAAATTTGTTTGCTGAAATTCAAAAATGGTCTCATTGGAGGACTAAGGTTTGATCTAAAAAAACAATTGTATATAAAAGGCGAATAAAAATAAAAAATAAATAACTAAATATTTGTCATTATTGTGTAGTAGAATAGTATTCAATTAATAAATGAGGAGCAATAGCAAGTAAGCACTTCTATCTGTTAACTTGTTATTCTTTTCTTGTCACTCAACGGTATATGAACGGATAACTTCTAACACACACTCAACGATTGATTCGTAAAATGTATGGTATGTATGTCGCATGAAGTGCCATCTTGTTGAAGCACACGTTTTCACGTTTTGAAGTGAGAACAGGCAAATAAATATTTTAAAAGTGTCATATTTTGCGATAAAATTTTAATTTATACATAGCTCTACCAAGAAAAAAGAAGAAATAGATACAAATGAAGATGAATACAGCCATGCTAACTTTAAAACGCGATTTCTGAAGTTTGCCGTTTTTTGAGCTATGACGTTGTTCTTTTTAATGAGCGATATGTGAAACTAAAAACACGATTTTCGCTTAAGGTGACTTAAGCTCTTTTATCATATTGGCACAACAATAAGTACTGATAATACTCATTTGCACTAGGCCATTCGGAACGTAATTTGATATTCAAAACATTAGTTAGTGGATTTTTTTCGTTAGTGGGGTTCATAAAGAGTGTTTAGTATGATTTTCGATGGCCTAGCTCTTATGCGTTGGCCGCCATTTAGAATTTTCGGAACATCGGTTTTTGTTAAATAACTCGTTTATTTTCAACTTTTTACTAAAAATGCCCTCAATAAAAATTATTTAGAATTTAATTATCTACAACTTTGGTGTTAATAGTTTTGATAGTTTTCCATATAATTGTGATTGCGATCGGTTATTTTTAGGTTATCCGCAATAAAGGGTATGTTTATATACTGGCGTCTCCTGCGTGTGGAGCGGCTTAGACTCGCCTTTCAACTGCAGTGTTTGACATACCCGTTGCCATGAGACATATATCATCTGCACAGTCTAAATGACTAAGCCTTTCAAACGGTCTCCATTGAATGCCCTGTCTCTCTGCTGTACCGTCAATACGTCAACTGTAGTGAGCAGAAAAAGAATTGGCGATAGAACATCCCCTTGTCTCACACCTTGCCGCACTTCGAAAGAGTCGGATAGCTGACCATTGTGCAAAACAAAACATCTTGCGTTATTGTTTTAGGGCTCTTTTATAAAAGCAACTTGTTTTGGGGGAATTTCTCTACCAAGAAGTGATCTTCATATACAATCGCTGTCAACTCGGTCAAAGGCCTTCTCCCTTCTCAACATCAACGAACATGAGATAAAGCGGTGATTGAAATTCCGCATACTGCTCAGGGACAATACGCAGGGTGTTGATATGGTCGACACACGATCGATAGTTGCTGAATCCACCTTGATGCCTCTGTAGTGTAGACTCGATTCTAGCCTTGATCCGCTCGAGAACAATGGCTGCCATTAGTTTTGGAAAAACGCACAAAACGGTAATACTACGCCAATTCTTGCAATTCTTAATACTAGCCGTTGTGCCGTTAATACTAGCCGTTGTGAGGGGATCGGCTTTCAGGAATTCAGCTGCCGTACTCCATCAAGTCTAGCTTCTTTGTTGTTTTTGAGGAGATTTATCGAAGATTGGATTTCCGCTACTGATGGAGGTTCGATGTCAATACATCTACAGGACCTGCGCATCTCGTTTAGCTGGAACACTTCAGCACTCTGCGTCTGCCGAGCTGAATCTTTATTCAGCAACCCAGCGGGAAATATCGTCCCCAATGAATTTTATAGCTAAATTCTTCAATCAATTCACTAGCCAAATAATAAAAGGAAACGACATGCAATGATTTAGTGAGTGAAGAGTCATGCGAGGTTCCCTCAGTTCATAGATTTGAACACCCACTTTCTGCTTTGTGTTTAGAAAACAAACATTTCTTTCGTTGAATTAAAAATAGCTTTTGATAGGGAAAATTATGCGATGAAAAAACTGTTGAAAAGTCATGTAGAAGTTCATCAGTTCATCGTCTATGTCCACTCATATGCTTTGTGTGTTCACCGCCATTGTGTGTTTTGATAGAAGTTGATTTTTGTTTGTGTTCTCTGTGTTCACATTTTCTACTGACAGTAAATATTATAACATGACTTGTGAATTTCCATCAAAATCAGGCAATCTCAGATTGTATCAAAGTATTTCAGGTTGTTGGTTAGTCATCAATTCGCATTATAAGTGAAATGGTGATCAACCAACAAACTGACCTAGTGATTTAACTTAAATTTAAAGTTTTAATTCCATATTTTAATTAACCAATCACAAATTCGCAACACAACAGAGTTAAGGAATTCACTATTTATTTAATTTTCTTCACATTTTGCATATTGAAATAACTAATTGCTGAATAAACAACTACCACTAATCTTGTGATTTATAATTGAATTTTTATTACCATTTTCATCGAAAATATTGAAATGATGAATTAACCACATACATTTATGTAGTGAATTCACAGATTATGCAACCACCATGTTTTTCATCACCTGGGTCGGCGAATAAATAACTTCCAACGAAGTAGTGATTTCGTTGGTGAATTTTCATCGGATTTTCAGCATGTGCTTCCCGCCTAGGACACGTCCATGTTAATTTCATCAAAGGAATCAGCTGAAAAGTGGACGGTGCAGCTGCCATTCCTCAAGGAAAAATCTAATTTTTCCTCAATGAATTTTTGAATTTTTCCCGGAAGGCACAGTACAATTGTCTGATATCTCCTCTTCTTCTTGCAGCTTTTTCCCCATTACTATCACGTCTCACACAACGATAGCGTTAAAGTATACCTATATCGAATAGACAATATAGATTTCATGATGTAATGAGTACAAAAAGTTATGTGGTGTGCATATATTTTTCCTCAGTGTACGTTTGTAAATAGACGTTTAACTAAGCTCTCAAAAAGATTCCTTAGATTTAAAAACCTATTGTTTTATAACATCGTATTATTAATTTAGAGTGTCCTTGACTTTTGAAGAAGCAAATTAATTATAAACAACTGCCTCAAGCATTTTGTTACACACAACTAAAATGTCAAAAGCAAACCTATAAAGCAATTTATCAAAGTCGTTTTTTTTTCTCAATTGAAAGGAATATCTGGTGCTTAATTCTATCTAATCGAATAAAAAACAAAAAAAAAAAAATTGTCAAATTGTTTAAGAACTTTTTTTTTTGATTTTATAAGAAAATACATAATGTATGATTTAATCACATAGAATAGAAGTGTATGTACATTATTAATTATGTGAACTGTGAACCAAAATCGAACTACAGAACACATGATGCTCTCGAACTTTAGTTCATTTTATTTTGCGAATTTTACTTTACAAACTTAGTTAGCTCTCCAGTGTGGCCAGTGTTTAAGTTCCGGAAAGAAGGCATTCCCAGGGCATTCTGTATTTCTGACTTGCCTATGTCCGTACAATGTGTAATTTGCTTTCACATGGTTGTGTTGAACCGCATAGGCGATAAATTGCTGTGCAACTTCCACCATTGGTTTTGGTGGTAATTTCTCTGCAAACAATAAACCCACATGCTATTTTATTCAATTCACCTCTCAGGAATATTTTCGCTTCTTCCCAATCTTACCCATAAAATCGCCTATTAACAGTAATCCAATACTCTGGTTGTTATAGTGAGGAGCATGTGCACCAACCACACCGAATCCACGACCAACATACACATTCCCGTCAGCACCGACGGCAAAATTGTAACCTATATCGTCCCACCCACGATCATCCATGTGGAAGGCCTGCATAGACCTCATGGCTGCCTTGCATGCGTCCGTTGTAAGGCAGACGTCCGGAGAGTGGGAATGATGTACAACAACATACGGCACAGGACCATGAATGTGTTCTCGGCCTTTCGGAAGCCGTGCCGCCCACTCATCGCGGCTTATTATTTCCCAGGACAAGGGTTTCTCCGTGATGAAGGCCGCGTAAACAATAAAGCAAACTATCATCGGAATTAACCATTGTTAGTTGGTATCAGTGGACTGTCTGAATAAAATTTGTTACTTGCTCCCACGGTCGACACAAAGACGATGAAGGCCAGTAGGCAGAGACACTTGTTCATGACGGAACGAAACTATTACTACTGAATGACCACTTTAAGCCCGGAATGATAAGGCAGGCAGCAAGGCAGGCAGGTTGAATTGAATTGGATTGTGTTTTGCAACTTTTTGGCTTCCATATCTAATCGCAGCTGATTAGTATAAAAATGTACGTTCTTACGTACCACAATCCGATGATGATACTTGAAAAATATGAATCGGAAAATCGTGCTCTAATAATAAATGTTATGTATTTTCACATTCATTTGAAGTGCTATTGTCTATATTTACTTGATTGGTGGCAATGAAATGATTTGCAGCAACAAATTATCATTATATGATGAGTACCTATGTACATATAAATGACGTTGTAACACTACACATCAGTTAATTAAAGGCAGTTTGTCTTCAAACTTTTGTTTTATTTGTTTGAAAATGAGAATGGGAAATTTTTTTTTAACGGAATACTTTACTATCTAATGATCCTTCTAGTGGGCCATAAGTCAGTTATTGATTTCTTTATAGGTTTTTTGTTTATAAAGATGACGTTTCGATCGTGGTTTACGACTCCCCTAAACAATTATTTTTCTGTTGTGGTGAATTTCATAAAAAGATCATATGAAATAAAATGTATTAACGATACCAAAACAATCTTCGAGGGAATCGTTTGATAAAAATCAAGCATGTTCCCAATTTCTGATGGTCGGATTCCAAAGTAAATTTTACTGCCGATAACTTCTAATATCAAATGCTGCTACGGGCACAAACAACGGGCCATGCCCCGATTGAAATTGAAGCGGGATTAGAATGACGTGAACGCTATTCAATTTGAGATTTGACGTTTCATGTGCGTGTGAGCTCTTTTTTGGTTTTGTTGAATGTGAAGAGAGTATTGTTGGAAAAGATAGATAGTACCAACGCTACGGGGCTTTTAGATTCGTTAAATTTTGTTGCTCTGGGAAATAAACGTCCGTTTGTAGTAGCCCGTAGCATAATGGCTAGTGCGTTCGATTCTCACGCTGGAGGTCTGGGTTCGCTTCCCAGCCTCGTCCAACTAAAAACTGAAAAAGTTTTTTTCAGGGCTACTGCCTCTTGCGAGGAATTGACAAATCCTCCAAGAGTATCACTTGTCACGAATAAGTGCTTCTCGTCTAGCCGTTCGGATTCGGCATAAAATTGTATGTCCCTTCCATTCCTGTCGACAGGCGCACACAGGAATGGTTGCGAGTTGTTAGTCACAAGACCCTGGTTCTTCACGAGCCGTTGTGTCACCCAATTTATTTATTTTTTTGGGAAATAAATTCGAGGTCAGATTTGACTTTGGCAGTCGAAGAGTATTGTAATAGCCCGTAGCGTAATGGTTAGTGCGTTGGACTGTCACGCTGAAGGTCTGGGTTCGCTTCCCAGCCTCGTCCACCTAAAAACTAAGAAGTTTTTTTTCAGGTCTACTGCCTCTAGCGAGGAATTGACAAATCATCCAAGAGTACCAATTGTCATGAATATGTGCTTCTCGTCTAGCCGTCCGGATTCGGCATAAAATTGTAGGCAGGAATATCCTGCCGACAGGCGCACACAGGAATGGTTGCGAGTTGTTAGTCACTAGGCACTGGTTCTTCACAAGCCGTTGGCCACCCAATTTATTTATTTTAGTCGAAGAGTGTTAGTACACGAGTCGAAAACCATATTTTGCACAAGTTTTTCAAGCATCATTTAGTTGCCATTTTGTTTTTAACAGTAGTTTTGATTTTGGGATAAGGTTTAGTTTTCTACAAAAAAGTAAAATCACTGATTTGTAGAAATTTGAATTCAATATTCAGGTATTGTTTTTTTAACCATGGTGGATGTTTTTAAAAAGATTGTTTTTAAGAAAGAAACTAATGTTTTTTTCCTTTAAGGAGTCACATGATATACAAACTTTGATTCAGATGTTTTCACAATATATACTTTCCGGAGTTATATGTGAAAAGCGAGAATTTTCAACATTTTACGTTGTTTTGAAATGTCGATATCTTCTTCACGATGCGTGTGTCGTTGGAAAAAAATGTTCAAAAGTTTTTTTCTTGCGTATAACAAGATCCACAAATTTTGAGTGAAATACTTTTCGATAGCATTTACCGTTTCAGAGTTATATGTGAAAAACCGAGATTTTTGACATTCAACTTTAAATAACTATTGACGCGCATACGATCTGGTATTGGACTTTCGTGACAGTATTGCTAATACCAAAATAAAGATAATAGCGTTTTAAAATCTTCACAGTACAATTTCCATGGGCTATACCCATTTTTTTTTTTTTTTGCTAAGAAATGGAATCGGAAATATTTTTTTCAGATTGTTGAGCAAGTTGCCTTTTTTTGACAGATTACCGAATATCCCATCAATGGAATGGTTAGCTTAGTTTTGTCATTATTTTGCATTACGGTATTTATAAGTTATCCAAAAAATATTGAATTTAAAAGTTGTATAACCCTGAGGCCACACGAGCCAGTACTGGGCTACAAGTTCCAAAACACTTATTTTACAATAAAATACACAAGTTTTAGGAACACATACAAACCTGAGCAACTTGCTCGTCAACTGGCTTGCCTTTTTCCAAGCCAGTTGTGAAGCCATCAGTAGAGAAGCAAGTGGACTCGTTCAGACTTGTATGCGATGTAGATAGCTATTCGTTGAAATTTTTTGAATTAAATATTCGCTCTGCCATAACTTCTAATGAGAGGAGGGAGACATTTTAAGATTTCCAATTGTCAAGTATGATTGAAGGATGGCTATGATTATGAAGGATTAGAAAATCTCAAATTTTTGAATAAGCCGAATGTCAATCCATGTTACTTTGACACTACCGAAAAGTCTGTCAACGCATCCGTTAACGCATTATGCGTTGACCATCGCTAGACTTGACAGACTTGATGCAGGATTCGACGTCTTTTTTTCTAAACGCGTTGAAAATAAGAAAAAATCGAAGTCCGTTGCCAAAGAAAATTCAATAAATTTGTATTTAGAATCCTAGGTAGGCTATCCTAGTAAGAGCTGAACGTGTCCAGTAAGATACTTGAGAGCAACTTGCTTACAATTTGCATGTCGCAATGAATGACAATTAGCCAACTTGCTTGAATTTTTTTTTATTTTTGACATTTTATAGAACATACAAATATATTAACGAACTATTAATAGGCACCGTCAATGTCCAGCGATATTTTAGTTGGTAATGGTTACTGCCAGAGCAAGTTCTTGCATTTTATTTCTATTTATTCTATATTTTATTTTAATATTTCTTTATTTTAATATTTCTTTTATATGAAAAGTAATTATTTTAATCAAGTGATTCGCAGTGTATTGTATAGGCATAACAAGTAATTAATTTTTATTGTCATTGATGGTCTGTACTTTGTCATACTTTTTTTAATGGATTCAATTGTTCAATTGAATTTAAAAAAAAAGCAGTTTAATATGTAGAGCAGGCGTTCTATTAAGCTACAAAAACAAATTATGAATGATGTTACAATTCAAAAACATGATCTATTTGTAAATGCTTTATATTGTTTGGCAAAAGTCCCGAAAAACATGTAAGTAGTCGGTTTTTAGGGTTATTTTAGTTGCATTTTTCATGTTAATTACAACTTTAGCCCCTATTTCCCTAGTACATCCGCCTGGCATATTGATGGTACTCTAAGTGTTAAGTTCCTTGTTAAGCCTAGTACGCTGCTGATTCACAAATTGCAAATAAATAAAACAAAATTTAACAAAAAATCAAACAACAGCCATGCTGTAATGAAAGTAATATCAAATAAAAACACGAACAAACCCACATGTCATTTTTCCGCATACAATTAATGGTCAGGGCGGTGCAGTGCATTAACGCCCACGGAATTATCCCCCGCGGGTGTTAATTCCCAAACAAAAAGGAACTAAAGCATTAAGATAGAGTTTGGCATCAAGCTCTCCTTACGAAAATGCGTGCATTTGATATCGATGAATCTCTTCTTCGTTGGATTCGAAATGACTTTTCGGACCGTTCAAAACAAGTTGTATTGGATGGTTTCAAGTCTGAAATTCACAAAATAAATGCTGGTGTGCCCCAGGGCTCCGTTCTGTCTCCGACTCTCTTCCTTATATTCATAAACGATCTTTTATCTGGAACTTCTAATCCATTAAATTGTTTCGCTGACGACAGTACCGTCACCTTTTCATATTAGTTCTTAGATTCACATCCATGTCCTTCGGATGTGGAACTTGAACGGCAGCGTATGATAAGCTCATTAAATTCTGATCTCGACAGCATTGTCCAATGGGGAATCAAAAATCGTGTAGAATTTAATGCTTCAAAAAATCAATGGTGTCTACTGTCGTTAAAACGACAGTGCCACTATTCATGAGTGGCACTTGCATTGAAGAAACCGAAAAGCTTTCAGACCTGTGTGAGTCACAGACCACCTTTTATGGAACGACCACATATTCGACATCGCCAAAAATGCTGCTAAGTGTTTAGGTTTTCTCCGTCGATGCAAGAAATTTGTCTCCCCTTCTGATCTGGCTGTGATCTACAAAGCCTTTATTCGTCCAAAACTTGAGTATAACTCTCACATTTGGGCAGGTGCTCCAATAACCCACTTGAGTTTATTGGATATAATTGAAAAGAGAGCTCTTAAAATGATAGGTGAAAGAACTATAACGGAAAGTTTCTCATCTCTTGAGCACCGTCGAAATGTTTCATGTCTTTTGTTATTTTACCGTTATTTCCATAAACAATGCTCTAGTGAAATAGCCAGTTGCATTCCTCCCCTTAAACAATTCAACCGTAATACTCGCGCTTCTAGGAATGCCCATCAGTTAACCCTTGAGCCCAATTTCGGACGTACTGTTAAGTACAGAGATTTTTTCTTTAGTCGCACTACTCGAATGTGGAATGCTCTACCCAGCTCAATTTTCCCCTCCCATAGTGATCTACAGACGTTCAAAACCAATGTGCATCGGTATCTCCTTTTAAATCCCCTCCAATTTACCTAATCGCTCGTGTTGTGTATATCATCTTAAGGGTAGTCACAACCCCTTTTGCACGCGCTAAATATAAAAAAAAAACCCCGCGTGTGTTGATTCCTGTTTAAAATGGAATTAATACCCGCGGGGGATAATTCCTTTTTCTGACGGGTTTAAATTCCAATTGAAAATGGAAATAAACCCCATCGGACAGACTATGGTATCAGTCGATCTGCATCTGCTTTCAAAATTTTTGTACTAAATAGTACTTTGGGCGGTTCAAGGATTTTAACTCCCTTTTCGGGTTCTGTGTCCCACTCACGCGACTCCGTCGCTTCGCTAAGGGTATGCTCAGTCGTCTGGCAGGCGCTGATTTTGTCAGTCGATTTGTAATCAAAGTTTTTTTTACTAAACAGTTCTTTGGGTGGCACGCTTCGCGGGTTCAAGGATTTAAACTCCCTTTTCGGGTCCTCTGTCCCGCTCACGCAACTCCGTCGCTCCGCTTAGGGTATGCTCAGTCGCCTGGCAGGCGCCTATGTTGTCAGTTCGTCTGCTTTCAAAGTGTTTGTAGTAAACAGTGATTTGGGTAAAAGTATTTAAGAATCATATGTGTATGAAGTTTGGGTCTTAATGCCAATTACAAAAAGCACAACCGCCCGCGGGTCTTAGTTCTTTTTTGTGGTAGGCCTTATTACCAATTTAAAAAGGTATTAACACCCGCGGGGGTTAATTCCTCTTTGTTTGGGAATAAACACCCGCGGGGGATAATTCCGTGGGCGTTAATGCACCGGTCCGGGCAATTAATTCTGTGCGAAAATAGAGCGAAGACTTGTCAAAGCAATCTGATTAATCATCAATTTCGTAGGTCGAACAGCACACCACAGAACGAAAAACACAACGAAATTTTTCGTTTATGATTTCGTCATGTCATTTTTTTATGGAAATTTTCGTTTTACATCAGCAGCGGCGTACTAGGCTTTCAAATTAATTACATAACTATCTATAGCAGCTATAGACCGGCACACGTTTTATTGCTCTTCAAGGTGCACTGAGGGAAAAATGATATGCCAAAAAAAAGCAAAGCAGTGTTGGTTTGCCGGGAGCAAGCGGCCAAATATTAAATTTATTTCTATTTAATTTGTATTTCTATGAAGTTTCGATAATACTCCTGAATATTTAACTACTACTTTTTATTATGTCAGGCATATCATTAAGTCGACCAAAAAAAAAAATTATTGTATCTAATTGAATTTATATATTGATTTTTATGTTCCTCAATAAAGTTAACTTAACTTTACTTAACTGAGGGAAAAATGTATATTACTGCACTATGACTCATGGTCATAGATGAAAAGAAGCATATCGTATTTTTACAAAATAACAAAAATAGGGGGAAATGGTTATATTCCATTTTCAGACTGGAATATCTCAAAAACTAGAGTCGATGGCGGAAAATGGATGACGAATTTGAATTACTTCTGAGACGAGTCGTTCCCGAACCCGTGTGGCCCTCTAAATTCGATAAAAGCAAATCCATCCATTTTTTGGGGATTTGCAGCCATTAATCGAGTAAAAAAGACATATTTTAAAATGTTAAGGGGCAGTCACTTGTGCTATTTTATTATTAACCAAAACAAATCTTTTTGAGTCGGCCAAACCACGTTTGAAACGCGAACTTTTAAATTTGAAAACAAAAAACAGTTTGATACATAAAAAACAAGACAAGATCCACGATTCCCATTTTGAATAAGTGCCATAAAAGATTTATCGTACACACCTACTGTACCTTTCCCTTAGAATTCTGGATATTTATAACATTATGGTACTTATAAACCTGTTAAAATCTTCACTGACCACATACCTACAAACAATTTTAAAAAAAGTTACAAGACCGTAATCACATGCAATGGATTGTCAAGAAAAATAAAATGCACGACTGGATCCCACGAACTTGGTCTTGTATTCAACAACTAGAATGTAGCTATAGACATTGACAGTGTATATAAATGGTTCGATAATATTTTTACATCATTAACGAGAAAATATGTTTTAAGAACAAAGCTTATAAAAGTTCTTAAAATGTGAAAAAAAAGTTGAAAATAAAAAAAATGTTTTTTCTTTCATGGCACTAACTTCACCTTTTAGCTAACGACTAGAATATATATGTAGCTAAACGTGGACGGTGTATAATAATGGTTAGATAATATTTGTGGGATAACGATAAAATAATTAAAATAGCACTTTTGACTTTTTTGATTACAAACAAAAATGAGAGAAAAAGTTAAAAATACAAAATAATTGTATTTTTCTTTGATGTTATATTTTCGTTTACAAACAATTATTCAAACAAATTTTTAATGCAATATTTTTTGACTTACTTATGAGTTCAAATCGCAAAATCATGAAGCCAATAACAATATATTCGGGAACATTCAACAAAAGTTAAAAATCGGAAATTTGGTAAAAAAAAACAACAACATTGAATTACTATTCTTCGAATTCTTTGGCATAAAACTTGATATACAGTATTAATAAAACTGTTTGGACTCCATGTGGGAAGTTTAATACAAATCTTCAGAGCCGTTTTCGAGAAAACTGGATAAAACACAAGTCGTTGTATAACAACTACCGCGTTCTAGATGAGCTAAAACAAAAAGTTGAATGCCTCCTCTAGGGAATAACATAAAAATGCTTCAAACCAAATTTGACGCAAATCCGTTTGACCGTTTAGTCCAGTGTTTCATAACCTTTCCAAAATCGTCATGTCCCCCTAACAATATATGAAGATACCAAAATAATTTTGAACATCAAAAATCTGAAATATCCAGTGCAAAAATTGAATACCTGACATAAGGAAGGAATACATAGAAATTAGGGGCCAGTTTCACAGTAACAGTAGTTAAGTGCGAAATATAGGATACAAAATGCCAATTTTGGAAGTGCACACCTGAAAGAGTTGCACTTAAGTATCCCGTGTTGGGCACTTAAGTGTCACTAAGTCAGACTGCAAAAATTACCAAAAAAAATACCAATATGCTAAACTTAAGTGAAACTTATTCCGGTAAGTGTTCACTGTGATACTGGCCCTAAGTAAACCGTAAGTTTATTTTAAAAGCATACGAGTATATTGTAGAACTGAAATTCAAATAAGAAATAATTTAATATTTATGTAATTGTATTATGTTATGTAATTGTTATTATTTAAATTCCTTGCGCTTGATGCGTCATTCAATTCAGCTACAGCCTTAAGTCTTCCCGTTTTTTTTTATATCCAGGCCTCCGAAATCTCTCTTTCTTGAATACGCCAGATTGATTAATACAGAAGCAGATTCTGGTTACGTTCCGCAATATATCTTTAAGGGTGGAAACAAAAGAAGCATATATTTTTTGGAGAGAAGTGTAATGCAGCATAACTTTAAATTGCCCCCCTACAATATCAAATTGCCCCCCTGTGGTGCGTGGGTCCCACGTTGGGAAACACTGGTTTAGTCTCTAGTTTTCGTTTCGTCTTAGGACGCACAATGGGGCAAAAATAGCCATTTTATGATATTAATTATTTTTTAAGGGAAAAATGCTGCTTTGATGGGTGTTTCTGCTTTTAAGATAAAGGTAATAGTTAAGCATGACATTTCGGTAATATTGTATAAACAAACCAGAAATCGGATCACTTCTTGACTACACCATCCCACAATTCCGTTTCGATAAAAACTTTCAAGTTGCCATACCTTTTGTTATAAAAATTAGCTACCAGAAATTGAATAATATTCATCAATTTGTTTTTAAATGAATTTATAAAAAGAAGTAAATAATTTTGTATCTCTTTAAATATATTAACGTTATTTTAAAAATTCGAAAAAAAATATTTTGGGCGAAAGTCAAGCACACTTTGTTTTTGTGGTCTTATAGGTATGGTGTTCCTAAAACTTTCCTCATTTCAGACCTGATTGACTTTTGCCCCCAACAGAAGATATGAAGTAAAACGTAAAAAAAGCCTTAACAACATTTCTTTTTTTCATTTCGATTTTTTTAATAAAAAAAGTTTTTTTTTAATTTTTAAACTTTAAACTAATCTACATAATTTGCATATCTGTTACCGTTTTACTTTCTTAACTCTGAGCATATCACGAAACTGTCAAACAAAAATTCTATGTTTTTTTTTAACTCAGACATATCAGAGCACAAAAAGTGTGTTTCTTTTTCCATCTGATCTAGCTCAGATCTTGATCGATTAGCTCAGAATAAAATGACCTCAGCGAAGCCAACTTCAATTATTTTTTTTTTTTTTTGTGATTTGACAGACGAAAGAAATACACAAAATTAAAAATGGCTTTGCAGGACAGTCGCCCGTCTACTTCAGAAAAACAAAAATGTATTTTAGTAAAACAACTATGAAATAACAGTTCAGCGCTCAAGTGTGTTTCATAAATAAATCTGAGGGCTCTGATCATAATCTGCTCAGAGCTCTGCTCAGAGCTCTGCTCTGATCGCTCGATCTTATGGCAAAAACTAAAGTAAATATTTTTGTTGTCCACTTTTTAAATAAGCGATTCCCGCATATTAAGTCAACTGTGATGGGCTGTCTAACCTTGACTAAAAGTCAATAACAAAAAAAAAAACACTTTTCATATTAGATTTTCAGTTATGAGACTAAGAGCGCAGGGCCGCCAGGAATACGTTATTTTAGCAAAGCTAAGATTTTTTCTGCAAACAGATACTATAAGTAGCTAAGAACAAATGGATACTAAGGCTGTTATTCACCGATCGGTCATAAACTGGTCTTTACTTTATGAGCTTCTTAACTTGGAAATTAATAGTGCTATTTACCAACCACTCATAAGTATTTTTCCATGTTGGAAAAAGAAAGCAAATGTTTCAAGGGTTGTGTTCAGTAGGGTTGCCAGAATAAGGCTGTAAAATCTAAACTGCGCCACCTGCAATCATTTTCATTTTTTTTATATTTTTGAAACATGACAAGTTAAAAATTAATAAATACAAAAATTCCATGCCGCGTAATCACATCCAACGGAGTGTGTAGAAAAAAAAAAAAAAAAAAACAATGTATCTAACTGTAACTTTTTATTTAAGAGTAAGTGATTGTTACTCGTACCTATAATAGCCTTGTAATTTCAATACCAAATGAATGAATAAAGCTTGCAAAACAAAAAACCTACATACGTAATATGAATTTTCATATAAATTAATCTACCTCCATCCATAACAACATTTTCCCATAAATATGCTTTTATATAGTTGAACGAACATTTTTGTTTGATTAATTTATTTTCATAATTTCAATTTTAATAATTAAAAATTTTGTATACTTAGTTGGAAAATGGTTATTCATGCACATCTGTCATTTTATCTGACAGCAAGCAAACTGTATGATGTACCTACGTTCATTCTTTTTGTTTTTAATGAAGTATACATATGTTGTAATTAATTACTTAAAACTTAAATTTTGGCACATGGTGAGTTGAAAAGACTAATGAACCAAACATACAATTTGTAAAAAGAATAAAATAATGACATAAAGGATGGCATTGTGGTTCTATAGTTGATCCTTGATGCCAAAATCAGAAGGTCTTCATTACGACATTACACAATAATGGTGCCACGAGTATAGTAATAAAATATCATTTAGGAAAAGTTTTTTGTTATTATTTTAAGGTCGAATTTACAAAAATAATATAGGTGGGTGAATGTTTAATGTTAAAATTTAAAAATGCTCAGTCTCTTTATTGATTTTAGCAAACATAATTTTAGTTTGTCATTTCGAATGCATTTTGCGTCTTATAACATTGGAAATCAATCGGTTCTATTGTTCTCTATCCTTTTCATCTCTACTTGCGATAAAAATACTTATGGGGCAATCTAGCAAGTTCCACACAGTATTGCTTATACAGTGAATCACAGTGAAAATGGCTCACCTAGTGATAAATTCTTTAACTAAGGAAAAAGACTGTGAAATAAAATTAAACTAAAAGAAAAATGTATACTTCTAATCAAACATTTTATTTTAGTTTAAAAAAATATCAACAAACTTAAAATCTATTCATTTGAACAAAAAAAATAATAAAATTGCAAAAATATAAACAATTCGAAGTCACAATGAAAATGGACCAGCTCATAAACAAAGGATATTTGATGAACTTCAATACCTTGTAGGAAACCGTTTTTTTTTTCTTATGAATAATTAAAGAGGGTTTGGGATGGCTTCCTCCAACTTTTTCCTAAGGTCGGGAGTTATTTTGTTCCATTCTAAGAGCAAAACCCTTCTTAAGTCATTTTGATTGGAAACCTCGTGTTTTCGAATTTCAATTTCTAATTTTTGCCACAAATACTCATTAATATTTAAATTCGGGGATTGAGGGGGATTGGACAATTATTTTCTAACCTTTTCTTACTATTTTGGCTGAATGCTTCGGAATGTTGTCTTGATCGACATGGTAAGTGATTTCTATTCCAAGTTTTTGGGCACTACTTAAATTTTTTTTTTTCAAAATGTCAAGATATTGATAACTCTCCATGGTTCCATCAATAAATTGTAATTTCCCTACCACACCAGCAGAGCACGCACCCCAAACCATCACATTACCACCGCCGTGTTTGACTGTAGGACTAAAATGCTTTGGATTCATCTCTTAATTAGGCTTTCTCCATACATTGACCCTACCATCTGATCCAAAAAAGTCATGTAACATGTAAAATAACATTTTTGGATCAGATGGTAGGGTTAACGTATGGAGAAAGCCTAATTAAGAGATGAATCCAAAGCATTTTAGTCCTACAGTCAAACACGGCGGTGGTAATGTGATGGTTTGGGGAGCGTGCTCTGCTGGTGGGGTAGGGAAATTACAATTTATTGATGGAACCATGGAGAGTCATCAATATCTTGACATTTTGAAAAAACAAATTTAAGTAGTGCCCAAAAACTTGGAATAGAAATCACTTACCATGTCGATCAAGACAACAATCCGAAGCATTCAGCTAAAATAGTAAGAAAATGTTAGGAAATAATTGTCCATTGGTGATCAAAACCCCCCTCAATCCCCGGATTTAAATATGATTGAGAATTTGTGGCAAAAATTAGAAATTGAAATTCAGAAACACGAGGTTTACAATCAAAATGACTTAAGAAGGGTTTTGCTCTTGGAATGGAACAAAATAGCTCCCGACTTTAGAAACAAATTGGAGAAATCCATCCCAAACCCTCTTAAATTAGTCATAAAAAAAAAACGGTTTCCTACAAGGTATTGAAGTTCATCAAATATCCTTTCTTCATGAGCTGGTCCATTTATATTGTGACTTCGAATTGTTTATATTTATGCAGTTTTATTATTTTTTTTTTGTTCCAATGAATAGATTTTAAGTTGGTTGATATTTTTTAAACTAAAATAAAATGTTTTATTAGAAGTATACATTTTTCTTTTAGTTTAATTTTATTTCACAGACTTTTTTACCTTAGTTAATGAATTTATCTCTAGGTCAGTGGCGGATCCAGGGGGTGGCTTTAGGGGCTAAAGCCCCCCCACAGCCGATTGCTAAAATAATTTGAAGTATAGAAAGCAATACATTATAACGTATAAGGTTTTATATTCGTCTAAAATATTGTTAAGATGAGAATTTTGATGGACAAAATAACGTGGTTGGTGCTAAAGCCTTAAGTGAACTGGAAAAAACAACAATTGAGGGCTATGAGTAATGGACATGTTTCATGCAACGACAATTTTCCCTTAAAACAAAACCTAGAAAATTGCAGAAAAAAAAACAACTTGGGACTAATAAGGTCTGAGAATATTGGACCAAAAACGTAGTCAGGGTTAAACAACTAACTCCGTAAAAACTAACCTTATTCCAGAGAGCTTTTGGGGCATAAGTCTAAAGATTTTCAAAGTCCGAAGTTGGGGCTAAAACTTGAAGATTTAATTTAAAAAAAACGTGGTCGGGGCTTTACATTTACATGTCAAAAGCAACAACTGTTTACACTAAAAACTTAGCTAATTTCACGAAAGAAACGTAATTAAGGCTAAAACAATAAGAGAAGACCAGGGGGTAAAGCAAGTGTAAATGTTTAATACAACATGACTTGTTTCTTACGGCCTTGACTGGGCTTAGAGCATTTTGGGGCTTAGTTTTTAAAATTTCAAAGGTCCAACGCTAAACATAAAAAACATTTTTGGGCTAAGCAATTCAATACAAATTCTCTAGTCGAGGAGCCAAATTCAAAAAGCGTGAGAAACTCTATGAACTCAGAAAAATCTTGCAGGTGGACATGAATATTTACAATCTCTATAGACTCTTGAGTGACTTATAAATTTATCGACACATTTTTTGAGCAGGAATAAAAAGTGTATGTAGGTGCAGTGTAAACAAAAATTCATTGACACTTGCAGAATTGGGCCGTGCAGCTTATTTTTTAGAGCAGCTGTTTCTTATGCCCGACTAAAGTGATAATTTGAATAAAACAGACAATGATTTGGCTAATTAAAGAAAATGAGATCTCAGAGGACTGATACTGTCAAAACACATATGAGCTTTTGCCAGTAAGACCACTTAAATATCATTTTTCTGAACTAGCATTACAAACTGCTTTTAAATTTTGTTAAAAAGGTAAAGTTCAAAGCATACATTCAGCTAATTTAAACAAACACTTACATAGTGTACATAGGTGGGCACTTGATACCAAATCAATTATTAAGGAATATACCTATAAATAAACGAATTTGTTCGTGTGGTTTGAGGCTGTAACGTGGCTAGAACTTAAAGTTATACAATTAGTTATACTACCATGTTTTGCTGACCCTTAATATTGACTTTTAAAAATAATTTCCATGCATAACACATCAATCCCAAATTCTTGTTATTGTGCTTTATTTTGAAAAAAAAAATTAAAGCGCGATAGGAGCGGATATAAAGGTACAAAAAACACGGCTATTATTAAAGCAAAACTGATGTCAAAATTCGTTTTCTGTTATATAACTTCATATGTACAAACTGGATTTCCAAACTCCAAGACCCCCCCCCCCACAGCCAAATCCTAGATCTGCTACTGCTCTAGGTGGGCCATTTTCACTGTGATTCACTGTATATGTTTGGGGGAACAGTTGAAGAGGAGGGACAAGTGAGTTGCTAAAAAATATTAAACAAATGTCTTAAATGTTTTTCAATATTTGAATGGTTTTTGGTTCTATTAGTAACAAGATTTTGTCAAGTATTCTATATGGTACAGAAAAGATAGACTTTTCGGTGAAACGAAATACAGAGGTAAATGACTTTTTTTGCATATCTGAAAGAGGGCTATTAAAAATGCTTCAGTTCGAATTTTCGGGACGCCATGACAGTGGCGAAATCCTTCATTTTGGAAAACGCGAATTGATCAAAGGGCATGGTAATGCCCAGCCAAGTTCTGGCAATACAACCTTTTTATACAGGATCAAACTGAGGCTATTTTCGACCCCCTCTAACTTTAGTACCAATAAAGTCCGAAACTTCAAACTCGCACCATGTTTAGGCAACTCACCAAATTTCAATCCTTAAGCATTAGTGGTTCCCGAGATAAAAGACTGCAAAAATCGCAAAAACCTTAACTGCCTGAATCTTGTTATTTCGCACAACGGTAGCCCTTGTGGTTTAAACAAAGGAAAACAATTTAAGATTTTCCATTTGGGGGCGTGTTACCCGCCCATTCTCACAGAATTGAAATAAATTACTTGGAGCACTTCTGATTATCGTGGAATGATTAAATTTGGTACAGCGTTAGGACTTGAACTGCAAACAAGGCTACATTTTAAAATTTGATATTTAGCACTCAGAGGGCGTGGCTTCCGCCCCTTTTCTCACAATTGTTATTAAAAAGAAACTTGTATTTGGCCCACCCTGTAGTAAGTATTTATATTTTAAATCGTTTTTTAAACTTTTTTAATGATATTATAATATTATGTACATGTACATCATCAAATTCTAGCTATACGTTAAAGTTGTTAGCTACAAGAGCAAGTTTGTGCGATCCCAGTGTAGTGGTGCAGTTTGTTTATAAAGATAGTAAAAAAAAGTAAATTAACATTTTAATGATATTTTATGATAAGTGGCAAGCACGTAGGTTGAGGGGCTGAATCCCCTCCCGAAATAATTTTCAATAAAAAAAAATAAATAAACGATTTAAACTTTTTGGTATAAATTAAAATCTTAAAAATAATGATACTAAACATACTATAGGTAAAGTTTAATGTTTTAAAAACAAGACACTATTTAGGTATACTATTTAATATGATTAGACTAATAAGTAAGGTATTACGTATATGTTATTTACTACGTGTACTTTGTGGTGTTGAAGCGAGCTGGACCTCGAAGCTGATTCGAACATTTGTATACTTTCGTTGAGTGGTAATGAACGAATCTAATTACCACTCAACGAAATCAATCCTACTTAAAGAGTAGAGTCGAGTCAAAATTTTTATGTATAATGAACAACTGTTTTTTTGCATGTTTGTTTAAAAATGTGGACTTATTTATGTGTGTGTATTCAATTTTATTTGATGATTTGACCAAAATTCTTCTTCCGTAATCTCAATACCATTTTGCACAATTTTGCAAAACTCCAAATCGAAATCTAAACTCATGTAATGAAAATCAGTCGATAGAAAATCGATTCATTTTTTTCTCATGCTGAGGCCATACGAGCCAGTACTGGCTAGCCAGTGGCAATACACTCACATTTTCTTACCAACAGACACAAACGTGAGCAACTTGCTCGTCAACTGGCTTACCTTTTTCGAAGCCAGTAGAGAGGCTTTTAAGTCGGAACCACTCATGTTACGTGTGTTGTGTTGTGGAGTCGTGTGTCGCTGTCATTCCATATATTTTCTACGCCACACAACAACACAATACACGAGACAAATATGGTTCTATAATTATTCTAAAAAAAAATAGGGTTTTTAGTGGTTTTTTATTCCATTATCATGGTGGCCATCCTTCAATGACAGTTCATACCTCGACATATTGGTAATAAACTAAATTTAGGCGTTCACTGAATATTTCGTTCTTAATGTCACCCAAAAGCAATAAAATCAACTTTTCCCCGAGCAAACAATTTTATCTAAAAAAAATCAGATTTCATAAAGGTTTTCCAATACATCATCTCTGCAAAAATTCTTCAATTTAATTTGACATTCTATTGGTGAATTTACATGTATCTTCGTCTGACTTATGCAAAAAAGGGGACACAGAATATAAAATTTACTTTTTACTTTTGTTGGATAGAGAGAGAAGACAAAAATGCAGAAGACCTATGCACATGCAGATTATAGGAAGTGCCATAATGCAGATTATATGAAGACGGAAATGTTCATCTTCATGATGGTTCTCTTTCACACGCTCGGTTTGTTGACATACTTCTGTCCCGCTCTGCTTTTCTTCATATTTGCAGATGAAGATACATTTAAATCCAGCATATGGCTTGACAAGTCGGTAACAGAATGTTGTGTTCCAAAAAATGTTACATGAAAGCCCCAAAATTACATATTTTCCGAGCGAAAAATGTAATCCCGAAAAATTTTGGAAATGTTTAAATTTCCTGGTCCCGCCTCCCCTGAGAAAGAATATTTAATTCAAAAATGTTCACCAAAGGCTTTCTATATCACTTTATATACAAGCCTGAACGAGTCCACTTGCTTCTCCCCTCGCTTCACAACTACTACTGCCTTCGAAAAAGACAAGCCAGTTTTTCCGGATTTGTACGAGTGGCATAATAACCTTATTTAATTATTAAATAAAAAAACTAAAAAATTATTATATTCTTAGTTTTATATTCTTTGTTTATAGAGCTATACAGTATACACGTTAGACTGCTCTAACATGCCCCAACAACATATACAAAATGCAGAACTACATAGGGCTTTGCGATTTTAGCCCTTTTTTTTGTAATTATTGACTGGGCTACAACAGATTTAGATCAAATTATTATTTGAGAGACTTAATAGAAGTTGGGGTCAATTTTAGTAAATGAATTCTGCAAAATCACTATTTAGTATAGGAAAGATAGAAAATTTAATATGGGTAAGTGGGAACAAATTAATTCATGAAATATTATTGCTGGTATCGACGCGGAATTTCATCCTCTTTAACATATCCAAAGTGCCCCAAAATGACGTCTTTGGCTTTTTTGTATAGAGTAGACGCATTTAAAGTGGTGGAGCGGAGGGGGACGCGGCAGTATATTAAGCTGGAAAATTTGTTATAGTACAATCTAATCATATGACACATGATTTAAGGGCGCTTTTCTACGCTGACCAAAGAAGACACCAAAACTGAAAAGATACATGTATACCGTAGAAAAGGCCTTTTTATGGAATGATGACTTTTTTTTAGTACAACAAGTAAAATATTACCCAAAGCCATTTTAAAATAATGGGATATTATTGAAATTCAGTACAATGTTTTATTTGGAATGTTTACCAAGAATCAAAAGAGTCCCTAAGAATATCTGTGGGGAAAGGGTGTTTTTTGACGGCGAGATGTCAGTGCGTCATTATAAGCAAAACAATGAGTGTCAAATTAGCAAAACAACATTTAGTTGTGACAATTTCGAATTTTTCGTTCAATATTTTCTATGTTTTTTGTGTTGCTTTGCTAACTTGATATCAATAGTTTAATATGTCTAGTAATAATAAAGTTTATAACGCACTACTGAAAATTATTTCAAGGTCTTGTCTCATAAATATTTAATTGATAGTATTTAGATACTATTAATAACGTTAACTGATAACAATTAATTATCAAATATAATTAAAAATAAAAAAAAACAAGAAAAGGTACTTCCCCTCAACACCAGCTACCAGGTGTTTTAAATTTCACATAATCACCGTGCGAGATAGTAAAATCAATCAAACCTTCTCATTTTGGAAAAATTAAATTTAAGGGCGAAATAAAGTCGCATACACTTAACTTAATGGTGCTATATGCTAGTTCATTTCGGAAACTTTTATTTTTTGAATTTGAGAAATGTAAATTAGGTTGCCATAATCTAAGTTGAACTCTCTAGTGCCTTGTCAAAAACTAGATTGTTTTTCTGCTCGGGTAGGTAGTTATGACACCATGACGATTCTGGTTTAGGTACTTGCTAAAACAGCTCATTTTTGATTAAACTTCGTATAAATGTACTTTGTAGAACAGTTTCAATGACAATACATATAGCACAGTAACTATATACATTCACGTACGAGTATGTTTCAAATCTGGTATTTCTGATTTTTTTGAGTAGTTGTTCAGGATATTGGCCTGGTAAATAACCTACTTTGAGCGGCGACCGCTTCATGATCAAAAATCAGGAATACCGCGATTTTTTCGAACTTTTTTCAGTTATTGGTGATTTTAGTACTAAAGAAGTTACTTTAAATAAAAAAAACGATTTCAAAGTAACCTACTTTGCTCCAAATTGAGCCCAAAACCATATCTGTAGACCGAATGGTTTCCAAAATACAGCATTTCAAAATTTAGCAATAAAAAAAATATAACAAGTAGTATTATCAAACAGTTGAGCCAAAGTAATAAAACAACCTTACCGGAAGGGGGGTCTATATACCCTATTCACGTTAAGACGGGAGGGGCAATTATCGAAAAAAAATGACTTAAGGTAGAAACAAAACTATTGAAAAGCAATGGTAACACTTCCAAAATTGCCCCTCCCATCTAAACGGGGGTTTAAAGACCCCTTTCTGGTATGATTGGTCTATTCTCTTGGCCCAACCTACACGCTCCAGTGATTTGATGCATTTATGCAAACACTACTAAGGTCAGCCCGGCCGGCGAACCTCACAAGTGGAACCGCAGGTGAAGCAGTTGAGTGGGAGAGTTGTGGTCCCCCTCGAGATCATGACAATCACCGGGTAAATGAAGAAGAAGAAGACTGTTTGATAACACTACTTGTTTATATTAATTTTTTTTATGGCTAAATTTTGAATTGCTGTATTATGGAAACCATTGGGTCTACAGAGTTTCCTTTGGTCGCAAGTTGAAGCAAATTAAATCACTTTAAAATCATAGAACAATGAGTTTATTTAAAATTAGTTATTTCTAGGACTTAAATCGCCAATAACTGAAAAGAAGCGTGAAAAAATAACGTTTTTTCTGATTTTTGACCATGAAGGGGTTGCCGCTCGAGGTCGAAAGCTTAGGTTATTTACTAGGCCAATATCCTAAACAACTCAGTAAAAATCAGAAATACCAGATTTGACGCAAACGGTGCCTTCCATACAAACGACAAGCTTACTGCACTAATACCAGATTTTAACTAAAATAATCGAAAAACCTATACAGATTTTTTACATTTTTTGAGCAAATTGCCTTTTGTTGGCATGTCTATGTCTATGGTTGAATTTGTCTTAATTTTGCGTCTCAGTAGGTACTTCTAAGCTCGTTACAAAATATTGCATTCCAAATTTGTATAAATATTTTTTTAATAACTAATAAAATCACATCTTTTTCCACATTTTTTTTTATTAAATCAAAAAATTTTCAAAATTGCTATTTTTATTATTTTCTTCCTACCGATATACAGATATTAACGAACAATTAGGTACATTACGCCGTCATTATTAAGCTACATTATAGTTGCTTAATACAAGAGCAAGTTCGTGCGATCCATTCGTAACGCACGAAATAAATTCAAATCCACATTTTTTGTTAAAAAAAAAACATCATTAAAATCAATCTTAGGTCGCTTCTTTTCAATATACATATATACTTTAAACAATAAGCAACATAATTTAGATAAGAGTTTATTCACATCAACATTTACGAGCTACTCACTGTGTTTTTTTTATTATTTTTTTGTAACATTTCAGTACTTAGCATTATTATGTCTATTTATGAACTTTGTACCTTACCGCGGCTCAAAATAAAGAAAAAAATTAGTACGAAATTTCTCAGAAGAAACAGCCGAATTTTAGGGATCAATCTTTGCATTTCTTCTTATCAAATACCAACAAAACTTCTTGTTTATTTGGATTCGTCAAATAAGGTAGGCGGGTTTTTGTTTGATTTATTCATTTGAAAGTTTTATCAGTGTGATTGTTAGGCCAATAGTTAATTGCCAGTATAAACGACTAAATTATATTCAGCCTTATCGGCAATCCCGGGGGAGATTGTTCTCCCCCGGATTTTCATTTTTCCCAGGAGTCGAATTCTCCTATCGTCAATCTCCCCCGGAAACTACTTCGAATCAGTTTCGAAATAATCTGAGAGAATTTATATTCTGAAATTATTTATCTGTCAAAGTTTGTAAATTATTTTCTGAAATAAAATTAAATATTTGAAGTATATGTGGGGATAACGACCTATTTTGCATCATAAATTCAATTTTCGTGTAATGGAAACGCGTAAAAATAGTCAAAAGTTAAAAAAATCATTTTTTGTCTATTTTGTTGTTGTAATATCTTTGTTCTCTCTCTCTCTGTGAAAAACTGTGTTACATTATGAGGGCGAATAACCCGAAAGTGTTAAGTGAATTTGTTCCAAAATGTGTTAAAAGAGTATAGAAGCAAAACGAACACAGCCACAAATGGACTTCTCAGTACACGTAGTGTTCGATTTTATTAAAATGTCTATTTAACCGAAACCAATTAGAGCAAGTTAAAAATTATAAGACCTTCAAAATAAGACCAGTGTAGTGGTGCAGTTTGTTTATAAAGATACTAAAAAAAATAAAATTAACATTTTAATGGTATTTTATGATAAGTGGCAAGCACGTAGGTTGAGGGGCTGAATCCCCTCCCGAAATAATTTTCAATAAAAAAAAATAAATAAACGATTTAAACTTTTTGGTATAAATTAAAATCTTAAAAATAATGATACTAAACATACTATAGGTAAAGTTTAATGTTTTAAAAACAAGACACTATTTAGGTATACTATTTAATATGATTAGACTAATAAGTAAGGTATTACGTATATGTTATTTACTACGTGTATTTTGTGGTGTTGAAGCGAGCTGGACCTCGAAGCTGATTCGAACATTTGTATACTTTCGTTGAGTGGTAATGAACGAATCTAATTACCACTCAACGAAATCAATCCTACTTAAAGAGTAGAGTCGAGTCAAAATTTGTATGTATAATGAACAACTGTTTTTTTGCATGTTTGTTTAAAAATGTGGACTTATTTATGTGTGTGTATTCAATTTTATTTGATGATTTGACCAAAATTCTTCTTCCGTAATCTCAATACCATTTTGCACAATTTTGCAAAACTCCAAATCGAAATCTAAACTCATGTAATGAAAATCAGTCGATAGAAAATCGATTCATTTTTTTCTCATGCTGAGGCCATACGAGCCAGTACTGGCTAGCCAATGGCTATACACTCACATTTTCTTACCAACAGACACAAACGTGAGCAACTTGCTCGTCAACTGGCTTACCTTTTTCGAAGCCAGTAGAGAGGCTTTTAAGTCGGAACCACTCATGTTACGTGTGTTGTGTTGTGGAGTCGTGTGTCGCTGTCATTCCATATATTTTCTACGCCACACAACAACACAATACACGAGACAAATATGGTTCTATAATTATTCTAAAAAAAAATAGGGTTTTTAGTGGTTTTTTATTCCATTATCATGGTGGCCATCCTTCAATGACAGTTCATACCTCGACATATTGGTAATAAACTAAATTTAGGCGTTCACTGAATATTTCGTTCTTAATGTCACCCAAAAGCAATAAAATCAACTTTTCCCCGAGCAAACAATTTTATCTAAAAAAAATCAGATTTCATAAAGGTTTTCCAATACATCATCTCTGCAAAAATTCTTCAATTTAATTTGACATTCTATTGGTGAATTTACATGTATCTTCGTCTGACTTATGCAAAAAAGGGGACACAGAATATAAAATTTACTTTTTACTTTTGTTGGATAGAGAGAGAAGACAAAAATGCAGAAGACCTATGCACATGCAGATTATAGGAAGTGCCATAATGCAGATTCTATGAAGACGGAAATGTTCATCTTCATGATGGTTCTCTTTCACACGCTCGGTTTGTTGACATACTTCTGTCCCGCTCTGCTTTTCTTTATATTTGCAGATGAAGATACATTTAAATCCAGCATATGGCTTGACAAGTCGGTAACAGAATGTTGTGTTCCAAAAGATGTTACATGAAAGCCCCAAAATTACATATTTTCCGAGCGAAAAATGTAATCCCGAAAAATTTTGGAAATGTTTAAATTTCCTGGTCCCGCCTCCCCTGAGAAAGAATATTTAATTCAAAAATTTTCACCAAAGGCTTTCTATATCACTTTATATACAAGCCTGAACGAGTCCACTTGCTTCTCCACTCGCTTCACAACTACTACTGCCTTCGAAAAAGACAAGCCAGTTTTTCCGGATTTGTACGAGTGGCATAATAACCTTATTTAATTATTAAATAAAAAAACTAAAAAATTATTATATTCTTAGTTTTATATTCTTTGTTTATAGAGCTATACAGTATACACGTTAGACTGCTCTAACATGCCCCAACAACATATACAAAATGCAGAACTACATAGGGCTTTGCGATTTTAGCCCTTTTTTTTGTAATTATTGACTGGGCTACAACAGATTTAGATCAAATTATTATTTGAGAGACTTAATAGAAGTTGGGGTCAATTTTAGTAAATGAATTCTGCAAAATCACTATTTAGTATAGGAAAGATAGAAAATTTAATATGGGTAAGTGGGAACAAATTAATTCATGAAATATTATTGCTGGTATCGACGCGGAATTTCATCCTCTTTAACATATCCAAAGTGCCCCAAAATGACGTCTTTGGCTTTTTTGTATAGAGTAGACGCATTTAAAGTGGTGGAGCGGAGGGGGACGCGGCAGTATATTAAGCTGGAAAATTTGTTATAGTACAATCTAATCATATGACACATGATTTAAGGGCGCTTTTCTACGCTGACCAAAGAAGACACCAAAACTGAAAAGATACATGTATACCGTAGAAAAGGCCTTTTTATGGAATGATGACTTTTTTTTAGTACAACAAGTAAAATATTACCCAAAGCCATTTTAAAATAATGGGATATTATTGAAATTCAGTACAATGTTTTATTTGGAATGTTTACCAAGAATCAAAAGAGTCCCTAAGAATATCTGTGGGGAAAGGGTGTTTTTTGACGGCGAGATGTCAGTGCGTCATTATAAGCAAAACAATGAGTGTCAAATTAGCAAAACAACATTTAGTTGTGACAATTTTGAATTTTTCGTTCAATGTTTTCTATGTTTTTTGTGTTGCTTTGCTAACTTGATATCAATAGTTTAATATGTCTAGTAATAATAAAGTTTATAACGCACTACTGAAAATTATTTCAAGGTCTTGTCTCATAAATATTTAATTGATAGTATTTAGATACTATTAATAACGTTAACTGATAACAATTAATTATCAAATATAATTAAAAATAAAAAAAAAACAAGAAAAGGTACTTCCCCTCAACACCAGCTACCAGGTGTTTTAAATTTCACATAATCACCGTGCGAGATAGTAAAATCAATCAAACCTTCTCATTTTGGAAATAAAGTCGCATACACTTAACTTAATGGTGCTATATGCTAGTTCATTTCGGAAACTTTTCTTTTTTTGAATTTGAGAAATGTAAATTAGGTTGCCATAATCTAAGTTGAACTCTCTAGTGCCTTGTCAAAAACTAGATTGTTTTTCTGCTCGGGTAGGTAGTTATGACACCATGACGATTCTGGTTTAGGTACTTGCTAAAACAGCTCATTTTTGATTAAACTTCGTATAAATGTACTTTGTAGAACAGTTTCAATGACAATACATATAGCACAGTAACTATATACATTCACGTACGAGTATGTTTCAAATCTGGTATTTCTGATTTTTTTGAGTAGTTGTTCAGGATATTGGCCTGGTAAATAACCTACTTTGAGCGGCGACCGCTTCATGATCAAAAATCAGGAATACCGCGATTTTTTCGAACTTTTTTCAGTTATTGGTGATTTTAGTACTAAAGAAGTTACTTTAAATAAAAAAAAACGATTTCAAAGTAACCTACTTTGCTCCAAATTGAGCCCAAAACCATATCTGTAGACCGAATGGTTTCCAAAATACAGCATTTCAAAGTTTAGCAATAAAAAAAATATAACAAGTAGTATTATCAAACAGTTGAGCCAAAGTAATAAAACAACCTTACCGGAAGGGGGGTCTATATACCCTATTCACGTTAAGACGGGAGGGGCAATTATCGAGAAAAATGACTTAAGGAAGAAACAAAACTATTGAAAAACAATGGTAACACTTCCAAACTTGCCCCTCCCATCTAAACGGGGGTTTAAAGACCCCTTTCTGATATGATTGGTCTATTCTCTTGGCCCAACCTACACGCTCCAGTGATTTGGTGCATTTATGTAAACACTACTGAGGCCAGCCCGGCCGGCGAACCTCACAAGTGGAACCGCAGGTGAAGCAGTTGAGTGGGAGAGTTGTGGTCCCCCTCGAGATCATGACAATCACCGGGTAAATGAAGAAGAAGAAGACTGTTTGATAACACTACTTGTTTATATTAATTTTTTTTATGGCTAAATTTTGAATTGCTGTATTATGGAAACCATTGGGTCTACAGAGTTTGCTTTGGTCGCAAGTTGAAGCAAATTAAAGTACTTTAAAATCGTAGAACAATGAGTTTATTTAAAATTAGTAATTTCTAGGACTAAAATCGCCAATAACTGAAAAGAAGCGTGAAAAAATAACGTTTTTTCTGATTTTTGACCAAGAAGGGGTTGCCGCTCGAGGTCGAAAGCTTATGTTATTTACTAGGCCAATATCCTAAACAACTCAGTAAAAATCAGGAATACCAGATTTGACGCAAACGGTGCCTTCCATACACAAGCTTACTGCACTAATACCAAATTTTAACTAAAATAATCGAAAAACCTATACAGATTTTTTACATTTTTTGAGCAAATTGCCTTTTGTTGGCATGTCTATGTCTATGGTTGAATTTGTCTTAATTTTGCGTCTCAGTAGGTACTTCTAAGCTCGTTACAAAATATTGCATTCCAAATTTGTATAAATATTTTTTTAATAACTAATAAAATCACATCTTTTTCCACATTTTTTTTTTATTAAATCAAAAAATTTTCAAAATTGCTATTTTTATTATTTTCTTCCTACCGATATACAGATATTAACGAACAATTAGGTACATTACGCCGTCATTATTAAGCTACATTATAGTTGCTTAATACAAGAGCAAGTTCGTGCGATCCATTCGTAACGCACGAAATAAATTCAAATCCACATTTTTTGTTAAAAAAAAACATCATTAAAATCAATCTTAGGTCGCTTCTTTTCAATATACAGGCTCTCCCAAACCAATGCGAAACATTCGTTGCGGCGAAAAAACATTCGTCACTCAAAATTATTTCATATGTTTCTCCGCCGCGTTGGTGTGGGCACTCTCATATATCACCATGTAAATAAATTTTGACATGCGAATGTTTTTTCGCCGCAACGAATGTTCCGCATTGGTTTGGGAGAGCCTTAAATATATACTTTAAACAATAAGCAACATAATTTAGATAAGAGTTTATTCACATCAACATTTACGAGCTACTCACTGTGTTTTTTTTATTATTTTTTTGTAACATTTCAGTACTTAGCATTATTATGTCTATTTATGAACTTTGTACCTTACCGCGGCTCAAAATAAAGAAAAAAATTAGTACGAAATTTCTCAGAAGAAACAGCCGAATTTTAGGAATCAATCTTTGCGTTTCTTCTTATCAAATACCAACAAAACTTCTTGTTTATTTGGATTCGTCAAATAAGGTAGGCGGGTTTTTGTTTGATTTATTCATTTGAAAGTTTTATCAGTGTGATTGTTAGGCCAGTAGTTAATTGCCAGTATAAACGACTAAAATATATTCAGCCTTATCGGCAATTCCGGGGGAGATTGTTCTCCCCCGGATTTTCATTTTTCCCAGGAGTCGAATTCTCCTATCGTCAATCTCCCCCGGAAACTACTTCGAATCATTTTCGAAATAATCTGAGAGAATTTATATTCTGAAATTATTTATCTGTCAAAGTTTGTAAATTATTTTCTGAAATAAAATTAAATATTTGAAGTATATGTGGGGATAACGACCTATTTTGCATCATAAATTCAATTTTCGTGTAATGGAAACGCGTAAAAATAGTCAAAAGTTAAAAAAATCATTTTTTGTCTATTTTGTTGTTGTAATATCTTTGTTCTCTCTCTCTCTGTGAAAAACTGTGTTACATTATGAGGGCGAATAACCCGAAAGTGTTAAGTGAATTTGTTCCAAAATGTGTTAAAAGAGTATAGAAGCAAAACGAACACAGCCACAAATGGACTTCTCAGTACACGTAGTGTTCGATTTTATTAAAATGTCTATTTAACCGAAACCAATTAGAGCAAGTAAAAAATTATAAGACCTTCAAAAAAAGGTAGTAATACGATTCCATTTTTAAAATTCTCCAACTAAATTGAGGTGAGTTTTTTCCAGGGAAACATCATTACTTTTCCCCCGGAAAATAGATTTACGATATCTACTTTTTTCATTGGAGTTATTTCCCATTTTTCGAACATTTTTTATGATTGGAGAGTCTCATACGGGAGATAAAATCAGGGGTAGATTTTATTCCCGATAAATTTTTTTTTTTATATTAAGCGCGTGCAAAAGGGGTTGTGACTACCCTTAAGATGATATACACAGCACGAGCGATTAGGTAGATTGGAGGGGATTTAAAAGGAGATACCGATGCACATTGGTTTTGAACGTCTGTTGATCACAATGGGAGGGGAAAATTGAGCTGGGTAGAGCATTCCACATTCGAGTAGTGCGACTAAAGAAAGAATCTCTGTACTTAACAGTACGTCCGAAATTGGGCTCAAGGGTAAACTGATGGGCATTCCTAGAAGCGCGAGTATTACGGTTGAATTGTTTAAGGGGAGGAATGCAACTGGCTATTTCACTAGAGCATTGTTTATGGAAATAACGGTAAAATAACGAAAGACATGAAACATTTCGACAGTGCTCAAGAGATGAGAATGTTTCCGTTATAGTTCTTTCAAGAGCTCTCTTTTCAATTCTATCCAATAAACTCAAGTGGGTTATTGGAGCACCTGCCCAAATGTGAGAGTTATACTCAAGTTTTGGACGAATAAAGGCTTTGTAGATCACAGCCAGATCAGAAGGGGAGACAAATTTCTTGCATCGACGGAGAAAACCTAAACACTTAGCAGCATTTTTGGCGATATCGAATATGTGGTCGTTCCATAAAAGGTGGTCTGTGACACACATACCGAGGACTGAAAGCTTTTCGGTTTCCTCAATGCAAGTGCCACTCATGGATGGTGGCATGGGGGGTGGGTTTCGTTTTAACGACAGTAGACAGCATTGAGTTTTTGAAGCATTAAATTCTACACGATTTTTTATTCCCCATTGGACAATGCTGTCGAGATCAGAATTTAATGAGCTTATCATACGCTGCCGTTCAAGTTCCACATCCGAAGGACATGGATGTGAATCTAAGAACGAATATGAAAAGCTGAGGGTACTGTCGTCAGCGAAACAATTTAATGGATTAGAAGTTTCAGATAAAAGATCGTTTATGAATATAAGGAAGAGAGTCGGAGACATAACGGAGCCCTGGGGCACACCAGCATTTATTTTGTGAATTTCAGGCTTGAAACCATCCAATACAACTTGTATTGAACGGTCCGAAAGGTAATTTCTAATCCAACGAAGAAGAGATTCATCGATACCAAATGCACGCATTTTCGACAAGAGAGCTTGATGCCAAACTCTATCAAATGCTTAAGAAATATCAAGCGCAATAATCTTACTTTCTCCAAAACGATGTAAATATTTGTGCCACTGTTCGGTGAGATATACCATCAGATCACCAGTGGACCTATTGCTACGAAAGTCGTACTGCCGGTCATTAAGAAGCTTTCGTTCTTCGAGATATTTCTTAAGCTGGAAGTTAATCAGCGTTTCCATGACCTTAGAAAGAAGGGACGTAAGCGCAATTGGTCGATAGTTAGAGGGGAAGAAGACACGCCTTTTTTTGGGACAGGCTGGACAAATGCTGTTTTACATCCACTCGGAAAGAGACCAGTAGAGTAGGACAGATGGAAAAGCTTACGCAGTGGTTTTGCCAGCGTTGAAGAACACCTCTTCAGAACAATGGGAGAGATACTATCCGGGCCAGCGGATTTGTGTATATAGAGATCTTTCAGAACTCTGGCAATTGCACGAGTGCGGAAGAAGATTTGTCCCATAGAATCATTTGCGCTCTTAAGTACAGGAGGAGTCATAACACTTTCAGGCAGCGACGATTGTTTTTTATTTATTTTGTTTCTCTATTGTTTTAAAGTTTTTTTTTTGTTGGTTAAGGTAAGTGAATACTTTGTCATGTTTCAAAACTAATTACATTTGTTTCATTCATTTTACACAACAATTTCAATTATCCCTTTTATACGCATCGCTGGACCTCTCGCCATGCGCCACGCCACACTACACTACTGCTTTGTGGAAGCATATATAAAATAAAAATAAAGGAAATATACAAAACAGAATCCTGCACATTTAAAATTATTTATTTAAAATGGGTATCCTACCTAAAAGGAGTGAAATAATGCGATCATGAAAAACCAACAACAAAATATTGAAATAAACCGAAAAATAGGATTTAAAACAAACAGCTCGCAACATAAAATTGCTAATTACAACAACAATTAAATATAATTATCATAATCAAATTTGTGATACAATTAACGTTATAAATTTTTCTTCTTTTTTTGTTGTTGTTTTTGTTATGTTGGATCTTTGTTTGGTAGCCATGTGTGCCAGGCAGAGCCAGTTGAATTGGGAATTACTTGGTTTCATTAATTTATTTATATTTTAACTTTGCTTGCTGTGACATGGGTTTGTTGAGGGCAAAGTAATAGAGTCGTAAAAAAATCGAATTTGATGAATAAATGTCGTAATTTTGAGATTCAGTTTTGGACATTAACCCCCAGTTTCACAGTAGGAGATTTTACTTAAGATCAGCTGAACCGTAAACTAAGTTTAAAAATTTGGTTTAACTCTTTTTGAACTTCAGTTCAGTTGAACTTCGTTTAAATAGATTTTATGAAAAAATGTTGGCAGCATTGAAAGTTTTTTTTTTCGCTAAGTGACATACTGCAAACAGTACGTAGAGCAAAGAAAACGCGAAACAATAACAATTATTAAAAAAAACAAAATGGAAAATAAACGAATAATTTTGCAAAAAAAAAAGAAGTAACAACTTTTCAACAGTAGACACAGATTTGCTGATGTCCCTGATCTTTCACAAATATTTCAAGATTAAAATTAGCCAAATCGGTCCAGCCATTCTCGAGTTTTAGCGAGAGATATACCCAAATTAAATTAAATCATTATAAGTTGCGAAAAATAACATATATTGCGTTTTTTAAAGTTTTGTTTTTATTAACAAAATTACCAATGCAAAAAAGATTGGTTCTTACTCATTTAAAATTAGTTTTAACAAAAATAAATATGCGACGATTACACGACATGTAAAATGACGCAATGAAGTCCCAAAAGTTAAATGCCTTGTACTCGGCATTGTTGTGACGCTGCATGTGGTGAACATGTATATGTAGACTGCATGCGGCATCAATGCCGCATGTAAATATGCGGCATTTTCGCATGTTGTGTACTCGCTCGGTGCGCATGCTTAATGTATTCAAATGGAACATATTCTCGATTGTTACATGCACATGCAACATGTCCCAAGCATGTTCGAATTTCTGCTGCCGCATCTTTGCGACATGAATTCTGTCATATAACTGTTTATTTCGAGTCGGTAGCGATCTAAAATTGTAGCCAGAGTTCAAGAAACGCAATTTTTAGACTAAGTTGTTAGTTGTCAATTTTCATTGAGTTGGGATTTCGATAAATTAAGAAATTTATAATTCAAAATTTGTTGAGATTTAATTTTTTGCTCAGGAAAATATTATATCAGGGCAATCTGCTGACATATAGAACGAAATATTCTCGATAAAATTCGCGATGAAGATGGATTAAAGACCTGTACAAAGATTTTAGGGCAACGTGTTAAAATTATAAAAGAAATGAAATATTCTCGTAACGTCAAAATTTAGTTTGTCCCAATCTGTTATTCCATGTGCATTCAAATTCCATTCAAGCATGGCTTCGATATCGATGGATTAAAAAACCTCTAAAAATTCTTGATTTTAATTTTTGCTCCGGAAAAATACGATTTCAGGGCAACCTGCTGACGGACGTCAAAATATAGTTCGTCCTCCATCTGTAATGCCATAAACATTCAAATTTCATTGAAGGATGGTTACGATGTCGATATTTTGACCTAGAAATAAAAAAACTAGAGAAAGACTACGTCCAGTCAAATGGTTTTTGGACAGGAAACAAATATAGGAGTTTGTATGTTTTATGATATATGGCCAACACTTTTTTCAGCTTTTCGCCAAAAAGTAAACAAAATATACACTTTTTGGATAAAACTACCTCCCACACTTTATAGAATATAAAATTTCCTACAAAAAGTTCTTATATTTTTTTTTTTTTTTTGTAGAATAAACGGTTTGGCCGATAAAGTACGGTGACAAAAGACTAAAATTTCGTACATTTTGGAAAACACAGTTCTCTGGTTAGATTATTGCTGGTAACTCAAAAACTATGCCTATAATTTGTAGAAAACAATTTAAACAGCATTAAATTCTCTACAAATTTGTCACCTTAATCACTTAAATTGGCGGGAAAGTGCACCGGCTAGAGCGCGATGAAATTATGTCATATTAAGGGAGGCCACTTATATAGGCTATTGATTGTGTCATATAGAATGGAACTAAGACGTTTAAGGGTTTTTATTGTAAAAATCATTCAATGGGTCATTGAAAATGAGAAAACCGCGGAGCGTTTTTTAATGAGAGGGTGGGGAGGTTGAGTAACTGCAACGCTTTTGGTTTTTTGCATAGAACTTGAAAACCAAGCCAAATTTCGAGAAAATTCCGAAAACCTTTTTTTTTGTAGAGAATAAAATTTACTATAGAATTGGCCTATTCAAAAAATTTTAAACACATTTTTAATGTGTTAAAATATAATTTATAAAAATCGATTTTCGATAGGCATTTGTCCAGCTAAAAGAAAGATATTAACATTTTATTTAAATCGACTTATTTAAAAAAAAAGTGTTTTTTTTTTTTCAAACAAAATCAACCAAGATACTTTCGCTCAATGTAAGCCATTTCTTCGATTTTTATTACGTTTCGACATTATTTTAATTCTTATTTTTTTTTATAACAAAACTTAAATTTATTTAACAAAATATATTTATTTTCCACCCCACTCGAGAGGATTCAAATTTTGTCCACTCCACTTGTTTATTTAGATATAAGTCCTTTAGAAATAAGTCCTTATCTTCTCGGTATCAATCTAAATAAGGATTGATACCCAAAACCATGAATCAAGCTTCGTCATCAGAATTTTTTTTTTGAAAAAATGGCATGTGGATGTACTACATCCGGTTGTCACGAAGCTGTGGTTGTTGAAAATTAGGAATAACGTGTTCTATGTTTTTTTTTTTGTTGTTGAGAATTGAATGTTGTTTAAGCAGAAGCTTAGGTTTTCTACAATTATTATAGACATAGAGTTTTTGGGATACAAGCAACCATATAACTGTGTTTTCCAAAAAGTACGAAATTTTGGACTTTTTTCACTTACTCTAGCGATCAAACCGTTTATTCTACAAAAAAAAGATTTAAAATCTTTTTGTAGGAAATTTTATGTTGCATAAAGTGAAGAAGGTAATTTTATCCAAAAAGTGTATATTTTTTTTGACTTTTTGGCAAAAAAGTCCAAAATGGTCGAACATTTTGAGGCTTTTTGCGTTTCACGCTGTCAAGCCATATCCGTAGGAAGTAGCAAAGTTGAAAATCGGATTCAGCGACCCCTAAAACACAAAAAACGGGGGAGAAAAACTTTTATATTTTTTTCCTGAAACTGGCACTCCAGGAGACGATTTGATTGGACTGACTGAAAAATATTAACAAATGATCGCCGGCCGCTTGCAAAGCAAAAGCAACTTGGTGATACTGAGATTGGGTTATGCATTTTTATTAATTTGTATTTATATGACTCTTTTTTTTTTAATTACATATTTTCCATTCTGTGTGTTTTTTTTTTTTTTTTTTTTTGTTTTTTGTGAAGCAGTTCAGTTAACGAGATATTTTTGAACCTATTAAGTATTGTATACGGACATACATAGCTATAGTAGATTTATATTTCGGAGAGTGAATATTTGCTTGATTAATTGCGATATGCTGCATCGCAGAACGCAGTGCAAAAGGATTTCATTTATGCTCGGACATAAACTGAATGATGCGACACAGTATTGACGGTTATTGTTTTAGCGCTGGTGGTATGCTGGTGGTGTGTTGAATTGTTTTATATCGCCGCCACTGTCCGTCGCCATAACGAATCACTCACTTAACACGCAAATTTCACGGCCCGCATGGTAATTTGTGAAAAAAAAAAAATAATAATGACAAAGTAAAATACAAATAAAAAAAATTACAGTTGTGACCGCCCAACCGGATTGTAATTCGGAGGGTGATGTATAATATATGGATATGCTTTCGTGCTTAATATTAACTTTGTGGTTATTATGATAATGAAGTAATTTGATTGAAGTATATTGATTGTTGATTGGTTTTTGGTTTGTCAATTTTAAGAAAAATGATAATTTAAGTGTTGTGTATAGAACTATGGAATGTAATAGAAATTCGTGGTTGGTTGAATATTTTGAAGGTATGATAATGTGAATGGATATTTATTTTTGGGTTATTCATCTTTTTCATCCGCTTTTTTTTTGTAACATTTATAGAATTGCTGCCTTCTTTGGTTTTATGAGTGAATCCATGTTTTCGCTTGGTTCCAAATTTGGCAAACAAATTTTTTTTAAATCAATTGATCTGTTACTATAAAACAGTTTTAGGTATGTGCAGGGTGGGCCAAATACACGTTTTTTTTATGCAATACAATGAACTAAATTAAATTGATTTTCATGTATTTATGGCTTCATCAGAGCAAACGTTCCCATTAATTATGGAACACAACTTCATTCAAGTGGCTGCCTAGGATGGCTTCGCAGTACAGTATCGCATTTTGTCTTCTGGCTGTAGCTCACGGATTGTTTGGATGATATTGGCTTAAAGTGCTTGAATCGTTTCCGGATTGTTGGCCAAAGGGGCAAATCGCAGCTCCGAGGCGGCCAAAATATATCGCCAAGACGGCTGATAAAACGATTTGGGAATTTGGTGCACAAAAGATCGATTGCGACATGCGCTGTGAGGCATGGGGCGCCATCCTGTATGAACCAGAGATTGTCCAAATCAATGTAATTAAATGTTATTTAATTAAAGTAAAAAAAGGCGGTTAAAATGGCTCTGTAACGCCCACTCAAAATCTGAACACCCTTACAAACGAACTCAAAAGCAAAAGAAACAAAACACCCGTACACTTTAAAGTCTAAAACTGAACTCATTTATTCCAATAAACTATATCTACATTACAATTATTTCTTACACCTAGATTTCATATACATATGTATATACATTAACTTATCTTATCTCTAGTTTGTTATTATCCTAAACTAACATTAACAATGTTTCAATGTGGATAAGGACGATGCGACGCATCCCTTGCTCATAAAACATAATGCTTGATATGTGTCATAAACACAATCTGCGAGATCATTTACTGTTTCTATGAAAATGGATCGACGCGACACAGCGTCGCCGTCCACTTTGCATTTTGCTTGAAAAGTTAAAGTTGAAGTTTGATTTTTCAATAAGTGCTGTTGAAATGATTAAAAGTTTTCTATCCGATCGCCAACAAGCTGTTTTTATTGGTTCTGTACTATCGGATACAGTAGCCTTGAGGTGTGGTATCCCACATGGGTCATTACTGGGCCCTATTTTGTTCAGTATGTTCATAAATGACATTAGTGATGTAATTAAGTACAGTTCATGTCATCTTTATGCTGATGACCTTCAAATTTATGTATCTTTTCGTTTGGGTCTACTCGAAGATGGAGTTTACAGTATTAATGATGATTTGAATAGTATATATAATTGGACTTTGAACAATAACTTAACCATAAATCCTTGTAAATCTCAAAGTATTGTAGTTTATAAAACAAACCTAGACGACTCTTATTTTCCAAATATTATTATTAATGGGCAAGTTATTCCTTTTAAAACTTCAGTAATGAATTTGGGATTTTTATTTAACAAAACTTTGACTTGGAACAATCACGTTAATAAAATTATAGGAGTCATTTACGGTTGCCTTAGACGTTTGTGGAAAATCTCATATTTTATACCTCTAAAAAGTAGACTTCTGTTGGTCAAAACCTTACTTGCACCAATTATATCATATGGGGCACCTTTATATGCTGGCATGGACTCAACTACCAAACTAAAGCTTAATGTTGCTTTTAATGCATGTGTGCGTTTTGTCCACGCGTTAAAAAAGTATGATCATGTATCTCACTTAACGAATTGTATCTTCGGTATTCCTCTTATGTCATACTTTGTAATTGAAATCTGCAAATTTATTTTTAACTTAATTTATCAAAAACAGCCTCTCTATCTCTACGATAAACTTCAATTTTCATCATCGTTGCGCACTAAAAATTTAAATATCCCTAGAGCTTTGGTATTACAAACTCGTAGGTCCTTTTTTGTCTTGGGTGCCAAAATTTGGAATAGTCTACCTGTTGGTTTCAAAAATATTTTAAATTTAAATGAATTCATCTCCTCTATTAAACACCATCTGCAGAAACCAGACGTAGCATTGCATCTCCACTCTATTTTCATCAATTAAAAACAAAATAATTATTATTTTTGTTTTATTTTTTCAATACATATGTATATTTTTGAAAACGAACTAAATTGTTAACTTAATCAAAATTTCTTTTGTGTATCTACTATATGGTTAAGTTTGACATTTTTGTTGTTATATAATAATAAATTTTTTAAAGCCAACTAAAAAGATCTGATCTTAAGGCTTTATTGACATGAATAAAGAAAAATATGAAATATATGAAATATGAAAATATTTACAATATGTTTCCTTAGTCATAAGAGTACCTATGAGTAATATACATACATAAATACAAATATACAAATATAGGTAACTAAACATAATCCCGCCATTGACATCATTGCAAATGTTCCAATTCAAATGTTGAAAGGGTTATGCTGTCCTGTAGAAACATCAGTTGTTGGAGTTGGCAGAGTAATTGCTGTTGATAATTACTTCTTAGTGGTGATTTCAAACACTGTCTTGAGGTGCTGCGATCGCATGCTGATTTCAATGGAGAACCTTCGAATTCTCGAAGTGACAAGGAAACCTCTTCAATATCTTGGAATGTAAATTCGGTAGTAGACACGAGATGACTAGACTACAATCATGTCATAGTTCTCTTCCTTTCCAGCAGTCACATTTAGGTTTACAAGATTAGGATAACAAGATTTACTTGGCTGATTCAAGATGATGATGGTTACAGGAATCAAATCGAACCAACAGTCCTCACTAAATGTACGTTCCTTGCATTTCTGGAAGCCTTTGAAGATGCGGAACTATTAGGTCAAGCAGGACATCCATCAATTACGAGTTTGAACTGGAAATGTTGAACATTCATTGATGTCGATTACGATAGCTTAAGGATATAGCTCAACCAATTGAATACTTTCATTAGAGCAGTTTCCTTTGCGGTTACCATCATTATCATCATAAGGTATTATCACTTATATTATTCTCGTAATCATCTTCATCATTGTTGGAGAATGTTGCACAATGCCGTCAAATTTATGAAGGCTCACCATCAGCGACCTTTCAGCATCGTTACCTGCCAACTCTTTAGTCCTCGTAGACAACTCCAGATTGGTTCAGCCATACTCGTACATAAAATTATTTATACATACATACGTAATAATATATAATTTTAAGAAAGGTCTTTTTTAAGATTATAATGTTTTGAAACATTAATTGGAATTAGAATTCCTCTATATATATATTTTTTTTATTATTTCATCATACAATTTATTTAATAAAATGAAATTACAATAATTTATTAAATTCAATTTTGTATAAGATTTTAACATAGTGATAATTATTTATTCCGTAGAAAATATTTTTGTTTCTTAACTTTAGTTAATTGTTACCATATATCTAGAATACATATTTACAGTACTATATATATTTATATTTTATATATATCATAGTATTTATATATTATACTTCTATAGGAAAAGGACAAACAATGTAAATCGCGCTTGTCGAAATCCCATTGCTTGTCCTTACGTCTAGTATACGACAAAGGCCAATTATGCAAAAGATTGCCTTTGATTCCCTGCCCCTCTCCGAGGACACAGAAAATCAGTTTATCTTTTGGAAAATTGTATTCAAAAAAATAATGAACAACAAGGTGTTATTTTTCCCGGATAAATTATTAGTTTTTGAAAATTTATTCGATATTGTAACTTCTGTGTTACTATCAATATGCAAACTACTGACTTTGTTTGAAAGGTTTTCCCAATACGTGACTGAGCAAATCTCAAGCCGACCCAGAAGCATTTCCAAATCTGAAAAGAAAATTATTTTAATAAAATATGTTTTAAAATTTATTTGTTTGTACCTATCACCCATTTTTGTTACTTGCTTACATAAGCTCTCTTTAAAACTTGAAGATACGTAACGACTTGAAAATGGCTTTAAATTGTTTGGATCACTCAGGATTCCATGAGGTTGTTCTAAATTAGTACATCTCTTATTGTAACAAGGCAACATTTTCTTCGTCACTGAACTACTCAGGATTCTATTATGTTCTTCTTTATTAATTGGTGGATTATCTACCATCGTTTGACCACTAAGGATCACATCCAGTTTTTCTTTAAAAGAAAAAAGTTCCTTGCGAATTAGAGGATCATCTTCCACTGTTCGAACACTAAGGATCACATCCAGTTTAGAAGAACATAATTCTTTACATATTGGTTAATCGTCTACCACCGTTGGATCACTAAGGATCATATCCAGTTCTTCTTTAGACGAACAAACTTCCTTGAAAATTAGAGGATCATCTACATAATTCTTTATATATTGGTGGATCATTTACCATCATTGACTTATTTATGATCACAACATTTTCTTTTTCGCAGATTGAATGCTCTTCCACCACAGGATCACTAAGGATCACATCATGTTTCTCATGAGACATTAATTTGTCGCAACTTGGATCTTTAATGAATATTTTTTGCCTGTGGAGCAAAGTATTGTGGTTGCCATTGCAAATTTCACAACTGCGTTCATCACAATATTTGCTTAGATGTTCACTTTTTAAAAATTTAAAACAAAATTTGTGTGCAACAATTTGTCTCCACTTTGCTTTATTATTTAAAAAAATAAATTTTGCACATTGATGTGTGGAATGCAGGGACTCACATCCCATAACGCAATCTGCGAATGAAAATAAAGATGCCTTCATAACAGGCTTGTTCAAATTATTGTTTTCAATAAATGAACTTTTGTTTGATTTCACCTCAAACGGTTTTCTCTTTGCGTGCTCTCCTGGAACATCCGGGAGTGTAGCAAGCGGAGTTTTAAATGAAAAATTTGTCCACCACCTTTCTTTTGACTCCTTATCGTCACTCTTGCACAAGTCGTTGCCATTTAATAATGACCTTTGGTCAAGATCATTATTAAGATCCCGAACATTCGGGGACTTAACACGTGAAGTATAGCAAAAGCCAGTAGCGAAGGAGAATGCAAGTGAAAGTTTTTCATTTGAAGAGGGATATAAAAAAACATATATTCACTTCTCAGTGAATAATCATAATAATAAAATCCTCATTGCATCTTTGCAAATACTCATCACAAATTTTCTGAGCAAAAGTCTTAGACTTTCTAAGGGTAAGTTTTGTTTCGACTCCAATTTGGAAGTCATCTAAGCAATCTTTAAATTCACGAAGATCGAATTTAAATGTTCGCACTAATGCGGCAGTATCCAACACTGCCTTATTTTGGGTTGAATCAAATTTACTACCGATACAAATCTTACCATACTGTTGATACTCGGACAGGTCTTCCATATTAAAATTTTTAACCGAAAGAACGACCGAATTAATTTGAAACGGTAAATTTAATTTAGAATTTTAATTCCGCGTTCAAAAGAAACACTAGAGGTCACCATGAAAATCTGAACACCCTTTCAAACGAACTCACGAGCAAAAGAAACAAAACACCCGTACACTTTAAAATCTAAAATTGAACTCATTTATTCCAATAAACTATATCTACATTACAATTATTTCTTATACCTAGATTTCATATATGTACATACATTTTCTTAACTTATCTTATCTCTAGTTTGTTATTATCCTAAACTAACATTAACAAGGTTTCTAGGTGGATAACGACGATGCGACGCATCCCTTGCTCATAAAACATAATGCTCGCAGATGTGTGTCATAAACACAATCTGCGAGATCATTTACTGTTTCTATGAAAAGGGATCGACGCGACACAGCGTCGCCGCCCACTTTGATCTTAGATATTTACAATATAAATACATAAATACAAATTTACAAATATAGATAAGTAAACACCCACCGTTGACCAAAACTATGTTCCCAGTCTCATTTTCAAAGAAAAATGGTCAAATGATGCCACCACTCCACAATCAGCACAAAAAATTCAGTGAATGCATTGCCTGCTCATCAATTAAGTGCTGGTTTTGTGATCCCAAGATACGCCAATTTTGTTAATATTATGGGCGCGCATTTCGACCAAAACTTCTTTTCGAAAAACGCACTGTTTGGGTTTGGGCTACACAACAAATAATTTTTCAATATTTCCCAATTTTGTTCAAGCATAAAGCTCCGTTCCGCGGAGGTATGATACTGACCTTCTGTTAAGATTTCGAGCGGGAAACAGCGTCAGTGTCAAAACCACTAGATGGCCTACCCTTTATATTATAGTTGGTAACTACAAGACCAAGTTCGTGTGATCCAGTCGTGAACTTTATTTTCTTTTCTTGACTCAACCTACCCAACAACCCATATCACGTATTTTTTGCGCCCTGTCTGAGAGCTAGTGAACATTTACGAAAATTATTTTATACTGCTTAAAATTTTGTGACCATGTCGTTTGTATCAGTGCAAGCTACATGTCATCGGTCTGGCAGCGATATCGCGATCCCAACACCATTGTACTTTCAAATTGCAACAACAAAAATAATCCCTTTAAAAGAGCTTTAAACTATTCCAAATGTTCATCACTAAATCCTTGTGCATATACTAACCAGAATCCAACATTTTCCAGAACAAAATAATTCAATCTCAAAAAAATTTTAAATTATAAATTTCTAAATTTATCGAAAACGCAGCTCAATGAAAATTGACAATTTACAACTTAACAGTCTCGAAATTGCGTTTCTTGAACTCGGGCTACAGTTACAGATCGTTACCGGCTTGAAATAAACAGTTATATGCCAGAATTCATGTCGCATCTTTTAAAAAATTCGGCGGCAGAAATTTGAACTAGTGCATGCTTGCGACATGTTGCATGTGCATGCAACAATCGTGAAAATGTCCCATTTAATCACATTCAGCATGCGCCGAGCGAGTACACGACATGCTAAAATGCAGCGTTTTGACATGCGGCATTGATGCCGCATGCAGTCTTCAAATGCATGTTCACCACATGCAGCCGTCACAAAAATGCCCAGTACACGACATGCAACTATCGGGACGCATATATGACGTTAAAATGATGTCACAGCGCATGTAAATGCCTAATTTTGAATGTCGTGTACTCGTAGCATATAGATAAAGTAAAAATATTTATGCAAATATATATTTTCTTACTTAGGTGTGTTAACACACCCCAAACAACACAGTCCGTATATTAAACAATTTTTGGCCAGAAGCCTACATTTAGGAACATATTAAGTGATGAAAGAGGAAATATTTACTAAATAAATTATCCAAGTGTAGAAAATGCCCTTACTTAAAGTTTTAAAAGAATAACTTTAAGTAAGGGCATTTTCAACACTTGGATATTTTCAACGTTCTTTTTTCCGGCCATGTTTTCAATAATTCTTGAAGCAATATTTTCATTTTTCAATCACCTCTGAGGTTAGGTATTTACTGAAATATTCATCTTGATCCCTAGTCATTAATATACAAAATTAGAAATAGGTACCTGACCTTTCTTTTAAAATATGATTAATATCTATTCTATACCTTTAAAGACCTTTCGCTGAGACACTGAAAATAAATGAATTTTCTGTTAAAATATAAGCAATAATGTTCGTTGCTCTTAAAGGTACATTAATAAATTCTATACCAAAACCAATGTACTCCCAGAGGTAATAGCACAAAACCAAAGATATTTCATAAATATAAATGACTGCCGACTTCGACTATAACGATAACGAAGCTGAAACTGAAATGATGTATTTCAACAAAAACCTTCTTTTTCCTCTCTGTTTTACTCATCCACACAATTAAATGTTTTCTGATTTCTATGGGGATTCACCGCAGCACAAATTCAATCCAACTGACATAGACAGACAGACAAAAACTAATCTACTTCTACTTTCGGCGATCATATTTTGAAATCGTTAGCTATTTTCATTGAAAAAGTGATTTTAAGTTGACAAGTTTTTTTTATCGTGTTTGCCAGAAGCATTGTTCCATCACTTTAAAATTAAGTGTACGTAATATGACTGTTGAAAGAAGGTACTTGTTGTTTGTATATGTGATGTTGAATAGGGTGGCCCATATTTTGATTTTTTTTTTAAATATGTAGGTATAATCCCAAATTCTAAAAGAGAATACAAATTCTTGAAAATTTTTAAAAATAAAATTTGGTATGCCAACTTTTAGTATTTAATAAAATACAGTTTTCCACAAAATTATATTGAATTTTCAAAAAAAAAATTGTATAAGCAAAATTGTAAGGACCTCTTACATAAAAAAAATTGGTTTAAATCGGTGTAGCCGTTAACGAGAAATTTGAAAACCAAAAATCGGTTCTATGACAGGTACCGTTAATAACCGTTATACATTTTTTTTTTCTACCCAAAATATTTATTGTAGTAATTTTAGTAGCTCGTGATTTTTTTTTATCAAAATCGTTAGAGCCGTTTTTGAAATAAATCAATTTTTGTGTATTTGTTGTATGGCAGGTACCGTTATTTTTTGAGCTAAAAAAATTTTCAATTTCTCCTCTAGAGAATCCCCAGGGACCTTAAGTCCAAAGTTTGAAGAAAATCGCTTTAGCCGTTTAGCCTGCAGGTCGAGACAGACAGACGGACAGACAGAAAGACAGAATTGCGAGTCCCACTTAGGGAAAATTATTTTTCTAAACTTGCACTATACTCTATACTACGTATATCGTAAGCAAAAATATAGCGTCCGCCACGCTCGTAATAATTTTTTTTTTTTCGAAAATTTAGTTCTACTACAATACTTTTTGAAAGGTCCGTCAACAGTGCTACCACAGGTACTCATTTGACCCAAACTCATTTTTTTTATTTAAACTCAGGGACTCATAGTTTTTAGAGTTGACTCATTTTTGTAAGAATACAAATATACACTTTATATACAACGTCATTTTATAAGCTCAAGCACTTTAATTTCATGTTGCAGAATAAAAAAAACAAGAATTTTCAAAAGTTTGAATTTTCTTTCCTGAACGCTTTCGTTTGGAATATTTATTTGTGCTATTTGTATTACATACAGGGTGGCCCTTTAATTCGTCAATAGTATTTTAGGGCATGATTCTTGGGTGTATTCTAAGAAAAATATTGTTCTACAGTAAGGGCCTATCTAAACGCAGTTACAACGGCTGGTATTTCTTCTATTTTTATTATAATTATAACTAACAGCGCAATTACCGTTAACATGGGTCAGGGTGCACCAAAATAAGACTTATCTTAAATCCCCGATAAATGATATCAAAATTGGAGATAGGCCCTGACTGTAGAACAATTTTTTCTTAGATTTTTGAAAATTAGTTATATACTTTATTTTTATTTTTGGAAGTATTCATTTTTATTATTAAAAATTAAAAAAAGTTTTATAATAAACCTTCAATGCTCTCAAAAACCAACGCCAAACATTCAATCTGAAGGGCGAAGCATTTCCATTGATAACAAATCTGACTAAAGCACTCCATACACCATTCAATTTTATTTTCAACTCTGTTGTCAACTAAATTGATACTGCGCCACATACGACATAAACTTAGTTGAAATACTTCTGCTTCAACTGTCAAAAGAACATTTTTTCTCATAAGAATTATATTTAATCGAATCAATATGTTTGAAAAAAGAAAAGTATTGGCAATAATTATTATTGCAGAGTGCCTAGATGACGATGAACAAGCACAAATAAAAAGAATTTGGATGAAATAATGGCTAATTGATAAAAAAAAATCCAATGAAAAAAAAAAAAAATTAAAATTATTCACGTCTCTGTTTTTTATCTCACTTTTATTTCTCGGCTTGACAGTAAATCAAATTACTTGCCTAGACACCTCAACTATGTTGAAAACATTCACATTAACTTTTTAAAAATTTAAATCTTTTGATTTGCTTCCAATCAAATCCAAGCCCACACACGAGTTGATTTGATGAACTTGAAATTAAATTGAAAGACAAGTTGAACTGTGTATGGAGTGCTTAATAAATAAGGTTAAATAACATTAAAAAAAAACCGCCGTCGGTAAATGTTTCACGCCGCTTCTGCGATAATTTGGGAGAGCTTTAAATAGATTTTTATTGTGACTCATTTAGTTTCATTTTCTCAGCCTCTGTGGCTCATTACAAATAAACCTGCGGTAACACTGTCCGTCAAGCTACGGCGGCGTCGCGTCGCCCACAACGGAAATTCAAAATTCTTATGATTAGGGGCTCATTAAGTCGGAGTATTTAAATGCGCTCGTAACGAAACCCGTGGATGACCCAGCTTGATGCAGAAACCTAGTCCCATTTAGAGGCTTATTTAGTAAGACAGTCTTAAATTCAGTATTTCACGATTTGACCTTGAAAATGGGTTCCGAATGTGCCAAAAATTAAAGACTTGCTGTATTTGACATTAGAGAAATTAAAAAAAAAAATCTTTTTAAAAGTAGATTAGGTCATTTGAAAATATATCAAGTTTTGTCTGTCTAGTGGTTTGGCGAAAACCTTTTTTTTTGATGACGTCACTTTGCTCAAGCTAGGCCCACCAAAACCATAATTAAAAATGAGTCTGGGGTCGAGTCGACCCACACAAGTAACTTCCCATTGGTGCCCTTGAAAACCATATACATATGTATCTAACATATTTTCCTTAAAAAATCTATAACTCAACACTTACCAACATTTAGTACGATTTTCTTTGAAACCCATATAAGTTTAACATATAAAAGGTTTTTATTTCATTTTTACTTGCTTGATTTTGATGACGAGGACATAACGACTGGGGATAAATGTGTTTGTACAAAATATTTAAAAAGCTATGTAAGAAAATACAATTAGATATAAGATTTCATTAACTTCTTAATACGGTTTTATAAATACATACTCTTCTCAGTATATGGAGGTATTAATTATTATTTAAGCCAATATAAAAATCAGGAGAGTGTACTTAAAGAAAAAAAAACTGATTTCAAAGAATATAGAAAGTCATTGAAGTGTCATATGGAAAATTTCGATTTTGAAGCGATTTTGAGTGTAAAAATTTTTCGAATTAAATAATTTTTGAGAAGTTTTTTCTTGCAACATTTTGATTTTGAGCTTTTAAAAGGGTGGTTTTAAAAATCTCAAAATTACACAATATTTAGATGGTATAAGTATATATTTTTAGTAAAAATTTGAAATCGATATCATTGTTTTTTCAAAATATTTGAGTTTAAAAACATTTGTTAAGAATTTTTAATTGTTTTTTCTTTTCAGTTTTTTTGCTCTAAAAAAGAAACTGTTTATTGAATTTAAAAAAAAAAAAAATTAACAGTTGTTGAATACGTCATTATATGTATAAAAAATAGAATGGGTCCGGAATCATTGTCTGTTCTTGAACCGTTTTTCAACTGTTTTTCTTAGTTTAAAAAAAGTGTCTCTTGATTTTTTTTTAAATATTTACCAATTTGGTATTGTGTAATTATGTGTAAAATAAAATTAGTCTGAAGTGAATATCTTATTCCGTTCTCGAGATATTCGAGATAAATGACATTTGACAGCTCCTTTTTAAATTGCTGTAGTAAAAAAAACGGTTTATTGAATTTGTTAGAAAACCTTTTCAGCACGATATGACAATATTATCTGTAAAATAAAATTCATCCGAAGTCGATATCTTGATTCTTTCTCTTATGGCGGACGAAAAAAGTACCCTGGACGTACGTATACATACACACACATACATCTTGCTGAAAACGACGGATTCTGATTCTAGAGCCCTCAAAACGTTAAGATATGTCAAAATGTTCAAATCGACAAATCGCACTTCAATTGGGAAGTTAAAAATATAATGAAGTACAAACCTGGCGCTAGGTCATTGTGAAGCAACTAAAATAAAATGTGCTCTTAAAAAACTGTATTTTAACATTTTTCACCCACCCTTCCAGTTTCTATGTGCAATAACTCTTTTGGAGACATCATAATAAATGAATGTATAGAATAGCCATATTAGTTTTTATTTTTACTTCTAAGGCTGTGCAAAATTATAAAACTTTTTTTTACTATTCTGTTGTTGTATTTCACATGCTAATTATTTTGTAGTCGAAAATAAAAATAATTTTGTTTTTTCATTTTGAGTTGTTTTATTTTTTGTTGCTGAAGTCAAGAGTTTGGCGAGGGATTAGATGTTCGATTGCCATCGGTGAACTTGTTTTTTTTTACATTTTTACAAATGTGTAGGTACGGTGGTAGTCGGAATCGATCACACCAAAAGGTTACATATATGCAGTGGCGTAGCGTGAATTTTTTCCGCCGGGGGCAGACCCAATTTTTGCCGCCCCCCTGAATTTTTTAGTCAGTTTTAAAAAAGTAGTAACCAAGTACCACGGAAATAAATTGATATTAATGTGTATTTGATTGAATAAAATTAGAAATTTATGATAAAATATGAACAAAATCGTAATAAATCGATTTCATTACCGCGGATGCAAGGGTATTGAACAGGTACATAATAAAGAATTAACTTGAACCGTTTGCATGGAAAAGCAGCAAAAACAAGGATTAAAAGAAATTATAGGAATTAGCTTTTTTTCAAAACAGTAAAATTGTATAACAGTTTTTAACCTGGTACAAAAACTTTGAAAAATTTGCCGCCATGCGATAAAAACTACACTATTATATATTTAAAAACACTGGCTCGCGACAGGAAAATTTTAAAACTAAATTTTCGAGAGCGAGAAATTTTTACCCTGCATTTTTGAGAACATTTAATTTATTTGGCACATACATTTATTGATCAATTTCCTATTGTTTAATCATCATCCGGATAATCGACCCACTCTTATTCGACAAATCGAATTTCCAATCACTTTAAAAAATCAGTGAACCAACGTTACTTCATAATAAATTGAATAATATTTGAATTGAAATTCTAAAAAGAAACAGGATACGCCATTTTTCTAATTCATTTTCTTTTTAATAATTGTTTCCCGAGTAAATCCCGAGTGTGAGGTCACCTTAGTTGTTGGACATTGATTTTTAATGAATATTCGATTTAAAGATTGACAAAGACCACTTTTTGGCAAGACGTTGCCAACATAATATAACAGGTTCCATTAAATTGTATATAAACTAATACATAGCTAATTTCATTACTGTTTTTCTGAGTTAAATAAATAAATAAATTTAAATAAATATATTTTTAAATAAAATAAATTAAATATGAACCATTTTTACTGCTGGGGAAATTTTGAATTGGATTCTTTGGGCTCACCAAATTAATTAATTTGAAGAATAAAGGATTTTTTTAATTTCTTGTCGCCGATTTAGCCGCCCCTGTCAAAGTGCTGCCCAATGTGGTATTTTTGTTCAGCAACGTGAAACATAATCAATGTCCTATTATTGACTATGAAGCATTTTTACCACTGGAGAAATTTTGAATTGGATTCTTTGGGGTCACCAAATTAATTAATTTGAAGAAAAAAGGATTTTTTTAATTTCTTGTCGCCGATTTTGCCGCCCCCTGTCAAAGTGCCGCCCGATGTGGTATTTTAGTTCAGCAACGTTAAACATAATCAATGTCCGATTATTGACTATGAAGCATTTTTACCACTGGAGAAATTTTGAATTGGATTCTTTGGGGTCACCAAATTAATTAATTTGAAGAAAAAAGGATTTTTTTAATTTCTTGTCGCCGATTTTGCCGCCCCTGTCAAAGTGCCGCCCGATGTGGTATTTTTGTTCAGCAACGTGAAACATAATCAATGTCCGATTATTGACTATGAAGCATTTTTACCACTGGGGAATTTTTGAATTGGATTCTTCGGACTTACTAAATTAATTAATTTAAAGAATAAAGAATTTTTAAATTTCTTGTCGCCGATTTTGCCGCCCCTGTCAAAGTGCCGCCCGATGTGGTATTTTTGTTCAGCAACGTGAAACATAGTCAATGTCCGATTATTGACTATGAAGCATTCTTACCACTGGGGAATTTTGGAATTGAATTCTTTGGGCTGACAAAGTTAATTAATTTAAAGAATAAAGAATTTTTTAAATTTCTTGTCGCCGATTTTGCCGCCACTGTCAAACTGCCGTCCGATGTGGTATTTTTGTTCAGCAACGTTAAACATAATCAATGTCCGATTATTGACTATGAAGCATTTTTACCACTGGGGAAATTTTGAATTGGATTCTTTGTGCTCACCAAATTAATTAATTTGATAAATAAATGATGTTTTTAATTTCTTGTCGCTGATTTTGCCGCCCTTGGCAAGGTGCCGCCCGATGAGTTATTTTTGTTCAGCAACGTATAATAATCAATGTCCGATTATTGACTATGACTATGAAGCATTTTTACCACTGGGGAAATTTTTAATTGGATTCTTTGGGCTCCACAAATTGATTAATTTGAAGAATAAAGGGTTTTTATTAATTCCTTGTCGCCGATTTTGCCGCCCCTGCCCTGGCAAAGTGCCACCCGGTGCCTGTGCCCACCTGCCCCCCCTAGCTACGCCACTGCATATATGATATATAATAAAATGTTGTTGACAAATAAGACTTCACATTTCCGTTGAGTATTTCTAAACAGTGATTTGGGTAAAAGTGTGGGTATTAATGCCAATTCTAAAAGCAATTACATCCGTGGAGGTTAGTTCCGTGGACTTTAATGCATTGCTCCGTTTTTGATGCGTTATAATCTTTTTTCAAAAATGTATGTTAGATTTGCCAGTATGAATATTGAAATGATATTTTTTTGAAAGCAGCGAAATTAATCAAGCTTGGTCATCCACGGGTTTCAGGGGTAAGGCATTTAAGTGCTCCGCCCGGATTGGGGTACAATGAGCACCTAAATAATCCCTAATTCCTGCATTATTAGAATTTTCGTTGTGGATAACGGAGCTTGACGGATATCTTTTCGAAAGCTACTACATAAAAAAAAGAAGGCGATGCCTACCAGTACCAGGCAATGCTGCAGACTCGGACAAGAGCTGCTGAGAGAGTAGCCCGGGAGTTCAACGGGCTGAGAAGAAAATAGAAACGCTGACTTCTCAGGAGGAAAAAGAGAGAGCACGAGAAGCGGACGGTTGAGTCTTTTGAGGGTTGTAGGTGTAGCGGCAGGGGTGATATTCGAAAATTGTATCAAACGGCGAAGACAGCCAAGATACCGCTAGTAGGCAGAACTCTCAATTCAACCGTCGTCGATCAAATGTTCACAATTCGAAAGATTTTAGAAAACAAAAATCAGGAATTCCAGATCAATACTAGAGGAAGAACATATAACAGGTGGTGCGCGAAAGTGGAAAACGACCTCAACCAAATCGGTGTGTGCAACTGGAAGCGGCTGGCTGGAGGGGCTTGTTAGTTGAGGCCGTAGCCCATCCTGGGCTGTGAGCGCTATCAAAAGTATTTAATGTAAGTAAGTGTTGCAAAAATTGAAAAAAAAAAATCAACTGAATCGTTTTCAAAAAAAAAAAATTAAAAATTACAAAAAAGTTTTAGAAAAAAAATATCCCCTTAGTGGCTAAAGCCAATTGTATGGCAGGTCCCATTCTTATGTTTTTTATTCAGCGGTCACATAATTTCTTATGTTGAAATGCTAAAGTTTCATTTCAGCAAATGGACTTTATATTTTAAGAGCCAACGACATAATAAGTCAAGTCATTTGCTTAATGTTGTAATTCATAACAATACATAGACTTTGAAGGGTTAAACCAGGATAACCTTGTCTGAACACGTGACGAAGATGTGTTAAATTGACTCAACAATTTCAGTCTGCCTTTTCGCACATCCAATAATAAAACAAATGGCATTCAAAAAATATTACGCAAATCACTTCCGGTTAGTGTTTGAAACATAAATTTTGCACCAACAACTAGATTTGATTCAAAAATTTCGAATTTTCAAGATTGCTGTTCGCGAAGGGATTTCGCTCTGCCCTTTTGCAAGGACATTCATTTGTCGTGTAACGATCGGCTTTCGAAAAAATTCTACCCAAATCACCTGATTGGGGTCAGCTTGAATAAAATTGAAAACATTGTAATTTGTAAAGAGATGTTCTGGTCTGTTTTAAAGTTCTGTTAAAAAAATTGTCTACACCAGTTTTCTGCCAATTAATGTAATCAACAAAGATAACCATTGGGCTTAAAATATTAAAGGGGCTGACTCATTTCTCTAAAATAAATAACAAATTTTCTTCGACAAAAATAGTCGAATTTGTGTGGGTTTTTCGTGGTGTTTTTTTTCAAACATCCATATTCAAACTAGGAACTGCACCATTATGTCTGTAAACAAAGAAATTCCATAAAATAGCCTATAAATTTGAACATATCAAAGATGCAGACATTTCCATCCAAGAAAAATTGCAGTTTTGTGCTTTCGAAAAACAGTAGAATTTTAATTGATGTTTTTAGGAATTTTTCTTCAACATTAAAAGGCCTGTTCTTGACTCTTATGAACTGAAGCGAATGGCTTTCGAACTATGTATTTTTGTCACACTTTTAAGTCCAATTTAACACCTCTTCGTCACGTATTCAGGTAGAAAAACAAGGTAATCCTGGTTTAACCCTTCAAATGTATTGTTATTAACAGGGCCCGGATTCTCATGCTCTAAAAAACACAAAATATGCGCCTAAAATATGCACTTAAAATTACTAAATATGCCATACAAAATGCAAAATATGCCTTAAAAAATCGAAAATATGCCATACAAAATCGAAAGCATGCTGCAAAAATATTCAAAAAGTAAATGAAAAAACATTTAAAGAAAAAAAAAAAAAAAAAATACAGTCTTCACAGCAAAAAGTAATTAAAATTAACATAAAACATAAAATTCAGGTAGGTTTGTTGCTAACAAATAAATAGTATTTTTAATAATATGTGTATTATTTTCGTAAGAAGGTTTTGTTAGCATGAATCATGAAATTTTTTCTGAAGTTTTCAAAATCTTTTGTACCTACATGAAAAATGACCTCTCCACGTTAACAGACGTTTGTGGAGCATTTTTTAATGAAACAATCTCATTTATTGAATATCGAAGCACTGTTCTTTATTCCCATTTAAATATGTGCAGATATTTTTCATTTTCATATATCCTTCGTTTTTTTAAGAACATTTTCTACTTTTTTACAAATAGATTGACTCATTGGAGACTCTACTGCATTCATTTTTGAAACTGCTTCGTCCATTAAATTTATTTGTTTTTTAACTCTCTAGTTTTACTACAGTCTCTCTGAGAATGAAAGCCAAAGTTTATTTTCTTGAAATATGCAGGACAAATATGCATTTATTGTTAAAATATGCTCAATAAGCCAAAATATGCATTGATTATGCAAAAATATGCACTAACGATTGAATGCCAGTTTAAAGCAAATTTCTTAATTCGAAAAACCATCTGATTCTTTTGCTTCTAAGGCGTTACAAAAAATATATGCATTTGCATAGAAATCCGGGCCCTGGTTATTAACAACATTACGCAAATGACTTGACTTATAATGTTGTTGGCGCTCGGTCTATAAGGTACCTACATAAATTTAAACACTAACATAAGGCTTAAATAAAAATAACACAATTCTTTAAAAGCTTTAAAGTTAATAAAAAAAATAAAACAATCATATCATCAATTTGACAAAAATTACTTAGCAATACAATGCCTCCTGATAAACAATAATAATAGGGAGTATTTGGTATACCACACGCTCGGACACTATCAACTTATTATCATCATTCTCGTAATTTATTGTATAACAACCTACTAAAATGTGAATCCCCTCTGTGAAATTCAAAAAAGATATTATTTAGTTTTTGACCTTTCATATTATGTATAGGGTTATAATAATAATTGTGCATAAAGTATACAAACTCTTTGTTTAATATTGATAAACAAAAACTAATCAAGTGTCGAATCTCATGTTTATTTATTTATTTATTTGTTTGTTTTTTAAGAGAGTAGGTAAGGTATATGACACCGCACCATATTGACAGGGAGTATTACTTTTGACAAACACAATCTGTTACACCACGTAACGTTTTTTTTTTTTTGTGGTTGTTGTTGGTTGTTTTGTTTTGGGGATAAGTTTAAGTAAATAAAGAAAGTGCTTTGATGAGGTGGTGCTGAGCTAGACCACAAAAAGGTTCAATAATCTAAATGCAATTATGTTTGTGGCATGTTGTTGTATAGATTGAATGGGCTTAATGTGTTTTTTCGGGTGTAATAATAAAATATTTGTGGTTATAATGGTTTTTGGTTTACAATCTCTTAATAATAAACATAATGTAGTTATTGGGAATGTAAATCAAAGCCAAATCAGCACGACTTGTAGGTAATAGTCATGTACATAATTAAAATGATACCTACCTAACCTATGTCTAATGTCTATAATAAATATAAGTCTCTAAGTATGTTCAATACATATGTAAGTCGATGAAGCTTATTCAAACAATGTGTGATTATCTTGTCATATAGAAATTCTTTTATGTGATTGTTCAATTAAGAACAAAAGTGAGTAGGTAGACATAACAATAAGTAGAACCATTTTTTGCATTTCCGTCTTTCGAGTTAGCCACGTTACCGAACTGAATGAATTTTTATTGCAAGTAAGTTTTTAATCAACCTTAGTAATATTGCATACAAAATTTTCAACTAAAATTTTTTTTTTTATTTAAAAAAAAAAATTAATTTATTAATTACAAAATTTTAAAAATATTTTTAAAAAAGTGCTTGATACGTCATATTTTAAAATATATATTTTTGATACTAAAAACCCAAGTTTGAAAATAAATAATGGATTCCTTCTTAAAATGTTAAACAAAATAATTAAATATGTACATTTTTTTTTTATTGAAAATTTTGAATGCAATATTACTAAGGTTGATTAAAAACTTACTTGCTATAAAAATTCATTCAGTTTGGTAACGTGGCTAACTCGAAAGACGGAAATGCAAAAAATGGTTCTATGCAAGCTACCACTATTTTTGGGCCAAAAACAAAAATTTCAATTAAACATATAAAATATACCTTAAAAACAGAAAGTACTTAGTTTTATAGAAATCGATCCATCCGTTTAATCTGTAGGCCTAGATGTTACACATTGACAGATGGACAGATAAAACTGCGGGACTCACTATTTTCAAATACTCGATTATCGTAATGACATATTTGAGCAAAATCTCTACTTAAAATTATTTCCAGAAAAGATGCTTACGAACAAAAACTGCGAAAAAATATAAAAAAAAATGTTATTTTTAATAGGATATATTTTCGCCAATTTTCATCCAAAATTTTTGTTTGATGGTCATATTAAAGGCTTGAGCATCATCTTTATTTTATTCTGATATATCTCGCGCAAACCTTTGCTCCAAAAGTTATTAGCAATTTAGTAAAAAAAAAAATTAAAATCAGTGATTTTTCGATTTTTTTTTTGGGTCAGTTTTTGACAAATTTCCCTCCTTAAATTTTTTTATAAAATTTTTTAAACTACCAATTTTGTTAGAAAATCTAATTTCCTACAATATTGAAAAATGACCAGTGTGACCATTCTCTCAGAAACGCATGGTGATTTAAGAATTTTGTGTTTTAAGTAAGCTTAAGTTCCACACTAACATATTCAATAATAAAAACCCGTGAACGCAATTGTTCATCACTTAAAGGTCTATTCAATAACCTAATATGATAGATAGATAGATTGATTTTTATTGTGTACATCAAGATAAAATACAATTTGTTTCTCCATTAACACACAAATAAAAAAAAAATAATGAAAGCATGGCTGCGCCCTCTGCTTGTTTGACAATAATTGTTTAACACCTTAAGCATCTTATTTAAATTATATTACAATATTGGCGTTATTATCGAATACATACATTTTTTTTTTTTTTTTATCAAGATGGAATTCTCTTAATTTGTTGTGTTACTTAAAAATTTTCGTTTTTTATTTTTTCTCTGTAGGCTAAGGATATCTGGCAATACCGGAACAAGGTTGAGATGTTAGCATCATTTAATAGGCCAAGGACATTCTCTTCCGACAGGAAGTCACTTCCTAAAACATGTCTCCTTATTTCTCTTAGTGATGGCCACTTACCCACAAAATGAAATGTGTCTTCTCTTTCTTTCGTATTACATATATCGCAAAGTATGGGTAGATCATCTCTGTGTGGGATAAAGTTCAAACTTAGCAGTTCACCGCGAAGTTTCGCTACTATGGATATTTCTTCAATCTTGATTTCATCTCGAAAATAATTTTTGGGGCCTAAGTTATGATCCAGTCGACTGTATATTGCTCTGTACAGAGAATTGGCCGCTTCTGCTTGAAAATTACTCATGCACTTTTCATCTAATTTTTCTAGTAGTTGGTATAAGCTTCTTTTTACCTCAATTACATCAAGCTGATCTATATTAATGTGCAATCCACAGCTATCTGCAAGATCCAACTACTCACTGTACCAGCTATTCCGACAGTTGATTGCTTTAAGAGCAGCTTTTTTCGTTAGACGCTCATTAGGTAAGCTCAACACTCGCACAATATAATCTACTTGCATTTTGAACGTCTTGATGAACAGAGGTGATAATCCTGTTTCTAACATAATGAAGTAGTTAGGAGTTGTTTGTGGCAATCTAAACAATCTTTTAATGAAAAATCGGAGTAGTTTTTCGACTGTATCATAGCTTCTGTGTCCCCATGTTTGAGCCGCGTAAAATAAAATGGATTCTGCAACTGCTCCGAATACTTTAAATTTAGAACTATGTGCCACATGTTTGTTCATAAAACAAGTCCTCCACGTGGAATTTATCGCAGCTTTAGCTTTGGTGAGTTTTTCCTTCAGATGGGTTTCCATGTTCAGATTGCTGGTAAAATACACACCAAGTTACTTATTCTGTTTAACAGTCTCGATATTTTCCCCCATCTAATTTCCACTTTTCGTTGGCTGCACTCCGTCCGCCTCCTCTTTTGAATATAAGTACTTTTGTTTTGTCCAGATTTACTTTTAGGTTCCACAGTTTACAATACTCGTTTATTTTATTTATCATGAGTTAAAGAGACTCGGAGGAGCTAGCTAGCATCACTATATCGTTCGCAAAGAGAAGAGCCTTGATACGCACTCCTGCAAAGTCAATACCACCTGGGAGAATGTCCACAATGTCCTCTATGAAAAGTGCAAAAAGTACTGGGCTAAGGGTGCATCCTTGTCGCACTCCAGAGTTGGTACAAAACCAATGTGACTGCTCTTCACCATTCCATACTGCTGCCTTTGTATCCCTATAAAGGTTTTCGATGATTCGGCCAAACTTTATCGACATACCTAGTCGATATAATTTGTAGAATAACGCGTTTCGGTCCACGGTATCAAATGCAGCCTTAAAATCGACGAACAGGGCATACAGTTTCGTTCCTTGCATCTGAAAAGTTTCTACCACGCTTCTCAACACAAAGATGTGGTCGACTGTTGAATAGCCTCTTCGAAAACCTGCTTGAAACTCCTTGAGCAATTTATTCTCATCTACCCATGAGATGATTCGCTCTTGCAGGACTGCTGTGAATATTTTATACGAGCTGTTGAGAAATGATATGCCTCGGTAGTTATCAGGATCAGTCCTGGTACCCTTTTTATGAATGGGGAAAATTAAGCCCTCGTTAAATTTGTCAGGAATTACTCCGCTTTCCATAATCGCATTAAATAAACTTGATAGATTCTTAATTATAGCGGTAGTTCTACCTTTGTAAAACTCTACCGGGATTCTATCAGACCCTGCAGCATTCCCATCCTTCAGACTCTTGAGAGCATTAGAAACCTCATCAACAGAAAAAAGAGCATCTAAAGTTCTATTTGTGAATCCTGGCGCGGCATAAAAAGGGGTCACTAATATAACGGCTGGGTTAAGCAAATTCTCAAAATGTTCACCAAGATAGCTGGGAGTCATATTCATACTTATAGTATATTTTCTGCCATTAATTTTCCAAGCCAGCTTCCAAAAGTCTGCTGCATTGCTACACTTAGACATTTTCTTAGCTTCCTCTTCATAATACAGTGAAATCTCCCTTAGGCGGACAGCCATGGTGCAGACATTTTTGTCCGCCTAAGGGAGTTGTCCGTTTAAGGGAAGTCAAACAAAAATACTTATTTTAAAAATTAGGAGTACATATTCATTTTTGGCTAAAGCTGGTTACGTCTACTTTTTCCTTTAAAGTTAAAATTTTCCTTTTTGGTGGCTTTCTGAAAACATGTTTCTATAAAATCGGGTAGGTAAAAATAATTTAAAAAAATTTAAACTACCTAAGCGCAAATAAACAAAAATCTGAAACTCCAAAAATAAACCTTTTATACGTCCAAACAAAATCAGTTTCACCACATGAATGAGAGAATCAAAGAATAAAAGCAAAAAGATCCAACAGATACCTACAATCCTTCAAACACATTCAACAGATACACACAATTCACACATAAAAATAATAGAGTTTCTAATGGGCTGGCAGCTGGCATACATGTATTTTTCCGTTATGTGAAAAGAATTTGATGCTCGCTGTACACTGCAACTTAAAAAAATACCGTTTCCAAAATTATCAGCGTAGTACATGTTCAATCCTGCTCTGGTGTCCGTCTTAGAGAAAATATTTTGTCATTCATACGTGAAATTTCTGTCCGTGTCCGTCCAAGGGAGTGTCCGTTCAAGAGAAACTGAAAACAATGAAACTTATATGGAGCAATTTCCGTACAAAAAAATGTGTCCGCCTAATAGAGGTGTCCGCCTAAGGGAGGTGTCCGCAAAGGGAGATTTCACTGTATTGACTTTTTTGTTTCGCAGAGCGCTTTGTAAGCACAATTCGCTGCTATGTAGCTATTTTTGTGAAACTCTTTACTTGATTTTCGAAACAACTGGAGCCACGAAAAAGAAACTTCTCTCGCTCTTCTACACTCTTCATCGAACCACGGGTCTTTAAATTGCTCTTGTTTTTTTCGCTTAGTGCTTGTAGGACAGAAAGCTTTTATTATTTGTTCCAACTTTTGGAAGTCTAAGTCATGATGCAACTGCATGTTTGTATCTAAAAAAAATTCTGTATGCATCAGCTTTTTCCTCTTTCCATACCAGCTTCGGTAGAAGTTTCATGCTTCGAACCTCCTCATCGTCAGGTTTGCTGAACTGGAATGTCACCACTATTGGTAAGTGGTCAGAATAAGGGACATGTTTAACTTCGAAATCGTTCACATATTCATTCCAGTTGCCACCCAAAAGACTATAGTCGATGACTGATGTGCCTAGTCGGCCAACAAAAGTGAATTCTCCATCTGAATCGCTTTCGCTCGTACCATTTTGAACCCTCAGACCATATGAATTGCAGAAATTCAACAACTGTTTTCCTTTTGAGTTCAAAACACTGTCTTTTGATTTTCATCGTATTCCAAATAACTTGTTTTCCACTCCTTCTTCCTGTCCAATTCTGGCATTCAAATCACCCAAAATCATCAAATTCATGTTATGGTTTCCAATCATACATTCCTTAAGTTTTTTAAAATCGTTTTCCCAATCGTTGCAGTTCAGATACATTGGTAGTATCCAAAACGTTTCATTATTCAGGACCAGAGTGACGAAAGTAGTTCCCCCCTGTATTTTGAAATCGCATTTTAGCATTTTTATAGATGTTTTGTAGCCAAAATAGCACCCTCCACTTGCCCTGCCCATTGTATGTAATTTTATATAACCTAATATGTGAATAATGAAATTTAACTATAATTATTTATATACTCCGCCAAATTTTTGATGTACAGAGCTCTGAAAGTATAACTTTTTGTTTTTTTTTTTTTTGTATGAGACTCATAATGAATATATACAATACAAATATTTATACAGTTTTTCATTTACAGAGCTTTGAAAGTAGACGTTTTTTGCACTTTAGTAGACTCTTCTTAAAAAATGAATTTCACTCACAAAAAAGGTTTGTTCCCAATTTTTTTTTTTTGTAATATTTATCATAAATATATACAAAAATGAAATTAAACCACAATGATTGATATAACTAGCCAAATTTTTGGTTAACAAAGGTCTGAAAATACGCGTTTTATGCACTAAGGTATACCTACCCATCTTAAACAAATTTAATACACTGTCGAAAAAACTTGTGGTATCTTTTTTGCTTATATTTGTTACAAATGGACATAAATACTTACCTTTAAAACTACGTTTAAGTTGAGTTGATATGTGTTTAGGGTTGCCAGATACTCAATTTTAAATGGTGTTCAATTTTTCTCGCCCGAGCAAAATTTTGACTTTGTGGTCAATTTTTTTCAAAAAATGCGTAATAATGTTTTACACATATTTGAAAAAAAATTGACCTAATAGTCAAAATTTTGCAGAGAAATTGACCTTAACATGGGTCAGGGTACACCAAAGTTTGACTTTTTTTTAAATCGTCAAAAAGTGATGTCAAAGTTGAAAATCAGACTTTACTGTAGAACAATAGAATATGACAAAGAATCAGCACACGAATTACCGGACACACTGTGTAGCACTCTTTTTTTTTTTTTTGCTAAAAAAAAGTGTCATAACTTAACACGCAAATTAGCCTAAAAACAGTTTTATGCCCTTTTTAAGAAAACCATAGGCACGGCAATTTTTTTTCTCTTCATTATTCGGCAATTGATGGCAAACTCAGATTTTACTTTTTCGAAAGTTGTCATGCCAACTTTACGCGGCTCGAAATATTCGCTCTGCAGGGGAAATCATTCATAATGATAACAAAAATGACAAATAATGAATGCTTAAATAACAACGAAAACTGTCGTCGGCGAATGTTCCGCGTTGTTTTCGCGATGGTTTTCTCGTTATAGTCGAAGAGCTGCCATCAGATTTTGGTCGTGAAAGGAAACCAAAAGATATTAATAGTATAAGTAGTCCTGGTGAAGGAGATAACGAATACGTCTGCCAGCATGTAGGCGCCCCGTTAACACGTAAAAGTGCATCAAAATCAAAAGTACAACTTTTCTGAAAATTGAAATCGGTTGGGAAACCATTTCAAATGAAAGACAACTTGACGCCACCAACTCCCTGATTTCAAAAGTGGTTTCGAAAACGCGTTTTTTTTTTTTGTAGGCATTTTTACGCTTTTGGGAAAGCACCTGAAACTGGTCGCAACCCTTAGCCATGGACTCCCTGAGTGTAAATATGTACGCGACAGTCGTCTAAGTGGCCCCGAAACCCTCGAAAGATGTCCGTGAAAACGCGCTTTTTTTGTCAATAAGGAAACCACTTGAAATGTATCACAAACGAAAGATCTTGACCCCTGAGTGCGAACATGTACATGACAGACGTCTAAGTGGCCCCGAAACCCCCGACAGACGTCCCTGAAAACGTGTTTTTTTGGCGTTTTTTTGGTGTTTTTTTGTCAATAAAGAAACCACTTGAAATGTATCACAAACGAAAGATCTTGACCCCCTGAGTGCGAATATGTACATGACAGACGTCTAAGTGGCCCCCAAAACCCCCATCAGACGCGATTAAAGTCGCGGATTTTTTATTGAAATTTTTAGATCATTAATGTATACCACCAAAATGTATCGCAATCGGAAGGTCTTGACTATCAGAGTATTAATGTATAAAAAAAGGAGTTTATAGTGTCACCCAACAGCTGGAAAGTCGCAAAATAAATCGCGGATTTTTAATAGGATTTTGAGGGAAACCACTTGATATGTATCCCAATCAAAAGATCTTGGCCCAACAAAAATTAAAATGTAAGTAACAGACGTTTGAGTGGCCCCAAACAACTGACAGCTGCGGTATAATTCGCGGATGTTATTATTTTCATATTTTAGAGTCCATGCAATGTAATATTCATTATTTAGGGTCCACCTAAATATTTAATTCATACCATGGTCACCATCTCACCTCTCCTCTGGGTTCTCGTTGTAAACAAAATTCTAACAAGACTTAGGAATCAGGGCATTAAAATTTTAGCCTATGCACACGATATAGTAATTTTGATAACGGGTAAGTACCTTACCACCATCAAAGATATTATGGAATCTGCACTTCAAGAACTATATTCTTGTGCAGCACAAAACCAGTCTGGGGGTTAACCCTACAAACCCTGAACTAGTTCTGTTCACAAAGAAAAGTATAATTAGAGGATTTTACCCCTCCCAAGCTTAATGGTATTCTACTGAAACTTTCCAAAGAAGCTAAATATCTGGGAGTTATCCTTGATTCCAAGCTAACATGGAAACGTAACACAGAGGAAAGAATGAAAAGAGCACTCTGTGCTTACTACACATGCAAGAAAACCTTTGTTACGCGTTGGGGTATGCAACCACAAGTCATACAGTTACAGTGGATGTACACAGCAATTGTTCGTCCCATACATACCTATGGTTCGATCGTGTGGTGGAAGGCTGTAGAAAAAGTTAGCTATCTCAAAAACCTGAACAAGGTACAGAGACTAGCTTGTATAGAAATAACGGGGGTACAGAGTTCCACAACATAAGCAGGGCTGGAAATTATTCTAAATCTTCCAGCACTGGACGAGTACATAAGATGCACAGCAGCCAAAAGTGCACTTCGACTTAAAGAAATGAGCTCTTTGAAGCACAGCACCTATGGACATGGGTCTATTTTGCAAAGGTATGACACAGTGGCCGAACTTGATATGACGACTGACTACGTACCACCCATAATAGATTTTAAAATACACTTCTTCATTTTAATTCCCGAAAGGCATGGATATCCCGTTCTACACCGATGGGTCAAAAATGGAAGAAGGAACCGGGGCAGGGGTGTTCTGTGAACCTCTCAATATTAGAGAATCATTTAAACTCCCAGATGAGTATAGTGTCTTTCAAGCTGAGATTTGCGCTATTGAAAAAGCGGCAGAAATGGTACACAAGAAAAAACTGACTTCGTCAGAGATCAAATTCTTCGTAGACAGCCAAGCTGCTATCAAAGCATTAGCCAGCCAGTAAGTCTATAAGATCCAAGAAAGTGGCAAAATGCCGAGGCGTACTGGAGAAAATTTGTTACTCCAACCAAGTCAAACTCTGCTGGGTTCCTGGACATAGTAAAATAGAATGGAATGATATAGCAGACGAACTGGCAAGGAAAGGGTCATTAGCAAATAAGAACAATAGAAGCCAATTATTTACGGGGCCTGAAATCCCGATCGGCGTCATTAAAACGAAAATTGACCTAGTAACGAAAGAGCAAATCAATAACTCCTGGGTTTCCAGGAACGATTGCGTTATCTCTAGAAGTTTATGGCCTAGAATTAATGAAAAGGAAACTCAGTATATTTTATCGCTGAGTAAAAAGAAATTAAGAATTTTGATAGGTGTACTAACGGGTCATTGCGCCACTGGCACAATGGCCATCAGAATAGGCGCTTTCGCACCCGACTTCTGTAGGAGCTGTGAGGATGTTGAGGAAATTGAAACCATTAAGCACCTGCTGTGTGATTGTCCAAACCTCCAAACAAATCGCCTCCGGTACTTCGAAAACAGGTTTGTGGAAGAACTGGACGATCTAGCGCAGGTCTCGATGGCAAATATGAGAAAACTCATAGAAAAAACAGGCTGGTTCACAAACGAACCAGTGAACATTAGTTATGAACATCTCTGTATTTCATTTATAAGGGGATCACAATGGACCAATAGGCCCCCGTGTTACGCAACAGCTTAGGCTGTGCACACCCCTCCTAACCTAACCTAACCTAACCATACCATGGTTGGTTTATTATGTAGAGCCCATACAATTATGGTCCATTTTACTTAAATATTTAAGTCGTTACTAAATTTGATGACTGGTAGGGACCATTCTATTTGTAAACTTTAAGAGCGTAATCGTCCAATTCAGTCGAACATTTTTTTTTTATCAAACAAGTTCTGGGTAGACAGAAAAATAAAATTGTAATTATTACAAGAAAATCCATTTTCATGTCAGAACTCCTTTCGCTGAGCACATTTTCGGCATTGTAAAAAATACACTCCAACTTCATAAACATTTGTTAATTAAAATAATCAGGTGCATCAGCGTTTTATTTTAATTTTCAAATTGAAAAATATAAACATAATGGAAAAAAGTTTTTGAAAGCGAAACTCTGTATATTATTATATGTTTTCTAGTATCCAATAATAAACTTTTACTTTATAGTTAAAAAAAAAATACAAACAAACGAACAAACAAAAGTGTATCAAAGCTTATTCAGAGAAAAGTTCTCCGTTCTATAGTGATAGAATCGCATACACTTTGCTGATAGAATTATGTACAAAGGGATTGAGAGATGATGAAATATGTTTTGATGAATTTCATAAAAACTATAGGAACATCAATATATAAATTGAACATAAAAAATAAGTTCTGTAGAACATGAGTATGTATACAGATAAAGAGATGATTTCCTATCGAGAAACTTTGTAGTTTCAAAATAAAGGATAGAAATTCATTTGGCATTGTTGTGTAAAAATAAATGGTCCTATATATGTATGTATATAGATGATTCCTGACGTGCGGTTCAGTGATTTCAGCCTCTTGTTTCTTATTAAATATATGAATATTCTTATGAATATTTGGTAATAGTTGGTGGGTAACTGACTTTTCACAAAAACTATTATAATTTTATTCAAGATAATTTAAAATGTTCATAAATTTAATCTAATATTTTTTTATAAAATATGTATGTATGCACTATGGCAGATACATGATTGAATACAAATGGGATTTTCAAAGATATTTGAGTGCAATACTTGATAAAATTAACGGTTTGAATCAGTCATCGCATTGCTTCGCTTTTTCGTATACTTTTCATGTGAGCCATCCCTATACATTTTCATTTATTTTGAATTCCGGTGAATAGGAACCCAAGGCAGCAATAGATCATTTTTCCTTAAAATAATGATTTAAGCACTCGAGTTGCATGAAAAGGAGCATCATTTTGTTGAAAATCAATGCGGTTTGTCCGAAAAAATCGTTGGTTTGCGGAAACAAAACTTCTGGACTCGTTTTGTAGTACCAAGATGACTGAAAATCAGCCTGAGACAGCACAAGATTTTTTAGTTTTTTTTTTTTTTGTTTCTGATATGGGTTGCATTTAGGCAACGAGGCGTTCCGGAAGTCTACGTGCGGATGGTCATGGACATGTACGAGCAAGTTAAAACAAAGGTAAGATCCCCCGCAGGAATCACCGAAGAGTTCCCAATTAGAGTAGGTGTGCACCAGGGAAGCGTCTTGAGTCCTTTGCTCTTTATTACTGTCCTTGACTTTCTGCTTGAGGATAAGGTGACGGACCCAAAGTGAATCAGTTATTCTTTGCTGACGATGCGATGGAGCCATCACAAGTGAAGATCCTGTGTCCTTGCAACGAGCACATGATGTATGGGTGAATGTTCTGGAGGGAAATGGATACTGCATTAGCGCGAAAAAGAACGAATACCTATTCTGTCCACATTCTGATCCACACAGGCCTATTCCGGACATCTATTTGAATGGAACAGTGCTTCCCAAGTGCGAAAAGTTTAAATATCTTGGATCTGTAATCAATAGCGATGGATCTTGTGATGACGACATCAAACATCGCGTAAGGGTAGGGTTGTTGAAGTGGCGGGAAAACGCTGCCATTTTCTGTGATAGAAGAATGCCCCTTAAGCTGAAAGGAAAGCTCTACACGGCAGTTGTCCAGCGCTAACATACAATTCACAGTGTTAAACAATGTACAAGAAGTAGGAGAGTAAATTGATTGCAGCTGAAATAAAGATGCTTCGCATGACAGCAGGAGTGACAAAGGGTGATCGAATAAGAAGCAAGAGAATCCGAAGAAGCCTACACGTCAAAATTATCATCTTGGACAAAATCGGTATGACCAACTTAGCTGGTACTGTCATGTACAAAGAACATGCCATGAGAACCCAATTCAGAAGGCAATAGCACAAGACGTGCCAACACTATCTCGGAAAAAAGGCAGGCGCAAAAACTCCTGGATGAAACAAATGCAACGACACCTGCATTTAGTTGGCCTCAGACATGGAACAATCCAAAACCGAGAGGCCTGTCGACGTTTTCTGAGGTCAACCCGGCGAGCCCCACAAGTGGAACCTTAGGTGAAGCAGTTGAGTGGGATAGTTGTGGTCCCCCTCGATATCATGACAATCGCTGGCTAAATGAAGAAGAAGAAGAAGACACATCCTTTTTTTCGTTCTCCGCATTTCCAGTAAAACACTTTCTTGGTGACGTGGAATAGCTCCCGACGAAATAAAGCCACATTAAAAATACGACCTTATTTCCATGAAAAACTAGCCTGAAGCTCTGGAAATGGCAATCAAAAAATCCCGTGATAATTTACAGAATCTTTAATTTGTAATACTCATATCGCGTGTTAGTTGAGTGTTTTCTTTTTTATTAGGTAAAGGCTATTAGAGTAAGAACCCAGGGCCGCCAGACATACGTCATTTTATCAAAGCTAAGATTTTTACTGCGAACAGATACTATGGTAGCTAAGAACAAATGGACACTAAGAATCTTCAGTCCGGGTGCAATAAAGAAGTAGCGAGTGTTAAAGTTGCATACAAATGTTGCAACATTGGGTTATTATATCAAAGCTGAATTTTCGATATGTCTTAGGGGATGGTTTCATTTACTTTATTGGACACTTGCCAGACATCTACAGTGGGGCCTAACGTGAACCAGACACTTAAAATATGTCAAACTAATCGTGCCATTTACGTTGTAGTTCAAAAGCTAATATTTATATGTATTATGGGCAACTGTTTAAAAATAATTTCCCATCAGCTATACATCTACAGTGGGGCGTATTCATCAGCCAGACATTTAAAAACAGCTAAAATAAATCACGTTTTAGTAACAAAGAATTATTATTTTGACTGTTTTAAGATGATGTAAGGCCCCACTGTAGGTGTCTTGCTGATTAGTATTTAGTATTTAGTATTTATTGTTTAATCTACGATAAGTATATCAACAGATTTTTAACTTAAAGATAAATAAATATTATTTTAATAATATACATGCTATTACATATATTAAAATACAAAATATAACAATTTTACAGCTTTTTACTTAACATGACAGTATTTTTGAATTTATCTCTAGACATAAAAATGTCAACATCTTCATTAAAAAAATTAAACAAACTGACACACCTGGAAATAGGTTCACGCCCATACAAAGTTGAGTGGCGGATTTCATATAATAACTGCCTTGATCTTATGGATCTTGAGGGGGCATACAAATGGATTAGGGAAAGAAGATATTCGTTTTTTATGGAAAAAACACAAAATATCACGAATAAACATTACACATGAGACTTTTCTTCGCCTTTCAAGAGTATCAAGCCCTAATAACAAACATTTGCTATTATAGCTTAATATCGCATTTTCAGATAATGTAAAATTTCGCAAAGAAAACCTCAACAAATTTTTGTGGACCCTTTCACTCCTATTAATATTTTTACAGTACTAGGGTACCACACAATGGAACAATACTCAAGAATAGGTCTAACCAATGAACAGAAAAAGGACTTTACCGTCCTACTTTTAATAAATCCTAAAACAGAATTAGCTTTTGACACAACATAATTTATGTGAAGATCAAATGTAAGCTTTGCATCAAACACTATTCCCAGATCCTTAAACTCATAAACCCTTGATAAATTATTTCCATTTAGGATATAATTTGCCAAAATTGGATGCAAAATACGGCCATAAGTCATCAAGGCAAACTTCCCATAATTAAGTTCTAGGTCATTTGAACAACACCAGGCTCATTTAAGCTTGTAATCTTACTGATAAGAAAATATTGTAGAATATTTGCCCACAGAAAACATAAAATCTTGATTTGATTCTGTTATGTAAATGGCACGATTAGTTTGTCAGATTTTAAGTGTCTGGCTGACGTTCGGTCCCACTGTAGATGTCTGGAAAGTGTCAAATAAATTAAATGACACTATCCCCTAACACATATCAAAAAATCAGCTTTGATAAGATAACGCAATGTTGCAACATTTGTATGCAACTTTAACACTCGCTACCTCTTAATTGCACTCGGATTGAAGATTCTTAGTATCCATTTGTTCTTAGCTACCATAGTATCTGTTCGCAGAAAAAATCTTAGCTTTGATAAAATGACGTATGTCTGACGGCCCTGGGCTCTTAGTCTATATATTCTTCTAATCAATTTCAAAAAAAAAAAAAAAAAAAAAAAAAACTAAAATTAAAATTAAGGAATAAGGCCCAGCGGGCATGTTTCGCAGAAGTAATTGAAATAAAGGCCTAATAAATTACTGAGCATTATATCCACTTAAAAATAGAAATAAGGCCTTTTTGTCCTGATTTCATAGGGCATTATTTTACGTCACCCCCTTCCTTGTATTGTTTTGTTAAGTGTTAAGATGGTAATTAAAGTCATCAATACAAATTTTCTCCCGTCCTTTATTGGTTTTTACGATGGACACATACATTATAGATATGAAACATAAGATAAAACACTATTTAAATAATAATTTAAATTTAAAATTATAAAAGCTTTGTTAAAACTCCCAACTTTATTCATTTTAGTCCAATGATTTTTTTTTCCAGACTTAATATACCATTAGTACTTTAGGTCATTTTCAAAGAAACTTAGCTTCTTAACTTTGCACTTCGGGATTTCGGTTTTCGGGATTCTGACCCCAACCCACTGGATTCTTAATAAACCGAAAATGGAGAAATAACATTAAAAAATAAATTTCTATAACGAAAGGGTAGCAGCAATTCAAATAAAGACAAAGATAAAGCTTACAATAATTTCAAATGTGGATTTATGTGCATAATTGGAGATTTCAATGCGAAAGTTGGTTTTAAAAAAGACAACAAAGACTTGATAATGGGAAATTTTGGATTATGGAGAACGAAACCAAAGAGGAGAAAGGCTTATCACATGGTTGTGGCAACATGGTCTTTGCATTGGAAACAGCCTATTTGCAAAAAACAAAAACAAAAAATGGGCTTGGAAGTCACTAAACGGAATGTTAAAATACCAGGTCGACTTCATACATTTCAACAAAAAATCAATCCTAAAAGATGTCTCAGTTTCAAACAACTTTAACTTCTATAGTGTCAACAGATTTGTAAGAGGAACATTCCAAGTAAAATCATAAAACGAAAAACCACCACAAAAAGCCATCAAAAACAGAACTACCAAAACTGCTAGTTGAAGATTATATCCGCAAATACCTAGATGAACTAGATAACAGATGTAGATGGGACATTTTAAGAAAAAACTCTATTCAGGATGCATACAACCAACTTGAAGATGGAATTCTTATAGCAGCAGAAAACAATATTCTCGATAAATCAAATCAAAAAAATGATAAGCTCACAGCAACAACGAAAAACGTCATATCAAAAAAAGAATCATTACGACAAAAAGCAGACATCACAGATATCCAAAAGAACGAGCTCAAAAACCTTATAAAAGAATGTAAAAATGCAATAAAAAAAGATGCTCTCGAATATAACAACAGAGTCATCAAGGAAATTATAGAGGAAAAAAATTAATAAAAAAAAATGAAAAGGAAATAATTGTCAGAAAAGAGTGGATACTCAAACTTACAAAAGACAAGAAAAATATACAAAACAGAACAGATTTTTATGAAAGTCTTTATAAAACTCAAATGACCTTAGAAGAGCTACGAAATGAAGTAGTTAATATAAACGGAAATGAAGAAAGATTACTACCATTCTTACCATCTGAAATTGAGTTATCCTCAAAAGAATTACCAAATGGCAAGTCAGGCGGACAAGATGGAATCAGAGGAGAAATGCTCAACATTGGAAAATGTAAACTTATCAGCAGCCTTACAAACATGTTCAACTGGATTCTTATTAGTGAAGAGATCCCAAATCAATGGAAATAATTAACGACAATTCTATTGCATACAAAAGGAGACACGGCAAATATAAATAATTACAGACCCATTAGTCTTATATCTGTGATATACAATGTATTTTCGAAGTGTTAATTTAGAAGAATTCGTACTAGCTTAGATGAGCAGCAACCAAGAGATCTAGCCGGCTTCCGACGAGGACTGAGCCAAATGAGGTAATTTTGTTCCAAATTTCCAAATGAGATCCGAAATAACCTCGTTTCCCATACAAATTCTCGTCTCCAAATGAGCTTAAACGAACAGCAGATAATGAAAACACTTTTTGGTAATTTTCGATTTCGGCTCTAATGAAAACGTAGTATAAAATTAGTTTTCATCGACTTCCTTAAAGCGTTCGATACAGTAAAACATACAACAATTTGGAAGGCACTAAAAAAGCAGAGTATGAATAATAAATATACAAGAATTATAAAAAAAAACATATACACGAACGCAATGTTCAGAATTTCTTTAGAAAACAAAGGAAGACAGTTCCAGATTGGTAGGGGAGTACGACAAGGAGACCCACTATAGCCAGCATTTTTTTTTTTGCAGTATTAGAGGACATATTTCGAAAATTAAATTGGGATTGTTAAGGATTGAAAAATAGAGGGAAAATTCCTCATTCCTCAATAATGTGCGATTTGCTGACGACATTTTTTTACTAGCGCCTCATGTCAAGATTAAGAAAAAATTATGTTAGAGTTACAAAGTCATTGCCAATCTGCTGGCCTTGAAATGAATGCAGACAAAACAAAGCTGATGAGCAATGGTTAACAAAAAGAAATTGTTATAGCCCGAAAAGAAATAGAATATGTCGATAGCTACATCTACCTTGGGCAAACTCTTTCGATGGAAAACAGAGAAGACAAAGAGATAGACAGGTGAACAACCAACAGCTGGAAGCAATTTTAGAGACACAAACACATCTTTGATGCAAACCTTAGCCAAAAATCTAGAAAGTATCTTTTCGATGGATCCATCTTACTCGTCATGACGTATGGATCCCAAACATGGTGTATGTCAGCTAAATCAGCGCAAAAGCTTGTAACTACACAAAGAGCTATGGAAAGGTACATCCTAACAGTGTCAGAGACAACGAATTCGAAACGAAGTCATACGGAGCACGACGGAGTTTACGGACGTAATTGAACAGGCAAAACAGAAGAAATGGAAGTGGGCAGGTCATATGGCTAGAATGAACGACACCCGCTGGACTCTCAGATACACAAACTGGATACCTAGGAATGGGCAACGGGTTACGAACAAAAGGAAGACAGTTAAAACGTTGGAGGGATGATATCGCCAGTCCGGACAGCAGACGGGAGAGAATTGCCAAAGACGAGGCAGCGTGGAAAACCTTATCCGCATGTAAGGAAAAAAAAACTAATTTTAATTTATTTGCTTAAAAATTTGAATTAAGTACCTACCAAGTTAATAATTAAAAACACAAAAGAAAATGTTTTTTTGAAAAATCAAATATGTGTATGAAATAGAAGATGAATGAATAAAGCTTATAATAATAATAATTATAATGGTATGAAACATTAGAGTGTGAAACTTATTTACTTTCGACATTGAATTTTTGTTTCTATAGCGTAGCGAGTTAGCCCATAGGAAAACGCATTGGACTGTCAAGCAGAAGATCGCGAGGTCAAGTTCAACATAAGTCAATTTTTTTTTGTTTGCCTGACGAGGGTTCATAATCGCCAAAGCCCTTGTGCTAGCCTTTGATAACTCTTGCCAGAATCTATATTAAACTCTCTAATGCCTTGACAATAACTAGATTGTTTTTCTGCGCGGGTCAACAAGTCCACTTAAATAGTGATAATCCTGCTTTGGCTAACTTATTTCAACAGTATGGTTCTTACATTAATCTATGTACATTTTCACAAAGAATGATTAATTTAAATTTAAGCTTTCTATTCTTCGCGCCAACTATACGACTTGATTTCATATAACTAGAATGAATTGTGAAGCTTAAACAAATATTTTTATTTCTCTGATTTTTTCGTTCACATTACTACTTTAAGCCTAGTACTCACCTCTGTGTGAAATGAAAAATAAAAACCGTTTAAAATTTACTTGAATAATCATTATGAAACCATAATTATTTCTCCACGTGAATTTTCAGTCCACAGTTTAAAATTTTTTAATACTCACTTTGAATGAAAACAAATATTGATTTTTATGAAAGTTTTCTGACAGAATCTTGACAAAATGCTAACGAAGGCTATTTTCAATACCATAGTTTCTTGTCTTTGCTTGATGGTAGCACTTTAAATTCAAAAATAAACGACGTTTAAGTCCAAAACAATTCCTCATGTTTATAAATTAAATAATTTGAACTTTTATTTTGAGCTTAATAAATTAAGTGACAAGTGTCACTTTTCCACAAAATTATTATTTTTTTCCTGGTGGCTGTACGTTGCGAAATGAAAATTATAAAATGAAATTGATTTTGAACCGGTTCATATTTCACTTTCACATTTGGGTACTCACCTATCGCTTTTAATTTCATCGTTGTGAAATAAGTGTCACTTATATAGAAATTTCATTTTCACTTGAACTGAGTACTAGGCTTTACCAATAAAATGCCAATAGACAAATATTCAGCATAAGAACCTTAAGTACCCACTTGTTGCAAGGGTACCTTATCTGCCTTTTTTTACCTGCCTTTCAACGTCTCAGGTCGTAATAGTTAAGCCCATGAACTTAAGCGTTAAAATAACTTGCTGACGCATTTATCAATGTTTTGCACACACGACTCACTCGTAATGGTTGTTCCACCCAAGAGTCAATGCGAGTTCTTATACGTTAACAACAATTTTGAGCATTCCCAAGTACTAACTGTACCTACTGTAACTGGTATCGTATATGTGATGTGATTCCTCTGCAAAATAATATCAAAAAAAAAAACAAAACACCTGATAGATAGATGTTTTTGTACAACATACACATAATAAGAAAATTAAATAAACTCGAAGATTACCTTAATGCCTCTATTCAATGAATTTGCAAGATACGCTACATGTGTCGTGGGCCCTGGCTTCTGCAAGTAAGCTAGGGGATCTTTTCTATTCCCTTAGAACTTGTTTTATAAAGTTGTATAACAGCCTATGTCATCAAGTGAGTTACGTGACAAAAGAAAGTTAACAGTTTGCCCCATTAAGGCACATAGCCACTTATTTGGTAATGTTTCCGAATTTCTAGAATGTTTGCTACGGTTGAAGAGGCACCACACAGGAGAGCCGCCTGCTTATAATAAAGTACGATATAGGTTGCTGATGTAGCTGTATTGTATGTGTAGAAGAGCGAAGATGTAATAAATTGAAGTGTTTAAGATTAATCTCTTTGTATCTGTATGTCTAGTACGAGTACCTACCTATAGTGAATGTTTTTAAAGTTAAAAATGGTTGATTCTTTTTTAGTTTTAAAAGCTTTTCATAACAATGCAGGCGATCAGAATACTAATGGAAGAAGTCCATTTAAGTTTGAATATTAAAGTCCTTTTGAGAGTTGGAGTAAAGTTGAGTTCAAGATAAACAATTGAATATCTTTGGTTTGAAATAAAACTTAATTAATAAACCTTTTAGTATCTCGAGAAAATCAGAAGGATTTTGAGACCGCTTGTGATGAGCGATCCAATTAGTATTTGTAAAAAAAATATGACGACATGGTTTTATTCAAGCAGATGTAGCCGTTGAAATCTTCTTCTGTCTATCAACTTTTACCCTTACCTCTATGAAAGCGAGGTGGCTCCTTTCCACAACCTTGTAGACACGACACAGGACTCAGTGTTGCCGAATCACATGAAATAATTCATGGTTTGTATTTCTCCTTAAAAAGAATTTTAACGCCGAAAAATATAAACAAAAAAAATTGTAGCTACAAAAAAACAGCTTTATATTAGACTAGGCGCATAATGAGACACGTTCGGTACATGCGACGTGGCGCAGCGCAACACGAATTTGTGTAAACAATATAAATCAATTGAATACACTGCATATGATATCAAGACACGAAATAACCTGAAAGGCGTTTTACGAAAAACTTGTGGCCCAGAGATTGAAACACAGTTTTTTTTGCGAGACCTTCACGAGCATTATAGAGTACGAGCCCACGGCAGCCAGACATATGTACGTTATTTAAGCAAAGCTAAGATTTTTTCTGCGAACAGATACTATGGTAGCTATGGAACAAATGATAACTAAGAATCTTCAATCCGCGTGCAACTAAGAGGTAGCGAGTTTTAAAGTAAAGTGAACAGCCAACGAGAGAGGGGGGAGTGTTCCCACTAAGGCACTTCTCCATTCATCGAGGCGGCAGCGGACGAATTCTACAGATGGAATCAACAGTGGTGTCTACAGTTCCAGTTAGGTTGAACTACTTAGTGAACACCTTATATGGGCTACTACGACATATTCGTAGCTCACGTGGAACGTTCTCTCCCTATACAGAACACGTGCAGCCGAGCAATCATTGGAGAACCTGGAATGGCTTAAGGCTGACATAAGAGCCATCCAGGAAGTGCGATGGGATGGAGAGGGCATACGGAGACTGAAATCGTGTGACATCTACTACGGCGGATGCTTCAAGGAGCAGGGTCAGCGGCTTTTTGGTTGCGGTTTTGTTGTTAGGGGAAGATTTAGGCAAGAAGTCTTGGGCTTCCGAAATGAAAGCAAGAGATGACTCAACCAAAGAAGCATTCTACGATCTCCTGGAGACAACGTATGATATCTGCCCGAAGTACGACGTGAAGATCATTCTTAGTGACTTAAACGCAAGATTCGAAAAGGGGGGATCTTTAGGAGGACACAGCCTTCACGACGAAACTTCCGGCAACGGACACAGGCTGGCAGATTTTGCGCGGAGCAAAATGTCATCATCTCAAGCACCTGTTTCCCACACCTCAATGTACACAACGATCAACGAACCGTCAACCAAATCGACCACATTGCGATAGACGCGAGACATGCTTCCAGTATCTTGAATATACCAACGTTCCGAGGGGTCTAGCTACCACAAGGATGAATACCTAGTGGCTACGTATGCGGATATCCATGACGACATAACGCAGAGCGGATGCAGTGAAAAGGTTTCATGTCGAGAAGAATAAGCCTGCCGAGATGAGAATGGGAATATGGTTGTAGACACACAGTCAGTGCTGAGGATCTGGAAAGAGCACTTCTCTAGACTGCTTAACGGAAAGAGCACTTCTATAGACTGCTTAACGGCGAACACTGCATTCAACTTGGACGATGATGGCCAACATTTCCGTGCACCCGACCTAACCGAAGCGCGGCTGGCGAAATCCAAACTTAAGTCGTACAAGGCTGCTGGTGAAGATGGCTTACCAGCCGAACTATTTAAATCAGCGGGAGATGAATTGTTTAGGAGCATATACCAGCTCATCTGCAAAATTTGGTCGGATGAAAGAATATCCGATGAATGGAACCTCGGTATAGTGTACCCCATCCATAAAAAGAGAGATGCTTTCAAATGCACCAACTACAGGGGAATTAGTCTCCTTAACGTCGCTTATAAAATCTTGTCGGCTATCGTACCGCATGACCGCTTAAAACCTTTTGTCAACGATCTGATCGGCAAGTCGATCAATTCGCACTCCGACAGATTTTAGAAAAAACCCAGGAATTCCAGATCGATACACACCACCTTTTTATCGATTTTCAAGTCGCGTATTATAGCGTGAAAAGAGACGAATTTTACAAGCCATGTCATATCTCGGCATACCTGCAAACTCGTCCGCTTGCGCAGAATGACGCTGGAGAAATCTCTCAGGTCCGTCAAAATCTGTAAGAACACCACCAAATCTTTTGATGTTGAGAAAGAATTAAGAAAGGTTATACTTAAGTACAGTCGCAATACATGAATGTGGAATGCTCTCCAGCCCTAATTTACTCTCCCATTGTGATTGACAGACATACAAAACCAATGTGCATCGGTATATCCTTTTAAATCCCCTCCAAACTACCTAATCGCTCGTGCTGTGTATAACATTTTAAGGGTAGTCATAACCTCTTTAGCGCGCACTAGATATAAAAAAAAAAAAAAAAAAAAAAGGCGACGCGTTGTCATGCAACCTATCTAACATCGTTCTTGAAACAATTGTACGCAACGCACAAGTCCACACCAGCGGTACAATTTATCGAAAGTCTGTTGAGTTGCTTGCGTATGCAGATGACACAGACATTGTCGGCAGAACGAAGCGAGCTGTGCAGACGCATTTGCGAGCCTTGAATCGGAGGCGGCTAAATTGGGATTGGCAGTTAATGAGGACAAGACGAACTATATGCTGTCATCGAGAGAGGAATCTCGACATCGTCGACTCGGCAAAATATCACGATGAACAGTAGACTGATTCAAAAATAAAAAAGTCTCTGATTTCCAATGCCACTATAGTTAGGGCGTTAAGGGAGCCAACCTTGCACTTCATTATGACGGGATGAGCTTTGGTACACTAATAGTCCACATCCTAAATTTACTTTTAAGAAGTGTTGCCACGGTGGCAAAACCCACCTCCCCCACCCGGGGGGGGGCAAAATACCCTCGTGAATATTGATAAAATTTTAAGACGAGCATCGACGTAGAATTTCATACTCTACAACATATCCGAAGTATAATTATATCCATGTATTAGTTTTTTGTGTAATCGCGTGGGAGTAGATATATCAAACCACTTTATATATAACGCCATAACTATATAGGTTCTATTTATCTAAATTCATTATAAGACATTGGGTTTATTTTCTTTCCATATTAACGGATATGTTTAAAGGACCAGTTTGTGCGACTAAGGTAAAGTCTTGCATTTTATTTAAATATAGTAGAAACACCCATCACAGTCACACACACATCTCTGCAATCAAAGTGCATCCAAGCTCTGAAGTTGACAAATTACAATTTCGGTCGTTGTTATTTTGTTATTGTGATAATAAATGAAAAACTAATAGAATATTGAAAATAGATTGAAATGAAAAGATACACATTACCGACAAAGAGAAGAAGAATGAGGAAAATGCTATCGAATTGAAATCCAATCGATTGAATTGAATGGGATTTGTTTGTTTTGATGATGGCAAATAGTTACAGTGGCTTGACTTATTCATATAGAAGAGTTTATATATACGTACATTATGTACACTGTACAGTTATACAATGATACACATTTATTTAAAGGTAGGTTTACAATCAGCATGAAAAACATGAGCGTATGCGAAGAATTATTAAGTTAAGGATGGGATGCTTAGGTTAAAATTCAGATATAGGTGTTTCCATCATTACCGGTTTAAAATTAAGGGCCTTACGAATAATCAAATTTAGTGACGACTTAAATATTTCTGTAAAATGAACCATAATGGTATGGAATCTAACTAATTAACTGTACATGGTACGACCTTAGTATTAATGTTAACTCTAAATAGTAAACTTCTTTTGATTCTAATTTCTTACGACAAATGAGACATTTGTGCCAAGTTTCATCACCATACCATAGAAATTTGGTAATGTTATGCTCGTTTCACTGAAAATTTAGGCATCATTTTATACAAAGGTTATAACTTTTTCTAGAGAAATTATATTGAAATTATTTTGATTGTATTAGAGTGGGCATTCAAAATAACCCTAAGGTCATGTGTCATATGCTTACATTATGACAAGACAAATATATAGAGGTTTGATATACTCCCACATGCTCAAGCTTTTTGTCACACCTAAGGTGAATCACTCTGTATAATACCGGGAATTCTCAATAGGGAACAAAAAAAAACTGTGATATTAACCATTAGTTCCGCTTTGACCTTTAATAACTTTGGAAGGAGTACATTTATTAGATAAAAAGTGAAGATCTTTTCTGTAGAGCGTTCAATTTTCTAAAATATATGCTACTCATTTAAAAACTTGCTATTATAAAGTTATAAATTTCCAAGTACAAAAATGTGTTTTGTCCCATACAAATCGTATGGAAAATAGAAAATAGCGATGAGCGACCTCTAAAAATGTATTAAAAAATCTGAATTTTTAACAGGCTTATTATTTTGCTCAACTCTAAGTAATAAGCTAGTGGCATTGGAAATCGGAGACTTTTTTTTATATTTGAATCAGGCTAATGAACAGATATAATTTCGAAATTGTCAAGGACTTTGTCTAGCTGAGCTACACTATTACCTCGCAAAATGACAACAGTGCAGATATCAAACGAAGAATTAATCTTGCCAACCACTGTTTCTTCGGTCTAAGAAGGCATTTAAGTAGTAAGGCCCTCTCTCAGAGAACCAAGGAGACTTTATTATATAAGACCCTTATCATCCCGGTCCTGCTCTATGGGGCAGAAGCATGGACACTGAAAAAATCGGATCAAAATCTGCTAGGGTGCTTTGAGAGAAAGATTCTTCGTGTGATATTCGGTGCGGTGTGTGTCGAAGGAGTGTGGAGGAGAAGATTCAACAACGAGTTATACGGGCTAAACGACGTTGACCTGTTCAAGAAGCTGAAAATACAGCGGCTGAGATGGCTGGGGCACGTGGAGCGTATGGACAGCAACGCACCTGCCCGACGTGTCTTCGAATCTAACTCCGATGGTGTACGCAGCAGAGGAGGAACTCTTAAGGTAGCGCGCACAAGTAGTGGAGAACGACTTTAACCAACTCGGTTTGCGCAACTGGAATCGGCTAGGGACAGAGCTGTCCGAAGCCCATCCTGGGCTGTGAGCGCCTTCTAAAGTAAAGTAAGTAATCTTTAATCCGGGTGCAACTAAGATGTAGCGAGTTTTAAAGTTGCATACATCAAAGCTCAATTTTTGATGTCTTAGAGTTGCGGTTCCCAAACTTTATAAGCTTTGGAACCATTAACAAGGTTAAAATACATTTCGGAACCTCAACTCTTAAAGATAGCATTCATGATAGTCTGGCTCGTAATTTTCTTTGGAAAATGAGTGTTATTGTATCATTTTTGTTTGCTTTTTACTAATTATAAGAAGCTCACATTTTGATACAAAAAATTTAAAAGTCAAACATGTTTGCGATGACATACCGTGTAACTGGGTAAAAATTCGCCGGTAGGTGGTGTGAACTTGGCCAATGAATGAACATTTTTTCTATTTTTTTTTTTTATGTAAAGTACTTTTATAACCTTTTCAGCTTTCTTGTTAAAAATTTATAATTTAATAATGTAAAAATGATTCTTATAGTTTTCAGTTCAAAACTAAATAATTTTTATTAAAAAACCTTAAAAAACACAAATTAATGTTAAAATGTTTCAATATGTAGTGGAAATACTACCAGCAAAATTATTTGTTGGGGTGACATTGGCCTGCATTTTGAGTGACTTTGGCCACAACAAATTATGAAAAATGTATCAAAAATCAAAATTATAAGAAAACTTGTCTTAAAGACTTACCAAGCTTAAAAGTACAAGTCTCCTAATAAAGCTGCAAAAGAGCAGAGAAAGATTGATCCCCTTTATATTCTCCCAGTGATATAAAAACATAAATTAGAAATTAATTTATTTAAAAAAATAATAAAGGAAACCTTAAAAAATAAACAAAAAATACTCAGTATAAGAAAATGTCTGTGTAACCAATTGGTAGCGGATCATTATCTTTGGCCACCCAATTTTTAATAATTAAACTAGCAAACTAAAATTTACGGTACTTTTGCAAAAAATCTATAGGCAAGTTATTCATATTTTAATTTGAAAATGCGCCAAAATCCCCGATTTCACGGTACTTAAAAAAATATTATTGTGTTTGTACTTCGAGAAAGTCGCGGAATCCTGAAAACGCGTCCATGGAACCCCAGGGTTCGTCGGAAAACAGTTTGGGAAACGAGGTCTTAGAGGATTGTGTCATTTACTTTATTTGACACTTTCCAGACATCTACAATGGGGCCTAACGTGAGACAGGCACTTAAAATCTGTCAAACTAATTTTTAAATTCTCTCGACCCAACCTGTTCGGTCCAGCTTTTTTCACACCTTATGCGAATCACCCCGTATTTCTCAAGTTTAAATGTTGGCAAATGTATATAAATATAATGTAGAGGGACGATAGTTAAGCTAGATTCGGTAAAACGGAGACACCTGTTAGGGTAAAAGCTGGTGAGATGGCGCACTGGGGGAGATGGCGCACCTTTAATATCTCCTACATTTATTGTCAAAACAAAACTTGAAAACCATTTTTGTTTTCATTTTCTCATTTCAAATCGAAGTAGGCAGTGTTCGTCGACTCTACTGTGATGCAAAAAAATTAAAAAATGTGACAACAACAAAGCGTAGGTTTTTTTTCCGAAATTTTTTTTTTGTCTAACTTTTTAAATCTCTGTTTTCTTTGTGAGTCAATGGTTTCTTTGATGCCTTTGATACAATTAAAACATACAACAATGCATTGACTGTGACCTGTCTATGAAAAGTTTGCAAAAATTCTATCTGTTTTTTATGAGCCTAAAAATTATTGGGATTGAAAAAAAGGGTGAGATGGCGAAGTTCACTTTGTTGTTCACTTGTTCACTTTGGTGCACAGTGGCCGCCATCTCACCCGTCCAATATTTTTTTTTTGTAAATCAAACTTTGTTTTAATTTTTTTTCGATGCCAACAGTTTATAAGAAGAAATACAATTCTAACCGGGCATCTTGGTCAGAAGTTTCTTTAAAGACTGCATTAAATGACATTAACAAAAACCTGATGTCGATTAAATTTGCTGATGCTAAAGTTTACAACGTACCACCGACAACTCTTCGCAAGAATAAATTGTGTGGGATGCGCAGAGGAATACAATTCCACCAAGAAAAAAGATGATTGGTTGCTGCTTATCATGTGCCACAGATGGGCACATGATTCATGCACATCATTTAAACATACTTGCAACTATTGTGGCAAATAAATACAAAGTAAATCATGCGCCATCTCACCCACCACGGTATACCATCTCACCCACCCCATAGGGGGGATGGTTTTTCTTAATGTATTTTTATTATTTTAATTGAAAATTGAAGTCTGCTTTACAAAACTTTGTTAATATAGTATATAATAACTTATATAATAAAGAATATTTATGTAAAATAAAAAATATGAAATGTTGTATATTTTCGCAGATATTGGACAAATAAAAAAGGTAAACCATCTCACCCGCTTTTACCCTATATCGATCAATTTAGATATATAGCCATTATTTCAATAAATATTTTTTTCGAAAAATATGAACACGTGGTATTTAAATTTAAATTAAAACCTGAAAACGTCATTATTGTTGTATTCTGTTAAAGAGCTTCTCAAGCCATATACTCACCAACTTTTTCTTTAAGGTTTCTTTAAAATCTCCAACCCTCTATTCACATTCAATTAGGTACGTCTGCAATAATAATACCCTTTCAGATGTTGTGAAAAAAAAACACTGCGAAAAGGTAAACAAAACAAAAAAAAAATCAATCACACCACAAATCTTTCCCGTGCTTCGTTTGCCAAAAACACCTTACCAATTTGTCAACAAATTTTGAATCAATAATCCCAAAAACAAAACAGAAAAACATGGGCTTAGGTACTATATACGAATACCTACATGTATTATACAATTTTGTTCCCAGTATAATAATGTAAATAATAATAATATATATGTATATGTAACAAGGACGAAAGAGTAACTGGCATTTATTTTTCTTTTACTAAACCAGCAATACGATTACGTTTGCCATCCATTTGGAATTATTTTTTGATGGTGGTATTTTAAGCAAATATTTTGAAGAACACACTAAAAGCAGGCAAATTGCTCTCTCATCCACCAAGTCCCAAATAAACACGGGCGTTAATGGCATGCAAAGGTTCATTTATTGACTCCCACGTTTATTTTCCTTCGCTAAATTTGGTATAAATGTTCGTTTCTTGGATTAATATACAATGTTTGGTGGTTTTAGGTTGCGGGTACATGTATGAATAATATGCCAAGGAAATGGAATAACCTAAGCGCTACCTACATGTTTTTGTATGAAAATTAGATTTTCAATACCTACCTCTCTCACTGAAAACAAAATGAGGTAATCTTAAGCTGCACCGATAAATGTAGTGGAAATTTTTCAATATATAAGGTTGTTTTTATATTAGGGTGGGTCTAGTAAAATCTTTTATTTGTTTTTTGATTTAAACGTTTTTTGTTGTTGTCTGAGCTCAACCTACATGCTTAAGCTTTTTGGTACCAACATATACCTTTGTGGTAATCACCCATGTTCTTAAATTCGTATTTAATTTCGGTTACCTGTTTTTGTTTTCCTTGTTCAAATTCGGTTACTTTACTTACTTATTTCTGCTGGCAGTCTGGTGCATCAGGACCTCAACCAACAAGCCTTCTCCAGCCAGCTCTGTACCTAGCTAGCTGCTTCCAGTTTCGCACGCCAAGTTGGTTGAGTTCCTCTTCCACCTGCATGCGCCACCGGTTTCGCGGCCTTTCTCTACTGCGCCGTCCCTCGGAGATGGATTCAAATACTTTTCGGGCCGGAGCATTGGTGTCCATCCGTTCAATGCGTCATATTATAGGTTTGAGTCTCACCTTTTTTTCATTTGTACATGTCTTCCTACTATCTTTAGCCAAACAAAACTTATCACCATTGTAGTGAACATTTAAAAAAAAATGATTTTTTGATTTTTTTTAGGTTGGTTTTTTGTTAAATGTTTATGTTTAATTTTGTTTATAAATTTTTGTTGATTATGGTAGAAAATCTAATTTCATACAAAAGTGTTTTTTTAGGTAAATTCTATAATTCGGCTTAGTTTTCGAGTTATACCAAAAACATTGAAAAATGACCATTTTGACCATTCTCTCAGTAATGCACGGGTGAATTTGGTCGAATTTTATGGTTTGAGCAAGCTTAAGTTCCAGACAAACATATTAAAAAATAAAAACCCGTGAACGCAATTGTTCCTTACTAAATGGTATATTGACTAGCCTACTATAATATATAGGAAGTAAGAATGGAAAGTCGGGACATTTTGTAACTAGGGACAGATATCGGGACAGGGTTCAAATATCGGAACTGTCCCGCCAAATTCGGGACGTCTGGCAGCCCTACTACGAACCCATAACGTAAAAGTGATAACTCATCCGTCATTCTCTGGTACTGGTACTGGTATTCTTTAAACCGTTTTCAAGATATGTATTGAATTAAAAAAAAAAATTTTAAACCCAAAAATAATTTTTTCGCAGTCTTGTAATATGCAAAATATTTGAATTATAAAATTATAAAAATTCTCGTTGAAATCAGTGTAGCCGATAACGGGAAATGTTTAAAAAAAAAAGAAATCGGTTCTATGACAGGTACCGTTAATAACCGTTATTGGTAAATTTTGTTTATCAAAAAAACAGTAGCCCGTAGCGTAATGGTTAGTGCGTTCGACTGCCACGCTGGAGGTCTGGGTTCGCTTCCCAGCCTCGTCCACCTAAAAACTAAAAAGTTTTTTTCAGGGCTACTGCCTCTTCCGAGGAATTGACAAATCCTCGAAGAGTATCACTTGTCACGAATAAGTGCTTCTCGTCTAGCCGTTCGGATTCGGCATATCATTGTAGGTCCCTTCCATTCCTGTCGACAGGCGCACACAGGAATGGTTTCGAGTTGTTAGGCACTAGGCCCTGGTTCTTCACGAGCCGTTGTGCCACCCAATTTTTTTTTTTAAATATTGACAATACCTTTAATAATAAACGAACATAACTTATAATAATAATTTTAACTATATGCCAATAAGACCTCAAGTCTTTTAAATGCAATGCACGGAACAAGTTAGAAGGAATAGAAGGAAAAGAAAGATTTTTGTTGGCACAGTGGATTGAGAATTAGATGTTAATTATCTCATGAAATTCCACGGGGGTTGTCCAGTTGAAACTGGGAATACAGAAAAGAATGCTAGATAGACTGTGGCTGGAACTCACACGTCCAGGTTAGTAGTCAAACACTAAATCCACTGTGCCATTGTCACCCGCATAACTAAACGAACATCTTTTTATCAAAATTTTTGGAGCCGTTTTCGAAAAAAATAAGTTTGTTCTTAACGGGTTGTTATGATTTTTTTAAGTATTCTTTAAAATAAAATAATAAAAATTATTTTACACCTAGTTTTAAAAATATTGACCAAGTCGTTTTCAAAAAAAAAGAAAAAAATTATTTTTTTTTTAATTTTCAAAATTTTCCACTTAACTATTTTCTAGAAAATTACAAAACCAAAGAAATGGTTGTACTGGACACTAGAGTTACCAAAAATAACCGAATTTTTAAGAAAAAAAAAAACAATTAAAAAGTAGTACTTCCTTATATTTATATTTGAATTTTTTTGTAGCAAAATCCTCGGACCCGTTTTTTGAGAAAATTATTATTTTCGTTTTTGGTAAAAAAAAAATGTATGGCAGGTACCGTTATTTTTGGCCCTAAAAAAAAAGAATTAAAAAAAAACGTGTGGCCATATTAGTCAAAAAACACTATATACCAAGTTTGAAAAAAATCCCTCCAGCCGTTTGGGCTGTAGGGCCGAGGACAGACAGACAGAATTGCGAGGCCCACTTTTTTCGCGTTCTCCAACTATGTAATGTTAGGGAAAATTATTATCTCGTGTTCGATTTTTTTTACGAATCCATAATTTGTCATATAGTACCTTTATATCATAAGAAAACATGAATTTGGGAAATGGCGAACACCCTAATGTACATAGGTTAGGTACATATATTAATAAAATTATAATCATGTTTAGTTTCGTGAAATTTTAAATAAATTAGGTTCGAAACCGAAACCGTATCCCCACTCTTTGAATTTACTAAAACTTTAATCAAAATTGCTGTAAAATACATTTTTGAGTTCCTATCGTGAAATAATTGAAAACAAAATAAATAAAACCACATCCTATATTTGGTATTGGATTATAAAAATAATTGTCCTTACATTTTCCCTCTTTAATACAATTTATATATGAAAAGTCTTCACAACCAATTCCGGGGGTTTTATTTTTAAAACATTCACGTAACTAAGCTTTTATGAAATTCATTGTATATTGTTTAATCTCATCGTTCCATTTCAAGAATAATTGTAAATAATTGTGTGTGCGTTGTTTAACTGACGATTGATATTCTAAATTCTTATTTTTTTTATTTTACTATCCATAAGTTCAATTATGTTTTGCAGTTCATTGGATTGAAACAATAAAGGTAGATTTAGATAGGCATATTCGCAGGAAGTTAAGTACCTGTATGGATATCCAAAATAAAATGTATTTTATCTAAGTCTCTACATCGGTAGTACAGTGAATCAATGAATTTATTCTAAAATTCTTAACAAAACAATGTTCATATAATAAATTGATGTATTCTTTGAACCTGAAAATTATGAATGTTTATCAGTACACAACGTATATTGTACATAAAAAACACTCTTTTAATTAAACTGTTACTCGTGAGAGCCTCACTATAGTAAAATAAAATAAATAGTCAAAAATAAAATAAAAAATTAAATCTGCTTATATTTTTAGAAATTTACTTTGAATACGAGCTGGTAGTCTTGGTAGCTAAAGCTCAAATTATTATATAAGCATTGTAATTTACTTACTATAATAAAGATATAAATAAATTAAAAAAAAAAAATACCTTGAATAGGTAGTAAGTTTATTTAACGCACCAATTTTGATAAAACAAATTTTTAATGCAACGGACTTTCTGGTTTTGTGTGCATTATTTTTTTGAATTGAATGAGCTAAAGCTTAAAAGAACGGACGATCGTGTTGAACAAATTCATACTTCGTAATAGTTAGGGCGTCCAACCTTGCATTTCACCCTGACGGCATGAGCTTTGGTACACTAATAGGCCACGTCCTAACTTTTCTTTTAAGAACTGTTGCAAACAGTCGGTGTTGTGGCACCACTGGCAAATTAACGATATGTGGATTGCCTCCTTACCAGGTTATAACAACGAAATTCCACAGAAATTCGCCAATAAATCGAAAACCACACATCGGACAATGACGTGGAATGTGACGTTCGATTCAGAAGGCTTCCCCACCCTTGCGCGCTGGAGCCCAAAATTCTCTCGGCGGATAAGGGTTTTGTTTGTAAGAAAATAGTGGTTATTATACCTACACATAATTGTAAAATAAAAAGATTGGTGTCGACGCCGACGCAGAATTTCAAATTCTAAAGAATATCTGAAGCCTACCTTAATCCATATATTTGATTTTTGTACAATCGTTTTCAAGTGGCGGAGAGGGGGATGTGGAAGTGTACAATCGTTTTCAAGTGGCGGAGAGGGGGATGTGGAAGTATGTCAAACCAATATATAGGGTTTAGGTTAAGTCGATACAAGAACAAAATTTTATAGGAGGGGGTCTATTCCCCCTCGTTTAGGTGGGAGGGGAAATTTTCTAAAAAAAATAACTTAAAATTACGGAATGAAAACCCTGTATAATTTACACTGAAGTACTAATTTTCTTCTAAACGGTAGCGTTTATCAAACAACAAAATTAAGGAATTTTATTTAGAAAATTCAATTTTCTATTTAAAAATGCCAAAGCAAATTCTTCCAGGTTCAACAATTTTTCCAAAGTTTTTTGCTCTTTTTCCCATACAATTTGTATCTGTTAACGTTACCTAATATTTTGAGCCCATTTTTTTACTTAATTTTGTGTAGCCTCAACCAACCTCTTTTTATTTGTATCATCAAAATCAAAGCGACTTCGTTCCATTTGACGTATATGTAAGAAGGTATGTATGTATATGGAAAATTGTTAAGATTATAAAAGAAATTCGAAAATCAAAAACATTGGTTCTGTGACAGGTACCGGTAAAAATATACTAAGAGCCCAGGGCCGCCAGACATACGTCATTTTATCAAAGCTAAGACTTTTTCTGCGAACAGCTACTATGGTAGCTAAGAACAAATGGATACTAAGAATCTTCAATCCGAGTGCAAATAAGAGGTAGCGAGTGTTAAAGATGCATACAAATGTTGCAACATTGCGCTATTTTATCAAACCTGAATTTTTGATATGTCTTAAGGGATGGTGTCAGTAATTTTATTGGACACTTGCCAGACATCTGCAGTGTGGCCTAACGTGAGCCAGACACTTAAAATATGTCAAACTAATCGTGCCATTTACGTTGTAGTTTTAAAGCTAATATTTATATGTTTTATGGGCAACCCATCAGGTATACATCTACAGTGGGGCGTATTCATCAGCCAGACATTTAAAAACAGCTAAAATAAGCGAAAAAATCACGTTTTAATAACAAATAATTATTATTTTGACAGTTTTATGGTGATGTAAGGCCCCGCTGTAGGTGTCTTGCTGATTAGAAAATATTATAAAATATTTGCCCACAGAAAACATAAAATCTTGATTTGATTCTGTTATGTAAATGGCACGATTAGTTTGACAGGTTTTAAGTGTCTTGCTCACGTTAGGTCCCACTGTAGATGTCTGAAAAGTATCAAATAAATTAAATGACACCATCCCCTAACACATATCAAAAATTTAGCTTTGATAAAATAACGGAATGTTGCAACATTTGTATGCAACTTTAACACTCGCTACCTCTTAATTGCACCCGGATTGAAGATTCTTAGTATCCATTTGTTCTTAGCTACCATAGTACCTGTTCGTAATCTTAGCTTTGATAAAATAACGTATGTCTGGCGGCCCTGGGCTCTTACTCTATAACAGGTATTTGAATAATTTTTTTCCACCAAAATAATAAGATTGTATATCTTCTCTAACGAGTGGTTTCGAATTTTTCGTATCGTAGGTAGGTACCGTTATTTTTTAGCTAAAAAAAATCGATTTCTCCTCTAGGGAATCACTTAAGAACCTTAAAGTCCAAATTTTGAAGAAAATCGCTTTAGCGATTTAGGCTGCAGGTTTAGGAGCAGACAGAATAGAATTGCGGGACACAATTTTTTTCGAGCTCTCTATATCATCGCAATATTAGGGAAAAATATTGTCTCGAGTTCGATTCTTTTTTTTACAAATATATACATTAAAGTGGTCCTTATAAAATTAATTGTCTTATTTTTAATGTTCTAAATAAATAATCCTGTAAATTTTAGCTCATTTTTATATTAAGGTTAACCCGGCCCCCAAGACGTCTGAAGTTTAATATGGGAAATCCCATGTATTTTTTCAAATCCAAATTTGAAAAATCTTAACTTTGGTAACTATTGATAAATAAAATTTAATTTTGAAACACATGTAGTCACTTTTGTCATATTTATAAAAATGTATCAGAAAAGAATTTACAACAGTTATTTCCCTACTTATAGCCATTTAAACAAAAAAATATCTCTTTTATTTAATTTTAACATATGTTGTAAATTTTCTTTAATACATTTTTTTAAACATGACAAAAGTTACTACATGTATGCAAAAATTCAATTTTCTTTATCAATCATTACTAAAGTTATGAATTTTTAAAGTTGTTTGTACAAAAATACATGGGATTTCCCGTATAAAACTTCCGACATCTTGGAGGCCGGGTTAACGTTAAAAATGAGCAAATTTTTTTTTTTAATTATTTAAAACAAATTAGTGTGGTGCGTTATTCAAAATAAGACAATGACCCTTATAAGGACCACCCTAATGTACACGCAAACATACATATGTTATATATCGCAAATAAAAATAGAAACAACCAAGTATTATATGTATAAATGTGCGATTAGTCTTAGGTGTTACCAACTGACTGACGGACAAATAAAACTTCGGAACCCACCGGTTTCGAATTCACTATTATCTTAATTAATGATATATTTGATCAAAATCTCGACTCCAGTACCAGTAGGGGCTTGCCAAGTGTCTGACAAGTTTTCCCTGTCTAGATTTTCCCTACTGAAAGATTATTGGGGCCTTGCCCAAACTAGACAGAAACTTGGCATTTTTCAAACCGGTATGTTATGTACTTGCTGCACACGAGAGCTAAGATATTAAAAGTAACCTATAGTACTTACATACATATGCATATGCATGTTAAATACATGTAAAGATAAAATTATGGACCACCCTAATAATTAATTATAAAATTAATTCAAAAATAACGTGGAATTTGGGATAACATTTCAAGTGAAACAGCAGCTCTGCCTTGTTCATACTCGTATAAACGAAATAACCATATTTATTAATTTTGTACGTCAATTTGTTTGATGCAGTGTACCTACACTGTATATACAGGTAAAACAAAAATGCTACTTTCTCTGTGATTACATTTCTAAATAAATCTGGATTTGATCCGATAAACAAAAAAAAATAATAAAAAAAAATCAGACAAATAAATTATTGTCAATGAAATACAAATACTACCTACCGCCATTCTACCTACTCTCTTATACACACATCAGATGTACAGATAGGGTAATTAAGTTTATAATTTGAGTACGTTTGGGATTTAATTTTTTTGTAACCGTTAATTGATTACCGATTATCTAAAAGAGGCGAGATATTCAATAAAAAAAATCACACGAAAGATAAATATATGGGCACACATGTATATATCTTTATTTCTATATTTTGTATATCATTAAAGTAAGTATAAACGTAAATGTATCTGCCGAATACTTGCCACTCGAATTGCGAACCCGACGACGCGACGGTTGTTGGGGATATATTTTTGTTTGAATTTAACAAAAAAACAATTTGACTTAAAAAAGGCCCGCAAAAGGGCATTTATTATATTAATCGTTTTAAATAATAATCTACAACATAAATAAGAGTCCCCTGATTAACTATTAAATATCTATTATTTTCTATGTGGATCTCTATACTGTCGAATTAGTTTGAAATAAGATGCGAAATATTAAGTGAAGTGATTAACCATAAAATTTGTGTGTGTTTAATATCCCTGGTTAAAATGTAATAAGAGAAATATTATGTACCTATAGATAAAGAGATATCGAGCGAACTGTCACCCATAAAATTGGCGGTAAAACGATTTAATTTAATTCGAATAGCAAAATGTCCGGGATGTGATAATACCTGCTTTACAAAGTGCCGGTAGTAAAATGAGAATCTATTAAATTGAGAATTATTATGTCATTGATTTAAAGTATTATACATATGTAGATACGCTCAAGACTCAAGAGATTAACAATCTTGCCATTATACTTAGTTCCTTTTCACAGCAAAGTTCCTATGAATTTATTATAATTAATTAGTAAATAATTTATTACCTTCCTATTTGTTATTTAAATATTATCGTAAACAAAAAAAAATCTTAAAGATGCTGAATGACGTTTTATATTTTATGTTCTCCATTATTGGTAAGTTTATTTGTTTTTTTTTTATTTATTTATTTTATTTGATTTTGTATATCTACACGTACTATCTAGCAAATGTTTAAACTTTTACTCTGAAATTCAATTCCAGGGAATATAATAATTTAAACCAATCATGGAATATTACTTATAGATAGTGTAGCTTGCTGAAATATTGCGGAAAACTTTAAACAAGTTGCTTTAATTACTTGAATCCATGAACATTTGATAACAGAAAGATTTATTCGTTATACCATCAGTTCATATCATTAGTACAGTCAACAAAGGAATTTTGCTTGCAAAAAATAGTGCTCTCTGGATTATTTTTGTATATGGTAGGGGATACCCCCAGGTATACCATACCCAAAGTCCCCAGCCCAGGGCCGCGAGCTAAGCTCAGTTGGGGGGGTTAAAGGTACCCCTTTTTAGATTTTCGTGAAAATTGGCACAACCTAACATGTTAGCGCAAAAGTCTATACTACATAATAAGAGACAAATAAATTGTCTATAAAAAAAATTATGTTCATATTTTCAACAAATCTGAAAAAACCTGTTATCGTCTTAGATATTGAATGTTTTCTGACCAATTTACTTGGAAAAAGACAATAAAGGTAAATACACATTCATTCACTGTTATTTTATCATATAATAAGGCTAAGAGTGGAGTTATCAATTCCTTTTTTTTATATATCTGAAACTATTCGAAAAAGTTTATGTATAATAAATTAGGCAAAATTTAAATAGCAAGAGTTGTTTTCATATGGCGCCAAGAAATGATATCGTTTTTTTTTTAAAGGAACATAATACAAAATTTATTTGCCATAGAGGGGGGTTTTGAAAGCGTTTTATTTTACAATTTAAATAAAAAAATCAAAAACGAAATTTTCAACTTTTTTTTTTAATTTTGAGTTTGAAATTCATTTTTTACAAAAACTATGAACACCAATAACTTGATTTGAAAATAAAAGAAAAGAACGGAGTTCTGGCTTTCAAAAAAGGTACATTTTTTTGTTGTAAGTGTTGCCGTTGTTTTTTAATATTATCTTTAAAAAAATGCCTCTCCTCTCTAAAGGGGGGGGAGAAAGAACCCCCTTCTATGGCAAATGAATTTTGTATTATGTTCCTTTAAAAAAAACGTTATCATTTTTTGGCGCCATATGAAAACAACTCTTGCTATTTAAATTTTACCTAATTTAGTATACATAAACTTTTTCGAATAGTTTCAGGTATATAGAAAAAAAAGGAATTGATAACTCCACTCTCAGCCTTATTATATGATAAAATAACAGTGAATGAATGTGTATATACCTTTTTTGTTTTTTCCAAGTAAATTGGTCAGAAAACATTCAATATCTAAGAAAATAACAGGTTTTTTCAGATTTGTAGACTTTTCTACCCCCCGCATCTTCCTTATTATTAACCCTATCGAAAATATGAACATATCTTTTTTTATAGACAGTTTATTTGTTTCTAATTATGTAGTATAGACTTGCGCTAACATGTTAGGTTGTGCCAATATTCACGAAAATCTAAAAAGGGGTGCCTTTAACCCCCCCTCCTGATTTTAGCTCGCGGCCCTGGGCTGGGGACTTTGGGTATGTTATACCTGGGGGTAACGCCTACCATATAAAAAAATAATTCAGAGAGCACTGTTTTTTGCATTTATTTTATAATTTTGAGTCTTCGTTGATTGGGCTATCATGCACAAAAAAAAAACTACAGTTGTAAACTCTGGCCCGGTTGATTAGGACATTATTTTTAGAGTTCTATATACGGGGTGTCCGCCGGGAAGGTATACTACTCTGTTTGTTTATAATTTTTGATTTAATAAAAAAAATGGATCTTATATATATAAATGTTTTATTTAATGTGGGCATGGAATACAATATCAGGTAAATGCCCGCCTCTGTTAGTCTCACAAATGCGAGCCCTTTTGACTTTTGAGCACATTTTTCATTACATTCTTACACATTTCACGGGGTATTTCATTAATTTCATCACGAATAGTTTGTTTGAGTTGCTCAAGCGATTTTGGTTTGTTTTCATAAACCTTGCTTTTCAGATATCCCCACAAAAAGAAGTCCGGAGCAGTCAAATTAGGCGACCGTGGAGGCCAATCAACATCACCATTTCTTGAAATAACTTGTTGTGGAAAGAGGTCTCGCAGTAATTCCATTGTAATCCTGGCTGTATATGCGATGTGGCACCGTCTTGTTGATACTACATGTTAATCAAGCCCAAAGCATGCAGTTATGGCGTTAAAAAGTTTTCAATCATATTAGGATATCGCTCCCCATTCACAGTTACCGTTGCGCCGTTTTCATTTTAGAAAAAGTAAGGTCCAATGATTCCTCCTGACCAAATTGCTCACCAGACTCTAACATTTAATGGATGCAAAGGTGACTGATGAATAATTTGAGGGTTTTCCATTGCCTAGAACCGACTATTCTGTTTATTCACATATCCATTCAAATGAAAATGTGCCTCACTCATTATGATTTTTTCATGAAAATCGGGGTTGTCATGGGCTAGCTGTAACATCCTATTGGCATATGTACGGCGGCGTAAATGGTCTTGTGGAATAAGCTCTTGTGTCAACTGAAGTTTAACTGGAAACAAATGCAAATCCTTGTGAAAAATTGTTGCCAAAGTTGTTCTTTGGAGACTTGAGGTTGATGGATTGTTTTGAACAGTTCCTTGGGCAGCAGTAATGTTTTCAGCCGATCTTGCAGTATGTTGTGGTCCATGCTTGGACGTATCACCTACAGACCCTCTTTCTTCGAAATCTTTCTCTACACGATACCATTTACTTCACGACTGCCATTAATATGAACTGTCAAGACTAATGTTTACCAAAATGGCGGCAAAACAAAGTAGTATACCTTCCCGGCGGACACCCTGTACATACGAGCCTAATCGACCGCTCCGGAGTGATAGAATGTTATTTTATACTTTCATTCCGTGACCGAATGCATTGTTTAAAAAATTATTTAAATTAATTTCTAGCTCTTGATCTATTGGTTGTAAAAAGATAGGTGAATTCATTCATTCGAGTTCCGAATAATTTTAGAAGCACAAATAAAGGTGGGTGGCAATTTTATGACTTTAGTTATTTAAATAATCTTACCGGCTTAAATTTGTATTCTGACCGGTTCTTTGTTGATACAAATAACAAATATCAACACTTATGAATGTGTAGTGGTTTGTATAACTTTACATAAATTACAAGTCAATTAAAAAGTACAAGTGACCTCAACTCAACATTGGGCTATTCATATCTGGGGAAACACATACATTTCTGGAGTTGAGGTCACTTTTACATTTTAATTGAATTGTATTCATTCACTTCACTTAAAACAGAATTAGTTTAAATATTTTGATATTTAAATTTCTTCATCTTCTTATTTTATATTACAAGTAAATTTCTAAATCTGATGGAACAAATAAAATTATACATATTAAGGGTAAGGCAACGTCGTAATGGCTAAAATAGATATACAGCAAGTCTGCAGCAGCGCTGCACACGAAACACATGTGCATAGTTTCTGACATTCATGATGCATAGTTATGTCAAATAAAAACATGAACGCACGATAGTGCGTTTTTGGCACGAGATTTTCTTCGTTGGACGGTGTGGCACGAAATTCAGTTTGCAATTTTTTTTTACAGTTCTCATCGTTTAAAATGTAAAAACAAAAGTAATACAAATTAATAATTTCTTTGCATTAATCATATCTAGCAATTAATTAGTTTTAAATCGTGACTTTAAATAAAGGCCAACGAAATACATTTTGTGTTAAGCTTTAAGGCGCAATTCGTTCACTTTCAATTGAAGAAGTAAGGAAGTCTTACGAAACGTTGGGTAAAAGAATGGAATAGAAGTTTTTTATTCACATTCCAAAATCAAAAAGACCAAAAGAGCCTAATTAAAACAAAATCGAATTTAAATTCGTTATTAAAAGGAGAATGGGCAAAGTGGTCTACCCACTCAACAGTAATGTGTTGTATGTCGTTGAAAAGGTAATTTTAATGACTTCATTTCATTGTATGACCATTAAGCTCTAAACTATGGGGTTCGTGAGATATTCGGAATCAAAGCACCGAAAAAGACAATAATGCATTTCGTCATTGGTAGTGTGTCCTCATACCTACATTAATCTGTGATACATCGTTTAAAAGATAATTTTGTGTACTTTATTTTCGTAAAGACGTAGCTCATATAGCCGTAAAGACGTAGATCATAAGGTGCAAGAGATATGTGGGCATACAAATCGGCAAATATAACAACAATGCAATTCTTCATTTGGTACTGGTGAACCGACTCAACAGTAATGAGTCATACGTCGTTGTAAAGGTTATGGCATTTGCTTCATTTCATTATGTGGTAATTAAGCTCTAAACCATGGGTTTCGTAAGATATTCGGCTCTTAAGCACAAAAAACAGCAATAATGCATTTCTGCATTGGTAACTTATCAACCAAGTCAACAACTATGAGTCATGTGTCGTTGAAAAGGCTTTTGCGTGTACTTCTTTTTATTATATGACCGTTAAAGTGTATATAATGGGATTCGAGAGATATGTGCCAAAAACGCTGAAAAGTGCAGTAATGCAATTCCGCACTGGTAGCTGGTCTTTCAACTCAACAGAAATCTCTCTTATATCTTTGAAATCGCTATTGCATGTACTTCAATTTGCAATATGCCGTTTAGCTGTAGACCGTGGGGTTCAAGAGGTATTTGGCCATCAAAATAGGTAAATATAACAAAAATGCACATCTTCATTGGGTACTGGTCTACCAACTCAACAGTGATGAGTCATACGTCGCTGAAAATCTTATAGCATCTGCTTCATTTCATTATATGGCAGTTAAGCTCTAAACCATGGGGTTCGTAAGATATTCGGCTCTTAAGCACAAAAAACAGCAATAATGCAATTCTGCATTGATAACTTATCAACCAAGTCAACAACTATGAGTCATGTGTCGTTGAAAAGGCTGTTGCGTGTACTTCTTTTTATTATATGACCGTTAAAGTGTATATAATGGGATTCGAGAGATATGTGCCAAAAACGCTGAAAAGTGCAGTAATGCAATTCCGCACTGGTAGCTGGTCTTTCAACTCAACAGAAATCTCTCTTATATCTTTGAAAACGCTATTGCATGTACTTCATTTTGCAATATGCCGTTTAGCTGTAGACCGTGGGGTTCAAGAGGTATTTGGCCATCAAAATAGTTAAATATAACAAAAATGCACATCTTCATTGAGTACTGGTCTACCAACTCAACAGTGATGAGTCATACGTCGCTGAAAAGCTTATAGTATCTGTTTCATTTCATTATATGGCAGTTAAGCTCTAAACCATGGGGTTCGTATATATGTTCCTATTGAGGGGACGAATACAATCGCGTCATAGTAGAGCCAAGAAATACTACACATATATACTTATAAATAGAGGTAGGGAAGGACGAGAGGCTTTTAAACACTTTTATTGTTCATGCTTGACGGGGCGCCGAACTTTCGGTGCATGTGCACATAATGTATCAATTTTGTGCTATATGTGCATAGCCCGGCATCAAAATGGGTTTACACCACCTGCGGACCGCCTTAGTAATGTCATACTGGACGAAAGTATGATATAAATGTAAAATAATTCAAATAAAATATTATAAGTGTGTTTTTTTTATTTATGTTTATATTTTGTATCAAAATACCTCTTAAACCCCACGGTCTACAGCTAAACGGCATATTGCAAAATGAAGTACATGCAATAGCGTTTTCAAAGATATAAGAGAGATTTCTGTTGAGTTGAAAGACCAGCTACCAGTGCGGAATTGCATTACTGCACTTTTCAGCGTTTTTGGCACATATCTCTCGAATCCCATTATATACACTTTAACGGTCATATAATAAAAAGAAGTACACGCAACAGCCTTTTCAACGACACATGACTCATAGTTGTTGACTTGGTTGATAAGTTATCAATGCAGAATTGCATTATTGCTGTTTTTTGTGCTTAAGAGCCGAATATCTTACGAACCCCATGGTTTAGAGCTTAACTGCCATATAATGAAATGAAGCAGATGCTATAAGATTTTCAGCGACGTATGACTCATCACTGTTGAGTTGGTAGACCAGTACCCAATGAAGATGTGCATTTTTGTTATATTTACCTATTTTGATGGCCAAATACCTCTTGAACCCCACGGTCTACAGCTAAACGGCATATTGCAAATTGAAGTACATGCAATAGCGATTTCAAAGATATAAGAGAGATTTCTGTTGAGTTGAAAGACCAGCTACCAGTGCGGAATTGCATTACTGCACTTTTCAGCGTTTTTGGCACATATCTCTCGAATCCCATTATTTACACTTTAACGGTCATATAATAAAAAGAAGTACACGCAACAGCCTTTTCAACGACACATGACTCATAGTTGTTGACTTGGTTGATAAGTTACCAATGCAGAACTGCATTTTTGCTGTTTTTAGTGCTTAAGAGCCGAATATCTTACGAACCCCATGGTTTAGAGCTTAACTGCCATATAATGAAATGAAGCAGATGCTATAAGCTTTTCAGCGACGTATGACTCATCACTGTTGAGTTGGTAGACCAGTACCCAATGAAGATGTGCATTTTTGTTATATTTACCTATTTTGATGGCCAAATACCTCTTGAACCCCACGGTCTACAGCTAAACGGCATATTGCAAAATGAAGTACATGCAATAGCGTTTTCAAAGATATAAGAGAGATTTCTGTTGAGTTGAAAGACCAGCTACCAGTGCGGAATTGCATTACAGCACTTTTCAGCGTTTTTGGCACATATCTCTCGAATCCCATTATATACACTTTAACGGTCATATAATAAAAAGAAGTACACGCAAAAGCCTTTTCAACGACACATGACTCATAGTTGTTGACTTGGTTGATAAGTTACCAATGCAGAAATGCATTATTGCTGTTTTTTGTGCTTAAGAGCCGAATATCTTACGAAACCCATGGTTTAGAGCTTAATTACCACATAATGAAATGAAGCAAATGCCATAACCTTTACAACGACGTATGACTCATTACTGTTGAGTCGGTTGACCAGTACCAAATGAAGAATTGCATTGTTGTTATATTTGCCGATTTGTATGCCCACATATCTCTTGCACCCTATGATCTACGTCTTTACGGCTATATACAAAAATAAAGTACACAAAATTATCTTTTAAACGATGTATCACAGATTAATGTAGGTATGAGGACACACTACCAATGACGAAATGCATTATTGTCTTTTTCGGTGCTTTGATTCCGAATATCTCACGAACCCCATAGTTTAGAGCTTAATGGTCATACAATGAAATGAAGTAAGTAAAATTACCTTTTCAACGACATACAACACATTGCTGTTGAGTGGGTAGACCAGCTCCCATACATTTTTGCCCATTCTCCTTTGAGACATTTGAATTGATTGATTTTATTTTGTTTGCATTATTAACCCTCTTTTAAAGATTTTAAATGGTATTTTTTCCATTAACAAATAGTTTTGTTAATTTAAATTCCGTTTTAGCTAAAATGAGAAAATTCACCTTTTAAGGAGGATGTTTAGCCTCTCTGTTAATTAGCGTTTACAGTCAATTTTTTTTTTTTTTTTTGTTTGACTATTTGTTTGTAAGGGTGTGGTTTTACAAAAGCCCAACAAATTCAAATGTGCCAAAGCCATCATAACCATAATAAAATGGGTTTGGTACGAATGAGCCCTCAAAATTACCATAAAACATTTGGTTTTTGAAATTGGCCCATTTTAAGGTGGACAAAACAGTTTTGCAATGATTTGTAATTGGAATATTTCGAAAAACCTGAAGATAGGATTAAGAGGCTGGATTTGGATTCAGTGCACTAAAAATATTCTGAAAAGTATAATTTGTTTGTCCGCCACAAGGAATTTTTAGCTTTGTCGGTTTTTGTTATTCGTATCGCACTTTCAGATTTATACAAAAAAAATAAGCAATCACAAAACTGACTATCAACGCTAATTGAGAGTGAATAAACAGACGCTCTATTAAACCTTTTTTATTGGCAAATTAATAGTTCACCAGTCACAATATAACAAAATCCTAAGGATATTTTAAAAATGAATTTATATTTTTAGAACTAATTTAAAGCGAGCCAGTAAACTAAAGGCGAGTAAATGAATCAAAAAATTAATGAAGTTTCGGAATGCTACTATGTATTATTATTAAAAGCGATATTAGTTAAAACGACATAATCTTATTTTTAATGGACTGTGAATAAATTGGCCCTAATTCGGTTCACAAAATTAAATGAGGCCAATTTCATTTTTTTTTTTATTTTTAATTCTATATTTTTTTTAAGCCACGGATCGTGATGAATTTGTATCATGTGCGTAATGTTTAATTTACAGTTTTCACTCATAGAGTAAGAATGGGAGCATTGAAAATGACTTGCATTTGCTAGATAAAACAAAAACATAACTAATTGTTTGCACTTAAACAAAATTCCATTAATTATAATAATTAAGTTGAAGCAAGATATGTTATATAGAACTCCTTTTTTAACATAAATACGCATAAAAATAAATAATTCCATATGTTTTTGAATTTTGAAATTCTTGTAAAAGGAGCTGATGTTGACATTTGACAACCTATCGTGATGCAATAAGGTACATTATAATTATTTTAATTTGGTAAGCTTTTCATTTGTGAAAGCTACAAAAATAGTTGTAGGTAACTGATGGCTGAACACAAGACTGTAACTTCAAACAAAAGTGCTAAGCTTTGTGTCATACCATACATTTCTTGAAACAACTAAAACGTTATATTATATACAAGCTTCATCCACAGCTACTTACACCATTAGGCTTAACCATTTCCCAATGTGCTTGGAAGGTTGAAGTTGCAAGCGAATTAGGTACCTCTTCCTATCATTACTAATTTTTTGGCAAATTTCAGCCTGCCTGAATCTGTTATTCTACTTTTACTGACTAATGACTTTTTCTGACTTAATTGACTGCCTTACCTAACTGTAGCAAAAAGTTGAAATTTTCTCAATTTTATACTGCACCAAATTTTTGTTTGGCAATTAACATCTGCCAGTAACACTGGAACTTTTTCTTGTTGGTAATCGTCATTTAATCTTTTTTTCTGTGCGCCAAACCGGATTAAAGCACATTTGTTTTAATTTCATTTTCATATGGCTATGAGCGGGCTCGACTGTATAATGTTTTCTTCCTTTCGACTTCATCAATTGTACTAGCTATTTTCAACTTCAAGTTAACCTACTGCTATTGATAGCATAGATAAGAATAGTTTCTGCTGTTTGTTTCAGAACGTTCAGAGCTTTCAATAAGTGCACAGCTATGTTTGATTAACATAATCACTTTATTGCTGACGAGAGAAACAGAAGATTGAAATCCTTCAGTAAAATATAAAGTAAGGAGCGATTTTATCATTTATCTGTCCGATTGAGTGTCACAACAGCTTGTCTTTAATAATGATAATTCAAAAAGCATTAAATTTGAATTTTGCATTAGATTTCCAACTTTAAAGTTTGTGTAAAGAATATATGCCAACCAACGAATTTAAATTAATAATTTCTGAATAATTAAGTAAATTAGGTAGGTGAAAAAAAAAAACATTAACTAAAATTGTTTTAAATTTTTTCGAAGTTTTCAAAAATTTGTAGATATTTTTTTTTTTTTTTTTTTTGTGTAAATCTTGAGGGCAGTCTTTTTTAAACCTTAATCTGGAGGATCCGTTTAGAATTGTGTTACGAATTTATTTTATATAAATTCGTTTTGCTCTTGTTAAATTAATCAACAATTTTTTTTCGTAGGATCGTAGGAGGTTTAAGTCAATATGTGCGTGGGTTGTGTTTTACAATTTTGTATCAACTTTTCAATTTTATGCGCCAAATATCGAAACGACTATTAACTCAATGACAGTTTTAGATTGAATTTGTTCAACATTTTCCGATTAAGTTTGCATACAAATTTAAGTCATCCCTGCTTTAATTTTTTACCTCATAAAGATCTGATATATTTTGTTTGGGGCAAACCATCTTCAGAATTAGGTACAAGAACAGCCACATTTGTCTCTCATCTTCTTGTGACTATGCCTCTACTGTATATTACTTCTATTTTTCCAGTGGTACGAGCTACAAAATAGATTATAACATTGAAATCCAAGAAAAAATAAAGTTAGGAACGATTGTACCTGTCCGTTGCGGTGTCACAAAATGGTTGTTCTTTTTAATCATAATTCAAAAAGTACTAAATTTTAAATTTTCTATTATATCTACAACTATTTAATCCTCTACTAGGTATATGTAGAGAATATGCTACCAAGAATCTTAATAACAACTTTTGTACCACATACATTTTTCGATTTAAGTTTTGAAAAATTAAGTCAATTAGGGAGGTACAAAAACATTAACTCAAATTGATTTTCATTTTTTTTTAAGTTTTCATGCAATTGTAGATTGATTTTTTTTTTTCAATTAGGTTTACCGTTATTTTCATAACCAGTGCTCTAGCGAAATAGCCAGTTGCATTTCTCCCCTAAAACAATTCAACCGTAATACTCGTATTTCTAGGAATGCACATCAGTTTACCCTTGAGCCCAACTTCGGACGTACTGTTAAGTATAGAGATTATTTCTTTAGTCGCTCTACAAGAATGTGGAATGCTTTACCCGGCACTATCTTTCCCTGCCATTTTGATATTCAAAGGTTCAAAACCAATGTGCACCGGCATCTTCCTCTTAAATCCTTTCCTATTTTCCTAACGCTCGCACTGTGTTTAAACATTTTAAGGGTAGTAAGAACCCCTTTAGTGCGCGCTTTATTTTTAAAAAAAAAAAAAAGGTAATCTGTTGTGTCTGCCTTAATGAAGTATTTTAAAATCTTAATATCGGAGACTAGTTGGTTGCAGGACCCCAAAGGCGCCCATCGAACATAATTATGTTAGCCAGGGCTGAGCGCAAATATGTACATTTACAATTTAGTTTGTAATTTTTTTGTACAAAAGTTATTTTTTTTTTTTTGTAGAAAAGCTATTTTCTTTATGTAAAAAAGTTAGTTTTTTGTAAAAAAGTTAGTTTTTTGTAAAAAAGTTGATTTTTTTTTTTGTAAAAACGTTATTTTTTTTTGTAAAAAAGTTAATTTGTTTTTGTAAAAAAGATATTTCTTTTTTTGTAAAAAAGTTATTTTTTTTTTGGTAGAACAGTTACTTTTTTTTGTGAAAAAGCTATTTTAAATTTATTATTATTGTAAATTCTACTGTGGTAAATTTTGCATGTATCCCTTTAACCTCCGTTCCCCCCAACCTCTGTAAGCACGCACTGTGACTGTAAACAACACAACATATCAACCGAAAATTCGATACTGCTGTAGTTGTGCTCTGTAGTCTGCACTGCACCTGCCAATAAAAAACCTACAAACATGTAGATGTAGGTCATTATCTATGTCATCGTTTATTTTTCATTCTTTCATTCTCTACTTGCTTCTTTGCTAGCACAAGCAAATTCCACAAGCACGAAACATCGGTCTGAGACCGAGACTGCCTTTTAGGAACCCGAGTCGAGACTGTATATTTGGACCGAAACTTGGATACCGAAAGTCTCGTCCGTCTCGGTTGCCTCTAATGTTAATAAATTGAAAAAAAATCGATATTTTTTTTGATTTAACAAATAAGAAAACGTCAACAAAAATCCACGTTTTCAGAGAAGTCAGTCGAATGTGAACATCGTCATAATGGGGGACAAACTATATTTGTACGTATGGATAATACAAGTTGCGCTGAAATCGTATTTTCCGGAGAAAAATATAAAAAGCAACAAATTTAGGATTTTTTAGAGGTTTTTTTTAATCCATCGAAATCGTAGCCATCCTTCAATGGAATTCAACAATTGTTATTGGCTTCACAGATGGGTACATTTACTATATTTTGACATTATTATTTCTATAATTCCAACAATATTGCATTTAAAAAAGTAAATAAGAAATATTTGTAGATAAACATAGACCAAAACATATCCCAAGACGAGACCGAGAAGAGACCGCGACGAGACCGAAATGAGACCGAGACGAAAATACGAAACTGCAAATTTAAATTTTCTTGTGAAAAAGGTGAGACTGAAACCGAGACGAGACATAATTATACGAGACCGACCCGAGACCGAAACAGGACTGAAAATTTTCGATTTTAAAGAAACCGAAACAAGACTTACAAAAGTCTAACCTAGTCTCGTCTCGTAGCCAGCCCTAAGATCACCAATATACCTATTTCCTTGACAGCCGTATTGCTGGTCATCGGGAAGCTTTCGTTCTTCGAGATATTTCTTGAGCCAATAACCTTAGAAACTACAATTCGAATCACACCATGAGTTTTCTTTGGGTTTGATATATTTCCTTCATATAGTCGGGATACAATTTCTCATTCCATTAAAAATTAAATGAGTGATTGTAGACAATTATTGATCATTAGTGTCATACTTATGTTCTCTTATTTTTTTTAACTGAGGTCATTTTAATAAAGTTCTGATTTGTCAAGCGAGTTCTCATCCAAACATCAAACATGTTTGATTTCACTACAGTGATCAACAGTGTTGCCGAAAGTACTCCCATAGGAGTATTGTACTACTTTCAACACCTCCTTTCACATTAGTACTCCTATTTTTTTAAGGACCTAAAATATCTTACACTTCCAGCAAAGTGTAATGTCAACTTAAATAAATTTAATTCACTTTAACTTAATGCAAATTTGGCAGCACTAATCTTCAAAACTGTCGTCTAAAAGGGAATTTTCCTCTCTTGTTTTCTTTTTGTTTTTCGTTGGCTTCAAGCAATTAATGCTTGAAATATTGGAATTCCTTGTAAGAATAATTCAAAGTAAACTGGCAATATATTAGTGAAATTGAATTCCTTTGAGGCGGTAAAGGCAAAAAAAAGCTGTATATGTGCCTTGTGTTGCTGGAGGTTCTGAAACAATTAATAATTTATTTATTTATGTTTTGTTTTTTTTTTTTGTTTTACTGAATTTATTTTTTGATGATTTTTTTTAATAAAGTTAAAAAAAATAATTATGTCCACACTTATTTTTGAAGACCAAAAATGTCTGTACTAATATTTTTTTCTGCAGTACTACCTACTAATATTTTTCTACGGCAACACTGGTGATCAATATCTGCGCCGCAGTCTACGTCACTGTTGTGGAAGCATATAGTGACCAGTTAAAATTCTTGAAGAAATCATTAAGACCGTCTCAGTTGCCTTTATCATATTGCCAAACGGTCTATTTAGGAGTTTTTCCTTTAACTGGATTTTGTTGGTGCGAGGAATTTGCAAATACTCTCGAAATCAAATCCAATTAATTAGCAACTACAGATTTTATATATTTATTTTAATCAGAATTTTCGAACTGTTGGCAGTTTATTTTTATTCTTTCTTTTTATTTTTATTATTGCACGCCTAATTAGACTGACTCTCGTTTTCCACATCAGCAAAAGTTCTTCACTGAAATTCAACGCTACCTCCCCAGGTTATACGAGCATCCTAGTACTCTTCGCTATTTGAACTTAGCAACTTGACAAACAAAAAAATAAAAAAATTATAAAATATTTCTTAGACGCCTACGACCGCGCCCCTAGTGATTTAGTAGAGAATTGGATAAATATTATATTTAGGTTAATTTACAACGATATCCCAAAAGAAAACTCAGATTAGAATGTATTTCTCTAATAAAATTATGAGCTCCCTGTCCACCAGTTTAGCCCCTTCAAACTCAAGTGTTTTGGTTTATTTTTTTTTTTTAAATACTTTTCAACTTAAATTAAGGTACACTTTTCAAACAAATTAACCAAGTTGAAGTTGTAAACCCACCCGAAAGCAAAAGTACTCTCCAGAGAGGTAAAAAATTTCAAGTTGTTTTTTTGTTAATGTTGTTGTGTTTTTGTTTTGAGTTTTTTCTATTTGTACATTTATTTTTGTTTCACTTTTTTAACACTTGACACGCATCGCAAAACCTCTTAAAATTCATACAATAAAAAAAATAAGAAGAAAATACATAAAAACTTGATTTATGAGTTTAAAATCAGGAAATAATTGAAACAAAAAAAAAGGTTATTGAATCGAAAAAGGGGGTTTTGTTTGGATCAATTGACTGGCGATGTTGTTCTTGTCGTGGTGTCCGGTTTAACAAATCATAAAAACAAATATTTATTAATAGGTTACTGGGTGCTGTTTTATAAGCTGTATCTGATGTCTGATTTTATTAGGTATTATGTGTTTACAGTAAAACCCGTTTTAAATCATATTTAATTTTGATCACATAATATTTTGTATGCAGTTTGATTTAATACAAGCAAATAATATAAATGGGACAGTGAGTGAAAAATGGGGTTAGTTCTTAATACGAACAAATGTTGACTTTTTAAGGGAAATATAAAGGTTATAGTGTTTAAAGAAATCAATTTAAATTAGATTCTTGTCTAGTCACACACGTTAGTTCTGGTAAAGAAATTTTTTTTTTTAATAGAAAAATATTCATAACTTTTTTATTTATTGAAATACAGGAAAAAAATGTATGACAAAATAAATTATTCAACATTTTGAGCCCACCAAACGTGTATAAGAAAGTTTTTCAAATTTTTGGTTAAATATTCAGAGGTTCAAAGCCAATGTGCATCGGCATCACCTCTTTAATCCTTCCCTGTTTTCCTTACGCTCGCACTGCAGGTACTGTATAAAAAAAAAATTGTTTTTTCGTTGGCCTGTGACTTTTTAAATATTATCAATAACGAAAAAATGTTTAACATAAAATTAGGAAATTCTTTTCTACGCATTTTATGTTGTAAAATATTTTTTTTTTTGTAGGACTTATATGAACCGATATATTTAGTAAAAACTAAAATCCAAGATGCTGGCAAAACGCTAAATGTTGCGAATGCGAGAACTGAGATTTATCATCTTCGATCAAAAAAAAAATTTGGAGGTGGTATGAACTGCTGGGTCAGATTATTTTTTCTGATTTCTGATAAACGAGGCAATTATAAAAAAAAAATACTTTTTAGTAAAGTCCGACCACTTCCACGCTCAGTTTTCTCATCGAACAAGCTGATATTTGACAGATGAAGAGAAGATTTAAAGCTAAAAAACCAAAACACCGAAAATATACAAAAACATAATAAATAAATGTGTTATGATTTTTTAAATGATTGTGTAATATGGAGGTGTCGACCAAAATTAATGGTATTTCGGCACACTAACCATATTTATTGTTTATTTTTTTTTTTTTTTTTTTTTTTGTCAAAATTATATTTAATCAATTATAAAATAAATTGGTAGCTGAAAGGAATAGTTTTTTTTACGCTCGAAACCACGTTTCCGCAATTTTCTATACAAAATGTTAGGTAGACCACCTACTACATATAACATTAACCATTAATTATGGTAAATCTAATAAAGGTAGATATATAAATTCGATGCAAATATCCACTTTGAAAATCAATTCAACACCAGCCTATATCTACCAACATTTTTCGCACGAAACAAGCCCTCAAAAAAGTAAATAAAAATTAATTTAAAACAAACATGAAATTCTATTCATCATGCAAATTCAATCATAAACCTTTTTTATTATTATTATTTTTTTTTTGTTTGTTTTTGTTTTTATTTTCATCAATTTCGTTCAAACGTTCTTTTCATCTTCATTGCCATCCTACAACATTTTACGCCGCCACCAGCACCGCGCCGCTGCCGCCTCTTCACGCCGGCCGTTTTATCGTTTTGATGAAAATATCCTACAACATCACCAAAGGGGGCTTCACTGAAATTCAATTTTCAAATTTGTAAATTTTAATTATATTATTACTTGCTAATTACAAAATTAAAGGCAAGCTCCTCTTCACGCAAAAACCATCACAGAAGGCTGTATATTATACAAATATATATTAATATCAAACAAACTTGTTTATCTGCCATATCTATCACATCTATGAAATCTTCAGACTTTGTTCTCATAATTATGAAAACAACTCCTTGAATCTAAATAGATACCAACCACCAACTCGTATACACTCCGAATCACTTATTTCAGGATACATAAAAATAAGATGTATATGTATGTCAAGTTAGCACTACATTTGTGGGAATTCAAAAAAGTAAATATTTAGTCAATTGAAGCTTTTTAGTAATATGTATGTATACTATTTGTCGAAAAAAAAAGTTTGTAGCTCTACTATTTAAAAAAAAGTGGTATGTAGTGCTAACTTGATATCAGCTTGGCACTACACTTTCTGGAATTCCAAAAACTAAGTAAGTAGTTCGTTGAAGCTTTTTAATAGTAAATTAGTTGTGGAAAAAAAAAAATTCTAAAAATATTGTTGAGTACTATTTTTATTAAAAAAAAAAAAAAAAAAAAAAAATTTATGTATAATGCCAACTTGATATCAATTTGGCACTACGCTTTCTGGAATTCTAAAAACTAAGTACGCCGTTAATTCAATTAATTAAGTAGTAAATTAGTTGTGGAGAGAAAACAATTCTGCCGTACTTTTTTTTTTTAAATAAGGGTAGGTAGTGCTAACTTGACACTGATGAACTCAGCCTTTAAAAAAAGGAAATTCGAAAATGAAAACGTGCCATTATTTGTAGCTTTTTAGTAGTATGTATGTATATAAGTTGTGGAGAGAAAAAAAATCAAACAAAAATGTTGCCGTACTTTTTTTTTAAATAAGAGTAGGTAGTGCTAACTTGACACTGGTGAAGTCAGCCATTAAAAAAAGAAATTCGAAAATATTAATCTACAAACAGTGGCATGTTTACATTTTCGAATTTCCTTTTTTAATGGCTGAGTTCACCAGTGTTTTGGAATTTTTTTCTCTCCACAACTAATTTACTGCTAAAAAGCTACAAATAATGGCATGTTTACATTTTCGAATTTCCTTTTTTAATGGCTGAGATCACCAGTTCCAAGTTAGCACTACCTACCCTTATTTAAAAAAAAGTACGACAAACAGTTTTTTGGAATTTTTTTCTCTCCACAACTAATTTACTACTAAAAAGCTACAAATAATTGGCATGTAAACATTTTCGAATTTCCTTTTTTAATGGATGAGTTCACCAGTGTCAAGTTAGCACTACCTACTCTCATTTAAAAAAAAGTACGGCAAAAATTTTGTTGGAATTTTTTTCTTTCCACAACTAATTTACTACTAGGAAGCTTGAATTAACTGCGTACTTAGGTTTTAGAACTCCAGAAAGTGTAATGCCGAATTGATATCAAGTTAGCACTACATTCAATTTTTTTTTTTTTTAATAGTACAGCTACAAATTTTTTTTTTCCACAACTAGTTTACTACAAAAAAGCTACAACAAACTGCATATTTACTTTTTTGAATTTCCACATTAATGTAGTGCTAACTTGACACACATAAAAATAAGTGTTTTCTTTTTTTTTTTTTTTTCAAAATTCTTTGAACCGTTTTCGAGAAAATTAAAATTTTTCCTAACTGGTTTTCAAAAATTGGACTGGACTGTTGGCAAATAGAAAGCAGTGTTATTTTCGGACGAATTTTTAATCTGCAATGTTCTGATAGAATCAGGCAAAAGGCTAATCCCACGGTTTACAAGAGGCACAATAAACCAGGGAGGAGGCAATGTTTTGGTATGGGGATTTTTTCTAGTCAAAGAATCGGCCCAACTCATAACATAGATGGTAGAATGGATCGTTTTGTGTACGATGACGTCCTTCAAAACATCATCCTACCACACGCAGAAGTAGAAATGTCCTTAAAATGGACATTCCAATATGACATCGATCCAAAACATCCCGCTAAATTAGTGCCAAATTGGTTTTTGGAAAATAAAATCACGTTTTGAAGTGGCCGGCACAGTCACCTGACCTCATCCCCATAAAAAAAAACCTATGAAAGATTTAAGATCACCAGATTCAACGTGATAGCTGCAAAAAAAAGGATTTTCTTGTTGTTCGAATATAAATTGCTCGGAAGCATCCCCCAGGAATTCATAAAGAACTTGATTGAGTCAATGCCTCGTAGTTGTCACCACAAAATATTGGAAAACAACTACAGAATTTAATTACGTGCTTAAGTTTTGTCGCAGTTGCTTTTAATATTTTTTTTAAATTTTTTGTTGTATTTCCTTTACTGTGTAACTAATAGATTTTTTTTTATTTGCGATTGAGGAGCTAATGTATACCTACATTATCCAAATAAAATTCATTTAAATATATTCAAGCTTAGAAATGAACTTAAACAAATTGTAACCAAGTGAAAAGGAGTGCTATTGTTTTGTCCGACACTGTACATAAGTTAGCACTATTATTCAGATATGTCAGTATGAATTATTGTTAAATGCAACTGCAATTGCAACTAAAATCGCTACTCCTTGTTGCCAACAAAATATTTGAACCTGAGCCTGTCCTCTAAGAAACTACATATAACCGTTATAACACATTTTTCTATTTAATTTGATTCGATTTTGTTCAAGTTATCCCTTCCGGAAGGCATTTTTGCTCCTGGTTAACAAATTGCCAGATTTGGGTTCAATTGGTTGGGTATTTTCAGAGTCTTTAACATATTTACAAACATACAAACATCCATTTGTATATATAATAAGATTAAAAAAAATATATCAAAATTTTACTATTATAAAAAGCTAAAGTTCAAAATATAGGTAATGCCAAATTGTGCCCTGTATCCCTATATCTATACCTACATACTGATTATGCAAAAACCAAAAGTTATTCCACTATTAAATGTATACCTAATTATATAATATATATATGCTACTTCCCACAACTTAGGTAAATATGTACATATGTATATGGTTTTCAAGTGCACCAATGGAAGTTGGTAATGCGGGTCGACCCCAGACTAATTTTTTTTTTTTTTCAATATTTAACGCACTCAATTTTTTTATTTCCCCCCTCCCTCCTTCCAATTTACTGCCACCTGGAGGTTGAAATCGGAAACTATATACATAAATATACTATACCAGATTTGACGTAAGGTCTTATAAGGAACATTTTCTTGTCCTGTTTCTCCCAAAAAAAAAGATATCTCTTTAGAATGGATACGGAGTGTAGAGTAGTGTTAATAAAATAAAAAAAGTCTTTTTGCGCGGCACGTTCATCTACTAAAATATATGAATACGAAGAAACTTTTGATTAGTATGTTCGGTTATTAATTTCAATTTGAGTTTTGTTTGCTTATTTACAAGTATGCCACAACCATGTCGATTAGAGTGCCTGTACGGTAGATATATGCAAGTAGAGTATACCTTTGGAAATAGGAATATAACCTACATTTCATTGAGGAAAATTGTAAAAGCAATAAACATTTATCAAAGGTGACAACACCCTTCACGATTGCCACACGGAAGTGTAATAAAGTGTTTGTAGGAGTAGGTATACGAGCATATCAAAAAGCTCAATCAAACTTTGTCACTAAATTGATTGAAGTGGAATATTTTACTAGCATCCTTTTCATATGAATTTATTTATGTTATATTATTTACAGGTACTCGTACTATACCTACACTGGCACTGTAGGTATACAAAATTAATTTTATTTTTGTAAATATTCGAAGCCATAAAACTTGAAAATGATGCCAACGTGAAGTAAGAGTATAGAAATATTAATTCAATACAGTCCCAGGATCGGATTTACTTTTTTTCTTTTGGACTCTTTAAAAGATCGAGTATCGGGTTCAACTTAAAAACAGGATACTGATGATTAACATTTTAAGACATACGGAAATTCTAAAAGGGCACTCCAAACAACCTATTGCTTCAGATAAGGCTATAAACTTTTCTCGTCTGTCTTGGACAATTTAAGTATTATTATTCTTGGAAACTGAATGTCTTTTCAATAAAATCAAATTTGAAAAATCGTTTACCTTATCTCAGCAGGAGCTTCAATTTTTACTCAGAAAATAATATTATCTCTACTGACTTACGAGTACACCAAGTAAAAGTAAGCTCTACGTAAATAGCATGAAGCATCATAGATAGTTACTATCCTCAAAATTCACATGAGTTTTCATATTCCTTTGAATTTAAAAAGTACAAACAACTGTCCCCTGATTGATATTGCAGTTTTATATTTTTATGAAATACTGAATGAATATAGGCAAAGGTATGTAGATTATAGAATTCCTCATCCAATCCATGTGTTATAAGAAAGAACTCAACAGGTTTTAAAAGAAATTCATTCCTTTTTTGAAGAGTTTAAAACCATCTCCAATAGTTAAATCAACGGCAACCTTAAACTTTAAAATTATTGAAAAAAATAATGCTATTTGGATTATTATTATATGTATGTGGTAGGGATTAACTATTATCAAAGTCTCCAGCCCAAGCCAATGAGCTAAACACAGGAAGGGTGAGGGTAAAGGACCCTTTTTTTTAGTTTTTCGTTAATATATCTTGGATCACAAGACGTCACTTGTACTAATCCCTCTTCGAAAATTGATCTGATAGTACAATAATAAAAGGCATGACTCGATCGTACAAACTTGCTCTTGTAGTTAACAACTAGAATGTAGTAAGAAATTGTCGACTATAAAATGTTAAAAATAAGTTAAAATTAATATTTTGAATACTGATGAAAGATGAATTATTGACTTAAATTATTATTATACTTAAAAAGTGGATAAGATTAAAATCTTAATTTTCCCTCGGCTGCTTTTGCTCACCATGGATATGACAATGAAACAATCAAGTTACATTTGCTTTTCCCCTTACTATAAAATGATTTTTTCTTAGAATATACCCCAGAATCATGTCCTAAAATACTATTAAAGAATTAAGGGACATATAACAAAAAAGATAATAAAAATGTTTGATTTTTTTTTTTTCGTTTTTTGATTGTTTCGTCTAAGTCGTTTCGCATCTTGTTGTTTTATATTTCACTGTTTCACTTTTATTTCATTTGATTTCTTTTTGTTTCGACAATTTTCGTTTTATTTTTAAAGCATTTTGTTTTAATTTCATTTCGTCTTTCATTTTCGTTTTCGTTTATTTGGCGCGTTTTTGAAATAAACATAAATAGCCCAGTCAAATTAGACATTGATCCGGACAAAATTTTTAACAGATATATTTTTTAGTGGAAATGTTCAGAACAGGCTCCTTAATCAACTGTTAAAAGTTCCAAGCAATCCGCGTTGGCGTACGACCGCAATCTTGAAAAAATGCAGCCATCTTGCACTCTTTGTTTGTGGCTATATTTCTGGAACTTGTTGCCCTAAAAAGACCATTCAAATGTCAAATAGACAGGCTTAGATTGACAAAATCAGGGAAGTAAATACAAATTAGTTACTGGTATTGCATGGCTACTGTTTTGAATTAAATCAATTTAACAGAGTAAATTGCAGTGTATATTCGAAAAAAAAAATACCCATATCCCATAAATATATATTAAGAAGCTGAAATTTAGTGAACATATTCAGAACATACCAGCAATCATTTGTGGTAATAAGTTACCAAAAAATCCCTGTTGGTATTAGACCACCATAAAAAAAAGTACCATCATCTGAATTTGTCCGCTTTTTGCTATTCTGGCTATCTAATTGTTCTAAAAAGACCGTGCAAATGGACAGACCTTGACTTCAAAATCAGCGAAGCATACACAAAATTAAAAACAGGTGTTTTATGGCTACATTGTATTGAATGAAACTACTAAAAAAGAGAAAATAATTGCAGTGCAATGCAAAATCGAAAAAAATACCCATGTCCAGAAATATTTATTAAAAAGCTGAAATTTTGTGGACATGTTCAGAACAGTACCAATAAAAAAAAATCCCACATAAAAAAATGCTAGGAGCAGTTTTTTAAGTATATTAATTATGAAAAACAAAAATAAAGGAAGTCTATAGATCATATTATTATTAAAATAATAATAGAGAAAAATACAACGTTGGTCTAAAGAAGAAAAAATACGTTTGTTATGGGAAAAACCATCCATAGTACAGTACGATTTTACACGCATACAAAATACAACATCGCACGCTAAGTAGCTCTAAGCCCTATAAGAATCTAAAGTAGAATTCTGCTGTGGATGGAGACATAAAAGGGAACTCTAAAACACTTAATTTGCGCAAACATGTATTACAATCATTACCTCCGTATTGAACAATATCGTTTTCGTCGATGTCTTTTGGTCAATTAAAACAACCATGACCGGACATGCAGCTAAGACCACTTTGAAGGCAAAGACAGCAACGCTCGCATTAACATTCTCAGGCAGTACCGATCGGCACGTCGAACGCCTTTGACGTTTCACCTCCTGTGCGGTATAGACAAGTTAAAAAAAATCAAAGTAAGTAAAAGATCTCGCTCCCCTAATGGTGAAGACACCATGTCTTCCAATAGAAGAAGTCCAAAATATTGGATACCCCTACAAACTCATCCGGATTCGGAAAAAGACATTGAAATAGATGATGAAATTATCTCACCACCAATCTCTAACAAAAATCTAAAATTCCTTCCGTATGCGTTCTACAAAAAACTTGTGAAAATGTCCATAGTTTACTATCTGAATTGAAACTCGATTCTTATAGCCTTAAAAAAATGTCTATTGGCATTAAATTAAATTGTGAAAATCTTCCTACATATGAAATAGTGTGTGAAGAATTAAAAACAAAAAATTGGCAATTTTATACTCATGATCTGCCATCAGAAAGGTCATTCAAAGTCATGTTGTATGGTTTGCATGAACTTAGTACAACTGGACTAAAAAAAGAACTTATATCCATAGGGCTTAAATGTCAAAATATAAAACTAATTAAAAACAAGTACGATCAATTTATTGATGTATTTTATTTAGTGTATTTAGATATTGGTTCAGTAAGATTAAGTGATCTTAAAAAGAATTGCCGCTCAATTTTTAAAACACAAGTTCGATGGGATTTTGCTCGAAGACAACGAAATAAAATAACTCAGTGCTACAATTGCCAAATGTATGGCCACGGAGAAAAAAATTGTCATATTAAAACACACTGTGTTAATTGTTCTGAGAACCATGACACAAAAGACTGTAAATCGTTGAATATTAAATGTGCTAATTGTATGGAAACTCATACTGATCCCGTTTGCATAAGTCGGAAGAGTTTTTTTTGAAATTAAAGAAAAACTATCTGCAAGAAATAAATCAGGTACGTTCACCAAGCGAATTTATAATGAACCAAATTCATACATCACAAACACCGATGACTTCCCGGCTCTTGAGCCTCACAAGAGCAACGTGTCTTCATCAGCAGCAGCAGCGAATACAACTAATTCCACCAGAAATGACAATTCAAATTGTTGGGCAACCAACGCACAGTGGTCAAAAACAGCATTCTACCTGGACAAAACTGGTTTTTGATTCAAATCGACTTGTTGAAAGGTACTTATTGAAGATAAATTAGATAACAAAAAATTACACAATTTGTAAGCATGTTTTTCGTCAAGATGGCGAAAAAATACAATAATTACCTTTTATTTGAATAAAAAAAATGCTTTTATTCAATGATAAACTTAAATTGTATGGTAGTTGATTGTCTAATATAAATATTTAACAAATTTAGTCTGAATTAGAAACATTGCTTAATACTTCCCAATCACCCTCATTATTTTCATCCACATCTTCATCTTCGTTTTCTTCAGCGTGCATATTTTCAGAAATCGACAGCAAGTCAGCTACATCAGGAGATAGAGTAGACATCTTCTTTTTGGGTGTTTCTCGGTAGAAGCTCACAACAGGGTCTGAGGAAATAAGCAGCATGTTCAACAAATCTTGCATGGTACTTACTCTGCTTACTTTGCGAGTATTGTGCTCTCGATAATATTTACAATATTTGTTCCTGGCTTCTTGTGCCTCTTCTGTCAATCGGCCAATTGGAACTATCGAGTTTTGAACCACGTCTGGCCCGTGAATTAAAATTTTGTGCACGGTCACAGACATGTAATTCCATGGGTAAAGTTTAACGTATAATTCTGCAGTTTTTGTACAGAAATTTCTGAACTTATCAACGTCAATTTCAAATCCACTAGAAATCGTGTGCAAAATTGTCGAAAAAGCCGAAATAAGATCTGCATTCAACCCCGTGATCGAAGCTGATTCGGAAGCATTTTAAAAAAAACGGCGAGCTGAATTTCCATCGTTAGTTGTGCCGCTTCCGGGCTTCGGTACATCCACTAGCAAACCCATAAGTCTACGGAACTTTTCTTGAACGCATTTTTTTTGTTCCCCTACAATTTGTTTTTCCTCCTCCGTTCTTGCTTGCCATTTTTGGATGGGAAGTTTGTATGATATGTGCAGGCAGCATTCAAAAAACCGTATCCATGCGTGGAGTGTGGATAGTCCAAACTCATATCTGTTTTCATCAACAGAGTTTTTTAGAATACTACCCACTGCAAGTTTATTCATCATTTTTGGCGTGGCTTTACATATATAACAAACTTGGGATGAGATTCCTGATATGGCGTTGCACACCTTTCCATCAACCATAGTTAAGAGCATTTTTTGATGAATTTTAAAACTATAACCATTTTTATTTACTATTGTTGGTTCTAAACAACCGATTTCTCTCTGCACGCTATCTTGAACTTCTCTTGAAAGTTGTGTTGTCTCCTTTTTAAACATAAGTTGTATGGACCTACAAAATCGTGTTGATGCTGGACTGGGATTATTCCACAAAGTGATGTTACCAATAACGGTACTTAGTTTAAGAGGGACTACCGAAGCTGCAAAAAGATCTGAGTCCGAGGCATTTTCATCTACAAACTTCTGCTTATAAAGTCCTTGACCAGAGCTTCCGTCGAAACCCCACTTGAAAATCATCTGAAGATCACCACCTGATATACCGGTCATAACATCAGAATTTACAACAACTATTATGCGTTGAATCGTTAAGATTGCAATTTCACTTCTCCTGAATTTTTTTTGCTTCCAATATCCGGTAGTAAGGTGGATAAATTGGAGCATTACGATCGTTAGCTTGTTTCCGCATCAACTGATAAGAATGCTTGGATTGTTTTGCATCTAACATAAATGCCAAAGCTTCGACAGGATGATATGGTTTTGGTTCAGACGCACTTGTTTTCAATAAATGTTTTATTCGTGTGGCCCTTCCAGGAGAACTTGTAGCTGTAATATTTATCAACATTGCTGCATCTTTTTTTCCCGAAGCACGTAAACTAGTTTCCGCAGCAAACAGCAATTCAGGAGCGTCAGTTTTATCAACTAAATGTTTCACGCGCCGTTTCTTAGTTCTCGTACCTGCATCTAAAAACTGCCTTCGCGGTCTGCCTACAGACTTACTGTTTAACGAAATAGACGCAGATTCAGATGTTATAACACCTCACACATAGGCAGTTCAATAAAACCGTTAAGCCATGATTGGTTATTTTTTTTTAAACACGCTGAATTTCTATGACATTCCGTCTATTTTTTAGCTACAAAGCCATCAAAACTCTTCAAAATGGTATTTATTTTAGTTTTTAGTAATATCAAATTTCTGCATTATAAAATTAATCAACGATTCAAATTTGTTTCCACGAGAACATTTCATCCATTCCTCAAACATTTCTTTTTTAGAAATTCGTTTCCGCTCTGAAAAAAAACGTTATAATTTTGTCAGACGCATAGGGACGCAAAAGATCTTTTACACTGGGTAAGCTTATTAATCAAGCAAACCAGAAACATCAAATTTAATTGAACGGCACTGGACGATCAAACTAACGCTCTCCAAAACTAAGCCCTTCTTTAAGGTTTTTTCACATACTAAAGAGCTTACCAAAATATTTCTTAACAAATATTCAAACAAGAATTTTCAAAATGTGATTTCAAATACATAATCCTCTTACAATTCATATTTTTTTAAAATTTGAGTCACTTATTTTAACTTTTCAGACGCAATTTACCTTGAAGGCTTAATTCTGTTTACTTTTTTTTTTCTTTAAAAGTTGTCACTTTGAACCCGCGTAGTACCGTTATTCTACCAGTGACGTTATAAATATTCTAAGGCATGGTGTATTGGGTTATTCTCAACCTGCTTGTGGGTTTTTTACTGCAGAGATGACTACTCTGCTTGGTCAATGTAACTCAAAAGTAGAACAATTCAATTGTATTCCACAATTAGCAATTAAGTATCTATATGCAGGGAAATGATGTTAAATACTAACTTGAATATAATATGTTGGAATGCTAGAGGCATTCGCCATAAAACTTTAGAATTTTTTGCTTTTTTAAGCAAGCATAATATTGATGTAGACCTTGTTAATGAAACATGGTTAGACAAAAATGTAAATATTTCTTATCAAGAATATAAATGCTATAGGTAAGACAGAGAGGAGAGAATGGAAGGCGGTGTTGCCGTGGTTATTAAGAGAACAATTAAACACAAATTACTACCAATTGTTGATACAAAGTTAATAGAGAATATTGGAATACCATTCGTTAATGGGCATTCAATTAAAATATTTTCTGTTTACTTTCCAGGAGGTAATACCTCAGAAAGAAAAAGATATGACGTAAGAAATGATTTGCGTAAACTTATCTAATTTAATGAAATTTTTTTGGTTGGAGGAGACCTTAACTGTAGACATAGGAATTGGGGATGTGTTAGGACCAACGCATGGGGTAATATTTTATTTAATTCAATTTTAATTAATTCAAGAGATCCGTTTAATATTTTGTATCCGCCTCATCCCACATGCATACCTCCTAACGATAGAACAAATCCTTCAACAATTGATCTCTTCTTAACAAATAGGCCTGAGCTTTTTAGTCAGCCTGTAACAATTAATGACTTAAGTTCGAAACATCTTCCGGTAATGTGCAGTGTGAATAATGCACCTGCGCTTAGTGACAATTAGGTTTATGACTTTAAAAATGCTAAGTGGAGCAAATTCAAAAGGTAATAAAATAAAAATCTTACCGTTAATAGACCCAAATCAAGTCTCCTGCGAGCAAATTGATGAAGCTGTAGGTAGTTTTACAACAGTAGCGTTTGAATGTGTAGCACAATCTGTTCAAAAAAAAAAGTTGTTTTGGAAATTCAAATTCACTTTCACCAACATTGTCGAACTTATAAAACTAAGGAATAGATATAGGTCACTATGGATTAGAACTCGAAATTATTATTATTTCACAGAAATTAAAGTTTTAAATAACATAATTAAATCATGTACTGCAGATCTTAGGAACAGATCGTGGAATTCAAAGCTTCACAATTTGGATACGGCCAGTGAGCCATTCTGGAATCTTATTAAAGTAATTAAAAAGAAGAACAGTCAGATCCCTGCGATTAAAACAGGTAACTCTGTTCTTTTGACAAACTTAGAAAAGGCATATGCCCTAGGAAACGAATTCAATGCTCATCATCTTGCAGCTAACAACATTATTAGCAGTAGCCACATTGAATCTGCTCTTTAACAATCAATGGCATTGATTAATTCGCAACAAATACAGGTTGATGATGACTTGATTTCAGTACAGGATGTAAGCACTGTCCTGGCATTTTTAAGGAACTCCAAGAGCCCTGGTTTTGATGGCTTGAAAAATGTAATTTTAAAAAATCTTCCCAAAACAGGTGTTAAATTTCTTCATGCACTTTTTACTGCTTGTTTTAAAAGAGGTTACTTCCCAAAACAATGGAAAACTGCCAAAATTATTCCAATTCAAAAACCTGGGAAAAGTCCTTCAATACCTAGCAGTTATAGACCCATCAGTTTACTCAGTTTTCTGAGCAAATGTCTAGAGAAGCTTGTCAAAAATAAAATTCTGATGCATTTAAATACGCATAATATCCTTCCACCAGAACAATTTGGCTTTCGAAGTAATCATAGCACAGTGCACCAGATACACCACATAACCAATGATATTCAGAGTAATCTTACAGTAGGAAAAAGTACTGGTATGGTTTTACTAGATGTCGAGAAAGCATTTGACACGGTATGGCACGAAGGGCTCCTACATAAACTGCTGGTCCTTGATTTTCCGCTGTTCGTAATAAAAGTAATGCATTCGTTTTTATCTGAAAGGACGTTTAGAGTCTCAGTAAATAATTCGTTTTCAGATCTGTATGAAATTGTTGCGGGTGTACCCCAAGGATCTGTTCTTGGTCCATTTTTATATAATATATACACCTATGATTTTCCGCGATTAACAGACTGTAAGCAGATGATACATGTTTGTATTCATCAGATTCGGTTAGCTTTAACATCGAAACCAACTTGCAATCTGAATATAGTGCAGTCGTATTTCAACGACTGGAAAACTAAAATTAATGCTGGTAAAACACAAGCTATCTTTTTCACAAGAAAAAGAAAAGCTTATCTTTTACCTCATAACATGCTTCAAATCAATGGTTTTTCAACAGAATGGAAGTCCAGGACTAAATATTTAGGAGTACATTTGGACAAAACATTAACTTTTGGTATTCATATACAGGAGACAATAAATAAGGTAAACTTAGCTATAAAAATGCTATACCCTTTCATCAACAGAAAATCTAAACTTAGTACCGAAAATAAGCTCATCATTTTTAAAGTCATCTTCCAGAGCATTATGTTATATGGCTCACCTGTTTGGGGTTATTGTGCTAAAAGCCATATACTTAAACTACAAAGAACTCAAAATAAAGTACTTAAGATGATGCTTAATCTGCCGTGGCATTATTCTACTGAAGATCTCCACGTATGGCCAACATCGAACAAATTTCATTCCGAATACAATATTTATTTAAACGATATAATCTGTCTTGTAGCTCATCTGAAAACTACTTAATCTCAAATCTGACTGTTTGTTAAATGTAAGCAAAAAATACAAAATACAAAAAAAAATACAAAAAAAACACAAAAAAATGGTTAAATGCTTTATATTATTAGTTATTTATTTATTCAAACACATATTTATTTATTTATTTATTTATTTATTTATTAATTTATTTATTTATTTATTTATTTATACATTAATTTATTTATTTATTTATTTATTCATTGATATATTTATTTATTTATTTTTTATTTCTTTATTATTATTTATTTATTTATTTATTACTTTTTATTTATTTGTCTACAATATACATATATATTTGTAATTTGTCACTACATATATATTTGTTTTTATATGTTTATATATTTATTTATTAATTGTTCCTGTTATATAAATGGATTAGCACTCATTTATTTTTTTTTTGTTTCATTTTGTTAATTTATTAAATTGTTAATTATTTATTTATTTCCATATGTATGTTTTCATTTGATGTTATAAAACCATGCATTGCATTTTAATTATAAAATTAAAAACCACGTATTTGAGATAAGTTCTTTTTGGTGCTTTGCAGCCTCCCATTCTCTCCATTCTCGGATAACATTATTTAACAATTTAAAGAAGGTTTTTTCTTGTAGCTTTTCCTTCGATTTTTCATTGCTATATTTATGTGATAATTGAAATAAATATGCTATTTTTTTCAGTAGTAAGGTAGAGTTATACCATATCTCTGTAAATTGTGCAATATTGTTTAAAGTAAGAAAAAATTTAATTAATCTCAGCTACAATAAAAATAAATTTCAATTTCAACATTCGCAGTTGCATGATATAATTTTTAGAATATTCTCTGGAGCAGGAACAGCTGTAGAAGGGACTGCTATTAAGAGTCTTTTCTTTAACGCCCATCCCCACAGCATGTCCATTTTATATTTGAATGATATTTCTAGGACAAAAATATTTCTTAGGTATAGCCAAAAGCCGACAAATATAAATGATGGTACTCTTTTATAAATGGCAGTTTAACCACAAAAGGGATTTTTTGGAAACTTACACATATGATTATTGAAACATGTCCTCTTAATTTCAGCTTATTCTTATTTATGGGACATTCTTAATTTTTTTCGAATTTGCACTGCAATTTACTCTGTTAAATTCATTTAATTCAAAACAGTAGCCATGCAATACCTGTAACTAATTTTTATTTAATTCAATTGTCAATCTAAGCTTGTCCATTTGACATTTGAATGATCTTTTTAGGGCAACAAGTTCCAGAGATATAGCCATAAACAAAGAGCGCAAGATGGCTGCATTTTTTCAAGATTGTGGTCGTACGCCAACGCAGATTGCTTGGGACTTTTAACAGATGATTAAGGACACTGTTCTGAACATTTCCATAAAAAAATATACCTGTAAAAAAAATTGTCCGGGTAAGGGCTTTTTTTTGTCTAATTTGACTGGGCTAAAATAGTTGCAACAAAGACGAAACAATAACTGGCGAAATAAAAAAACGAAACAATAGGGACCTGTTCTTATTATTGAACACAAAAAAACAAAATTCACCCATGCATTTTTGTGAGAATGGTCACATTGGTATTTTTTTTAAATATGTTTGGTATAACTCGAAAACCAAACCAAATTTTAGAATTTTAGTTAAATGATTTTTTGTTGGAATTTACATTTTCTATTCGGACAGTTTACAAAATTTATAGAACAATTTAAGCAGGAAAAAATAATAAAAACCGCACTAAAAAAGCCAAAAAATCATTGATTTTAATTTTTTTTACTAAACTGCTCATAGCTATTTTTGTGCAAAGATAGACCATAGATGACGCATGACATACTCAATTGAAAAAAACAGAAGCCTTTAATATAATGGATCGAAAAAGATGTTTTGTTAAAAGTTGACGGAAATATGCCCACTGTACCCCACTACTTCTGGTAAAACAACGACACAAGTGCAGACATTCAATTTTCTTCTGTTAACTATACAAAACGTCTCAAAAAAGGGTTTTATTGCCAATTGAACAAAGTCCCAGTAGAAATTATTCTCTCCACGGAGCAGAAGTGTCTTCGTACCGTTACACTGTTTTAAATTAAATGTTTTGTAGATTTTTTGTCTTACCTGTCAGTTATAAATTGTAATACGTATCTTCAAAAAACATTACTTTGATTTGTAAGACAACGTCTTAACTGTGAACTTCGCCTTTTTTTGTTTGATTTTACTTAGTTTTCGATTGAGCAAAAACGTAAGTGCTAGTTATGGCAGTTTTATATTGAAATTTTGAACTATTTTAAATTTCGTTTTCTGAAGAATCGACATTTTTGCACTTTAGTTCCTTGTTCCACCGGAGCGATATAATAATATTTTTTATTTTTGCTCTTAAGCCTAAATATTTTAAGCATGTGTTTTTGATGTAAAAAAAAAACATTTAATTTTGAATTCAATATTTTAAGTTTAAAATTTTGAAAAAAAAAAAATTGTTTCAAATTGTTTTTTCTACAAAATTTTGAGTTTTTCAAAAACTTTCTCTAAGACGACTTATTTAAAAATAAAATAATAGAAGGAATTTCTGGCCCTTAGCAAATATAAGATGGCATTGTTGATGTTACTATTGTTTTTACTTGCGATATACGTAGTGCCAAAAAAAATCGAGATAATAATTTTCCCTAACATTACGATTATAGAGAACGCGAAAAAAGTAGATATCGCAATTCTGTCTGTCCTCGCCCCGCTGGGGGGATTTTCTTCAAACTTGATATATAGTGTTTTTTGACTAATATGCCCAGACGTTTTTTTAATTTTTTTTAGGACCAAAAATAACGTGTATGACAGATACAATTTTTTTCGCCAAAAATAATAAAGAATATAGTTTTTGATTTTCTCGAAACCAGTTAAGTTCAAATTTTTATTTTTTAACAACTTATAAAAAGTATAAACATTGTGAACCAAAATTAAAAAAAAAAAATTAAATTAAAATTAAAAAAAAAATTAATTTTTTTTTTTTTTTAAAACCAAATATTTCGAAAACGACTTGGTCAATATTGTGAAAACTAGGTGTAAGATAGTTTTTTTTATTATTTTGTAGTATATGTACTTGAAAAAATCATCTTTCTAAATTCAAAAATAACGGTACCTTTCATACAAATATTGAAAAACCGTTAAGAAAAAAATTGTTTTTCTCGAAAAGGGCTCCAAGAATTTTGATAAAAAGATGTGCATTTATTATTTAAGGTATGGTCAATATTTTGATGAAAACAATTTAGAACCGATTTTTTGTTTTCAAATTTCTCGTTGACGGCTGCTCCGATTTCAACCAACATTTTTATACAAAATTTTCCAAAAAAATAATTTTTGGATTTTTAAAAAAAATATTGATTTTTTTTTGTGTTAAATTGTATTTTATTACTATATTTAACTAAATGTTGGCATTCCAGTTTTATTTTTGAAAATAAGGGAAAAATTTTATATATAAAAAAAAATAATTTTTAAGAAATCTGCTCCAACGATTTTTTAATTTTTTCATAAATTCATATTAATCAAACAAATCACATGACATACTTTTTTTTAAGCTCTATCTGTTTTAGCTATTACAAAACAAATTTATAGGGATTTTTAGTAATAATCTATATTTTAAATAGTTTTTCAAACTTTAGTGTTATAGAACCACTACACATGCACATTGTCAATTTTAAGCTCCGTTCAAGTTGTTAGATACGAGAGGAAGTTTGTGCGATCAAGTCGTGCCCATTTTTAATATGTGTTTTTGCTTTAAGTCCATTTTTTTAGAAAACTGTCTCAAACAACTTTTACCATCTAGCTTTCTGTCACACCTAATATGCGAATCACCCAGGTAGGTATGTTGGACATACATGTGCACAAAACAAACATACCTACTAAATATTATTATTAATATTCCTCATTTTGATGTACGGCATTTAACCCATTTATATTAGAGCTGAAAATACACTTTCATCTTTAAACTTTTGCTAATAGTAGCTAGATTTAAAATTATTGTTAATGTTGATAACAAACAAATAAAAGAAAGAGAAAAAGAAAGGATACAGCAACTTGACGCAACCGGCATCAAAGATCTTTTAAGTAAAATTCAACATAAATACTTACACGAATATAATGAAGCTTGCATGTTGTTAATTTCAATTAACAAGCGACGAAATAAAACCAACTTATATAGTGACAGAAAAATACATTGGCATCATATTTGGTAAATGTATACTACACTCTTAGTCCAGTCATTTGGGCGGAAAAAAGGGGTTAGCCTGGATAGTTTTGGAGTAGTTTTAGAAACTTTTCATTTTTATAGATTTCGCACCCTGCCGCTAACGCCGCCATTCAAGGTTAAATGTCGAAAATATCGGTTTTTCGCATATAACTCCGAAACGGTAAATGCTATCGAAAAAAATTTCATACAGAACTTGTAGATTTTGCGATTCCGAAGAAGTTATGACAATTTATTTCCTACGACTCACCGTTAACAAGATATCGACATTTCAAAAAACGTAAAATGTCAAAAAATTAACGTTTTTCACGTATAACTCCTAAACGGTTCATATTTTTGAAAACATCTGAATGCAATGTACATTATGCAACAAATTATTATTTTTTTCTTACATACAACCGTTTTAAAGATATAATTATTTTAAAAGTTTGACAAAAATTCTAAATTTCTGGTGTTGCGCGTTTTACTCTTAAATGACGAAGTTGTCGAAAATACACCTAGACTCAATTTGTAGAGCATAATATTCTCTAGAAAATAGGGTTCACACTTTTTTCCAGGCAAGTCATCTCGAAATCTCGTAAGCTATTGACCTACTTAAATGTTGTAAGAAACTTTTTTGTACTTATTCACGTTATGTTTTTTTCTCTATTTATGTATTCATAATCATATAATATTCATAACTTCATATTCTAGACAATATTTTTTTTTTTATTTAAAAATCCTGTTTTCGAAATTTGACCATTTTTGAAGTCGCAATATCTTGCAACTGATGTGTTATACGTAAAGAAGTATCATAATATTTCTTCTAGAGAATATTAATATCTACAAAATACGTTCAAAATAGTTTATATCAAATTCGTCATTTAGAGAAAAGGGCTAAGAACCGGTATTTCGGATTTTTGTGATTTCTTGAAATAATGATCTAATACAAACTATGTCTGCTAGAAAAAAATTGTTTAAAAAAAAAAAAAAAAAAAAAAAAAAATTTTTAAATTTTGACAATACAATTTGTCGATAAAACGTGCCGTTTCAAAGATATATGCAAAAAACAATTTTGTTGACCTTTGACGCTATTTAAGTACCAATAATATCTTGCGACTTATGGCTTGCCTAGAAAAAAGTGTCAACACTATTTTCTAGATTTTTTTTTTCAAAGTCAAAAAATTGTCAAAATTCGCGTATCAAACGTGGTTTCACCGACTTAAAAATATTTCTTTTGGCTCTTTAAGGACGCTTATAATAAAAAAACACAAGTGACTGCCCCTTAAAATTTAAGAGTATGCCTTTTTTATTCGATAAATGGCTGAAAACCCCAAAAAAATTGGTTGTTTTTAAGCTTTTCTCGATTTTAAAGGCCTACACGGTTTCGGTAACGAGCATGTTAGACACGTCTTAGAAGTAATTTCGTGTGCTGGACTCAAATCCGTCATCCATTTTCCGCTATCGGCCCTAGTTTTTGAGATCTTACAGTCTAAAAATGTAATATAACCACTTTTTCCCCAATTTTGAAATTTTGTAAAAATTCGAAATGCTTTTTTCAAAAAGAATGCACCGATTTATCAAAGTACTGCACTATAACTCATGTTCATGGATGACTCGGCACATTTTTTTTTTTTTTGAAAAAAAGACATTTTGAATTTTTACAAAATCTCAAAAATAGGGAAAAAATGGTTATATTCCATTTTCAGACTGTAAGATCTCAAAAACTAGAGCCGATAGCGAAAAATGGATGCCGGATTTGAGTCCAGCACACGAGATTACTTACACGAGTCTTACTTGCTCGTTACCGAAACCGTGTAGGCCTTTAAAAGCTTAAAAAAAAAAAACAATTGTTTGGGGGTTTTTAGCCATTTATCGAGGGCCTGGTTTTTTAAATTTTAAGGAGTAACTTGAGCTATTTTATTATAAGCATCCTTAGAGAGGCAAAAGAAACCTTTTTAAGTCTGAAACCACGTTTGATACGCGAATTTCTTGATCATTTTTTGACTTTGAAAAAAAGCGGGGTCCGAAGTACTATTTTTAAAAATTTTCGGGACGTAGAAATACTTGTGTGGACATCCTCTACAAGATCCACGATACCCGTTTTGAATATCTGACAACAAAATTTAAGAGACACCCGTAAGCCCCCCCCCCCCCCCCACTCGAAAAGTTTTAAAAATTAACTCACCTAAAATTCCAAAAAAAAAAAATTCAAAATAACTTTTTGAAAACGTAAACATAATATACATTTTCAAAAAGTTATTTTGTTTTTTAATATGCCGTTTTCACTGGGCCAATTGAGGTAATTTCGTTGCAAATTTCCAAATGAGATCCAAATTACTTCTTTTTCCATACAAAATCACATTTCAAAATGAGGTAATTTCAACTTCATTTGCACGAAATAAGGTTGGAAATTAGGTGAAAGCATCCAGCGGGAATCAGTTTCAAAAGCTCTTGAAAGGTTTTGTATGAAAATATCAATACAATAAACTCAATAACACTAAACAGAAAGAGAAAACAACAAAAATAAACGGCTAACTGCCATTCCATGCCATGAAATGAAATGTCAAATGAAATAAGTAAAATTGATAATGAAAACACTTTTTTCCAAATTTCGAAATTACCTCATTTCGGCTGTAATGAAAACGTAGTATAAGACAGCCCATTGAACATTTTAAAAATTGCCTTACATAAAATTAAAACAACAATTTTTCAAAATAACTTTTTGAAAATGTATACAAAGTATTTTTTTAAAAATTCACTTTGTATATATTTTCATAAAGTTATTTCGAACACAATTTCATAATAATTAAGTGTTTTGAGATTTAGTTCCTTCAAAAACTTTTTTTTTTTTTTTTTTTTTTTCAAAAAATTGGGCGTTCATTTAGGACTTAGCTCATAAGGAAAAATGTCCCACTATTGGGGCTTAGTCATTATCATTTTGGGACTAAGTGCATATTGTATTGGGGTTTAGTTCCTGTAAAATAATGGGAATAAGTTCATAACGAGCAAAATCCTAATTTTGGAGGTTAGTTCATTTCGGCCAGTGGGAGTTAATTCTTTTGGGAGTAAGTTCGTAGAGCCTATATTTGGACCGACATTTAAATTTAAAAATCCAATTTCAGTTAAATATATTTATTTTCTTCTGTACATGTTCAAATTAGGTCCATCAAGCTGCGTCGTCCACAACGGAAATTCCAAATTCTAATGATGCAGGAATTAAGAGCTTTTTTGGAGCTAATTCAGTACCCTAATCCGGGCGGAGCACTAAAATGCCTTCCCACTGAAACCCGTGGACGACCCAGCTTGACGTCAAGCTCCGCCGTCCACACCTTTACAATACAAAAATTAAAAATTCTAATGATGCACGAATTAAGAGCTTTTTTAGAGCTCATACAATACCCCAATTCGGGCAGAGCACCTAAATGCCTTCCCACTGAAACGCGTGGACGACGCAGCTTGACGTCAAACTGCGTCGTCCACACCTATAAATACAAACAAATTCAAAATTCTAATGATGCAGGAATTAAGAGCTTTTTTAGAGCTCCTACATTATCGCAATCTTAAATTTAGTATTCGACGATTTCACCTTGAAAATAGGTACCGAATGTGCTATAAATTGGAGACTTGCTGTATTTGACAAAAGAAAAAAAAAATCTAAATAGACGTAGAATTAGGTCATTTGAAAATATATCAAATTTTGTCTATCTACTCCCACTGGTTTGGTTTTAACAGGGTAAAACCTTTTTTTTTTTTGATGACGTCACTCTTCCCTTGCTGTGTCCACCACAACGATAATGAAAAATATAATCAAGCAGATCCTTAGCGTTTGGTCATTGTGAAGCAACTTAAATAAAATGTGCTCTTAAAAAACTGTATTTTAACATTTCCACACACATTTCCAGTTTATACGTGCAACAACTTTTTTTTAAATATCATAATTTATGAATTTAACCATATTATTTTTGAATTTTTCTTCTAAAACTATGCAACACTATTTTTTCAATTCAAATTAAGCTCTATGAAAATGGATACCTTCATACATTGTACATGTACATTACATACATAATGTACATTAATTATTTGTTTGGTGGTAAACTTTTTTTTCTGTTGTTGTATTTAACATGCTATATATTTTGTAGTCGAAAATAAAAATAATTTTGAATTTTTTATTTGGGTTGTTTTATTTTTTGTTGCTGAAGTCAAGAGTTTTGGGAGCGATAAGATATTCGATTCCCAGCGGTGAACTGTGTGGGTACGGTGGTGGGAATCGATCCAACAAAAACTCTTGTCACTGTGCCACGTAAGTTATTTCATACAGATAGGCCGTTAAGTATTTCTAAACAGCGATTTGAGTAAAAGAGTTTAAGAACCAAACATAACATAATGTATGTAGAGCTAGAGGTACATACGAGTCTTAGTTCTTGCTTTCCAATGGGCCTTATTACCACTTAAAAAACGGTTCCTTTTATTTTTGGGAAAAAACGTTCGCGGGGATTAGTTCCGTGGGCGCAATTGAACTGCGCCGTTTATTATGCGTTTTCATTTAATTTCAAAAATGTATGTTAGATTTTCCAATATGAATTATTGAAATAATCTTTTTTTTATAAGTATTAATATTAATGTATAAAGGTTTCTTCTCCTGCATGTATCAAAATATTTTGAAAAAACTCAACTAACAATTCATCTTCTTTTAGCTTAAAAATATTGATGTGCCGCAGGTTTCACTTAATATAAAGCTTCGGTACGGCCTTCGGCGGAATTAAATTTGTTATACATGTAACGAGCTGGATAACTGCTTCTTTAAAGCCGAATAAAAATAAGAAAATGAAGACTTACCGAGTTTGCGAGCTGTCACTCGAATAGGCTTCTAAAATTGATATAACAGAAGATGATTGAAGATGTCACTTTAAAAAGGCTGCATATAAGTTGCTGCCTTTAAAAGTTTTCTGTAACCATTTTCAATAAGCTTTATTGAATACTTCGATACGGCTTGTTAAGTCTTACTAAAGAATCATAAAAGAATGGCCACGTTCGGGTGGTAGGCAGACATATGGTATCTACTTTAGCATCTGATACGTTTTCAAACCACCAAAACCGTGTATGTAACCAAACCAAACGAAAACCAAGAAAATAAACAGGTGAGTTATCAGCTGTTAGTATGAAGTATCTCTCCCAAATCAACGCAAAAGCAGAGAGGAACATTCGCTGACAGCAGTTTTGTTTTTTTTTTTTTTTGTTGTTTAGCATTATTTATTTGTCATTTATTTGTATGATTGTGAATGATTCGCCCTGTATAGCAAATGTTCCGCGTTGGTTTGGGAGAGCCTTAATCTAAACAGATTCGAACATTTTTGGGATAGCCTTAGATATCTTTTTGATATCAGCTGTTTCGTTCGTCGGCTGGTTTTTTCTTTAGGCATTACAACAACACGAACAAATCTAGATACCATTGGCGACGTACCCGAACGCGGCCAATATGTCAATCTATAATAAAGAAGCTCGAATTTGTATAAGTCATTTTAAAGAAGCTTTTTAAAAAAACTTTATTCACATTTATAATTATTTATGTATATTGAATAAATTGAACACGTAGAGAGAAAGATAATTCATTTTACTTGATTTGTCTTTTTGAGCATTCGGAAAGCTACTTTTCGTTGGTTTAAGACATAAGCTTCAATGCACGATAAACAGAAACGAGGTTTATGTTCATCAGATAAACATAACATTCGGCGTTTTCGTATATCTGGGTATTTATGTGACGTCACGGTCAGCTTTTATGTTTTTGTTCTATTTAAAGTGGAGACCATAATTAATTTAAGTATTTAAATAAATTGTTTTTAAATTCTTAATACGCATTTTAAAAATAGAAAAAATTAGAATAACAATCAAATAAAGTTAATTATTTTTCTTTTCTCCGAACATAAGCAGATGATTGTAACGTAACACCCCTAATGAGCATACCTTGTTTCTCTTAATCGTGCTTAAGTGGCCGTGTTTTTTTGATTGAAATTATCAAAAATATGCATTATTACTTAGTTAATTTTAAGACTATTGATATTAATTTAAGACTATTGAAATGAAAATGGAGCAAGGGGACTGCTAAACAAATCGTTTAGGTAAATTTGTTTCCTCACGCGAAATGTATAAAAGAGTTAAAGAAATCTTGTTCATGTGTGAAAATTTTTATAGAAGCTCGGATTTATTAAAAGAAAATTTAAAGTTTTAAAAAAGGAAAAGGCTGATTAAGTTTTTGCATCTTCCAAATTATATCTAAGATGGCTGAGTGGTTAGAGTGATTTACTGTCACGTAGGAGTTCCCGTAAAAATATAATTTATGTTTTATAATTGTTTCCAATACTATAATTAATAAATAATTGAATTTGATACTTGATTTCAGATAAAATGCAGTAAAAATCACACTAAAAAATAAAAATTAAAATTTATCTTTCTTTTTTTTTTATTTATTTTTGTTCACCTTCTATAAGACTTGTATTTCACTTTTATACAACCATGTCCGAAGCTACCTGTCAAGTTGAAGTGTCATTCAAATTTCCAATATCGCTCGTTAAAACTTCGTATCGGCTTCTTTAGGCTTTTATACAATCTGCTACTTTTAAAAGATCTGCGAATAAGTTTATAAGAAGATTTTCCGAAATCACGTATACAAGCTATATTATCTTGTATAAAATTCTCCTTTTTATGCTTAAGTAAACTTTACAAATGTCTAATGGAACTTCTAAAGCCTATTCGTTCAATCGCTTAGGCTCTAGCTTGATGTACATCAGGACGTGCGCCGCACATATACGCACCTGCACAGCCCACCAGACAAGTATTATAAAGCAAGTACAAAAATCTATAACAAAACAAGTGCATCGGTGATAATCGAAATAACCAATACAAAGTAACCACCCCAAACAAAAATGCGACAATATTATTCTCATGTTTGACTACAAAATAAAAACGACCAAAGCCGGAAATTCGTAGGTAGAACTTTTTAGTTTGTAAAACACCACATCGGACTTTCATTCGGATATTCAACCAATTTTCTTTTCTCCCTCTACTCAAAATAATCAATTTTTAAAACTAAAATGACTTTGTAGGCGAAACTTAATTTGAATTGAAAAAATAGTGTTGCATAGTTTAAGAAGAAAAATTCAAAAATAATATGGTTATATTAAATTCATAAATTATGATATTTAAAAAAAAGTTGTTGCACGTATAAACTGGAAATGTGTGTGGAAATGTTAAAATACAGTTTTTTAAGAGCACATTTTATTTAAGTTGCTTCACAATGACCTAGCGCTAAGGATCTGCTTGATTATATTTTTCATTATCGTTGTGGTGGACACAGCAAGGGAAGAGTGACGTCATCAAAAAAAAAAGGGTTTTACCCTGTTAAAACCAAACCAGTGGGAGTAGATAGACAAAACTTGATATATTTTCAAATGACCTAATTCTACGTCTATTTAGATTTTTGTTTCTATTGTCAAATACAGCAAGTCTCCAATTTATAGCACATTCGGTACCTATTTGCAAGGTGAAATCGTGGAATACTAAATTTAAGATTGCGATAATGTAGGAGCTCTAAAAAGGCTCTTAATTCCTGCATCATTAGAATTTTGAATTTTTGTATTTTAAAGGTGTGCACGACACAGCTTGACGTCAAGCTGGGTCGTCCACGGGTTTCAGTGGAAAGGCATTTTAGTGCTCCGTCCGGATAAGGGTACTTAATTAGCTCCAAAAAAGCTCTTAATTCCTGCATCATTAACATTTGGAATTTCCGTTATGGACGACGCAGCTTGACGGACCTGTTCAAATTATATAGGGGACAAATTATATTTTGACGTATCGAACATATTTCGTTCCAATAATCAATAGGTTTTCCGGTCTGGAAATCTTATTTTTCGGAGACGAGACCGGGACGAGACTGCAAATTCAACTTTTCTCGCGAACAAGGCGAGACTGAGACTGAGACCGAAAGTAGACTTAATTATACGAGACCTGCACGAGACCTACACGAAACCTACACGAGACCTACACGAGACCGAGACGAGACTGAAAATTATCGATTTTTACGAGACCGAGTCGAGACTTACAAAAGTCTTGCCGAGTCTCGTCTCGTGGCCAGACCTAATAAAAACCAACTATTCTCACTTGAAATTTTCGAAATATATTTTTTTCATTTATATTTGACATTTATTTGGCAGTAATTTAGATTGAAATTTTAGTAGGTTCAAGGAAGTGAGAAGGTGAAAAAGCAATTTATTTATGTAATTACCTTGCATGTGTCTAATAATCGACATTAGTGTGTGAATATTATTAGTAAAACCCATAAGTAGACATAGGCATAGCTAAATAATTTCAGGAATTTCAAAATTCAAATGCGGTTCTGATTTGACTGATGCATCGTATATAGTACCAGGCATGCATAATGTCTGTCAGTAATTGGCTCGGAGTGAATAGCTGCATACACTACACACTTAACCCCATACTCTTATAGCAAAAGCATCAAATCACGCTGATTACTAAAACAAAAAAGAAGACAATCAGGGTTTTAATTGATAAATAAACTCTTATGTTGCTCGTTTTTTTTTTAATTCCATTAAAAATTGTCCTGTCATGCACCTAATAGCTTAATGTTTATAAGAGCAACAAGAAATCTATTTTTAAAAGCAACGCATAGAGCTGTTGCTGTTCCTCGCTGAATGAAATAGAATGAATGTAAAAAAAAAAAAAAAAAAACACCATTAAGTCCAATCTAAGTCAAAGTATCACCCTCCAAGGAGACATTAAGGACTTAAAGAAAAAGTTTCTAAACAAAATAATAAAAAAAACACAGAAGAAGGGAGAAAAACTGACAGTCAAATAGGGTATGTATGTGCATAATAAAGAACAGCCACAGGGACGAATAATTTCATTAAAGAGTATTCAAAAGTTATACTTAACGACACTTAACGGTGCGCATAAAATGTAACAGTGCCAAATATTGTTAAGTGAAATTTCATTTTTATTAAAACAGCTTTTTAAACTTTATAGAGTATATTTCAAAAAACATAAAATTTTGTTTTTATATTTTTGGTTGTTGTTTTTGTGTTCTCCCCTCTGCAATCAAAATATGGAGGGGAGTTTTACAATCTTCATTATTGTTATGGCATACTGGATTTTGATTTCATTTTGATTATATTCATCGGAATTTGAAACGGGGCGGGCGTCCCCGTCACGGCGAAAAGCATATCTATTTATCAAAGGAAATACAAACTTTTTTTTTAATTCGAATGGGTTTGGAAACAGGGTTGAAATGATGACAATATAAAATATTAATGAATGGTTTAATTTAGGGTTTACCTTTGAAGCCTTTTAAACTGAAAGGCATTCAATTAAGATATCTTACAACATTTAATAAATAAAAAAAAAATAAAAATGGAAGTTAATTTTGGGGAAATAACAAAATATGAATCATTAAGTGACTGGTTTTGCTTCATTATAATTTTTGTGGAATTTAATAAATTCTCTTAAATAACCTTAAATGAGCATACAGCTAAATACTCCATTATTTGTTTAATAAAAATGAAAAATTGTTGTTTTATGTATATAATAATCACCCCAATTACATAATCCGATAAATGGTCTGCGGATGGCTTCCGCAAATTTTGTTCAGTTTTTTCTATTAGAACCCGCTGTAAGAAATTGCAGGAATGTCGGCAACGTAGTTTGAAAAGCTCATCTGCATTCCATATAACTTTAGACAGTTCAAATCCGCACCAAAGTCGTTGCGGATCGACTGAACTCCCAAGGAATAAAATTTTGCGGATTCTGTAATCAACATGAATGTTAATATTTCAGCTTATAGTTTCATTCGCTTTGTTTGATACTTACTTTACTTTAGATGGCGCTCACAGCCCAGGATGAGCTTTGGCCCCAGCTATCAAGCCCCTCCAGCCAGCTCTATCCCTAGCTAGCCGCTTCCAGTTGCGAATACTGAGTTTTTTGATGTCGTGCTCCACTTGTGTGCGCCACCTGTTACGGGTTCTTCTTCTGCTGCGTTCACCATCGGGGTTGGATTCGAAGGTGTGTTGCTGTCCATACTCTCCACGTGCCCCAGCCATCTCAGCCGCTGTATTTTCAGCTTTTTGACAAGGTCAACGTCGCTATATACCCCGTATAGCTCGTCGTTGAATCTTCTCCTCCACACTCCTTCGATACACACCAGATCGAAAATCACACGGAGAATATTCCTCTCAAAGCTACCTAGCAGACTTTCATTCGATTTTTTCAGTGTACATGCTTCTGTCCCATGAGCAGGACCGGGATGATTATGGTCTTGTATAAAGTCCCCTTGATTCTCTGAGAGAGGACCTTACTACTTAAATACCTTCTTAGACCGAAGAAACAGCGGTTGGCAAGAGTAATTCTTCGTTTGATCTCTGCACTGTTGTCATTTATCGAGGTAATAGTGGATCCCAGGCAGACAAAGTCCTTGACAATTTCGAAGTTATAGCTGTCCACCGTGATATTTTGCCTGAGTCGACGATGTTGAGATTCCTCTCTCGACGACAGCATATACTTCGTCTTGTCCTCATTAACAACCAATCCCATTTTCCGATTCAATGCCAGCAAATGCGCCTGTCACAGCTTTCTACCGACAATGTCTATGTCGTCTGCATACGCAAGCAGTTAAACGGACTCTTGATAAATTACACCGCTGCTTTTGACTTTTGCATTGCCTACAATTGCTTCAAAAACGATAGGTTGCATTATAACGCGTCGCCTTGCCTCAATACTTTCTCAACATCAAAGGATTCGGTGGTGTTCTTACCGATTTTGACCGAGCAGAGATTTCTCCATCTTCATCCTCCACAAGCCGATGAGTTTGGCAAAGATACCGAGATATAACATGGCTCTGTGTCCCTTTTCACGCTATCACGTCCCTTTTCACGCTATCATACGCGACATTAAAATCGATAAAGAGGTGGTGTGTAACTATCTGTAGAATTCCTGGGGTTTTTCTAAAACCTGTCGGAGTGTGAACATTTGATGGACGGTTGACTTGCCTGGCCACACCACACTGATAGGGGTCGATAAGATCGTTGACAAAAGGTTTTAAGCGGTCACACAGGATAGCCAACAAGATTTTATAAGCGACGTTTAGGAGACTAATTCCTCTGGTAGTTGGCGCATTTCAGAGTATCTCCTTTTTTATAGATGGGGCACACTATACCGAGGTTCCATATATAGGTTATACATTCCTCCGACCAAATTTTGCAGATGAGTTAGTGTATGCTCCTTACCAATTCACCTCCCGCTGATTTAAATAGTTCGGCTGGTAGGCCATCCGCACCATCAGCCTTGTACGACTTAAATTTGGATATCGCCAGCCGCACTTCGGCTAGCTCGGGTGGACGGAACCGTTGGCCATCATCGTCCAAGTTGAATGGAATGGTGTTCTGCCTTTTAGCGGTATCTTAGCTGTCTTCGCTGTTAAGCAATCTAGAGAAGTGTTCTTTCCAGATCCTCAGCACTGACTGTGTATTCTACCATATGCTCATCTCGGCAGGCTTCCGTTGTAGCTTTGTATCCTTGGGTGGATCGTTTCACCCTCTGATAAAATTTTCGAACATCTCCCCTGCCGCTACAACCCTCAATAGACTCGACCACCCACTCCTCGTACTCACTTTTTTTCCTCCTGAGAAGTCGGCGTTCCTCTTTTCTTTTCAGCCTGTAGAGCTCCCGGGCTACTCTCTCAGTTCGATTCTGCAGCATTGCCTGGTAGGCCTCGTCCTTAGCTGCATGCGCCAGCCGGCACTCTTCATCCAACCAGGGATTTCGTTGTGGTCGCCTAGTGAAACCCAGCACATCAGAGGCGGCACTTCTGATGGCTTGTTGATAGTGTTTCCACTGGTCCTCTGCATTTGATGCTTATGGCGGACTTCCTGAGAGATTAAGACTTAGGTGGTCAGCTAAAGTTCTGACGGTCTCTTGCGATTTAAGCTTCTCTACATCGTACCTTTTCACAGCATCTGCCCTGCGTTGGGGCGTGCGTAGTCTAGCTACCACCAGGTAGTGATCCGAGTCAATGTTGGCCTCTCGGAACGTTCGGACGTCTAAGATACTGGAAGCACGTCTCGCGTCTATCACAACGTGCTCGATTTGGTTGACAGTTTGTTAATCTTGGGACCGTCAAGTCTCCTTGTGTATATTGAGGTGTGGCAAACAGGTGCTTGAGATGTTGCCATTCACAGCCCCCCCCCCCCCACCACAAAGTCGGCCAGCCTGTATACGATGCCGGAAGTTCCGTCGTGAATGGTGTGTCCTCCGACTATCGAACCAAAGATGCCCTCCTTACCGAATATTGCGTTGAAGTCACCAAGAATGATCTCCACGTCGTACTTCGGCCATATAACATATGTTGTCTCCAGGAGATCGTAGAATGCTTCTTTGGTTGAATGCTTCTCTGTTCATGGGGGCGCGAACACAGATCAGCGTAATGTTCTTAAATTTTCCTTTCATGCGGATTGTCACAGGCGCTCGCCTACACTTCGGAAGTCCAAGACTAATTGCCTAGGTCTTCCCCTTATCACGAAACCGCAACCAAAAATCCAAAGCAAAGTTTTTTTACGTGGTAGGGAAGTTACCCCGACGCACAACCCTCGACCTGGACGGCCAGACACTTAGTATAACTCCAAGGGTAGGGAGCCGGATAAACCGCTCCCTATAGGCCTGAGCTAGGCCTGAATATGTCGTAGTAGCCCATATAGGTGTTCCCTTAGTCCTGTGTGCCAGGAGGAGAATTGTAATAGTCTATTAAGTCAAAACACATCTTAATTGGAAAATCCCTATCAAGACAATTATAACTGTAGCCAAGGGTCTCGAGGCGACAAGGAAGACTGATAATTCCGAAAGAGCAAGCCCAGCACGGTTGCCAAAGATTTTCTAGTCTAGATGACTGATGGGAACACCGTGCAAAGTGCGGTCTTACAGTATTAAAACCTTCCGTTTCTTAGACAAAGACACCCCCAAAAAAGTCGCGAAGAAAATAGTACGTTTCCGAAATAATTCTATACCTTTTTACCAAAAACCCTCTTATAGCAATCATATCCTGAAACCGGAAAGCAATTCATCAGAACTATTATTTTTACAAAAAAAAAAATTTATGTTCAAAACATCAATATTAGATGAAACATGACTGCAATGTGATTGCAAGTAGTGACTACTATGTTTTGTGTATTGTATATATGTATATCTATTGATTACGAATTAAATTCCCCTTAGATCAAATAATATGAATTCTTATACAATTTTCTCGAGGACCACCAAACTTGTTATTCAAAACTGAAGAAAGTCATACTCAATATTGTCCGCATTTTATCCTCTTGACCTACATACATAGAATACCAGATACCACATCACTAACACGACCAGCTTCGAATTTCCAAATAAATCCCAGTACAATCGAGTACTATAAACGCAGAATAAAAATATCTTGCTCAAAATAAGTCCACCTACCAAATATATTGAAGCAAAAACATCGACGACGTAGGAAGGTAGAAATATAAAAAAAAAACATGTCCCAGGCCAATATTATAACTATGACAATAAGGTACACGGTACGTAGGTACCTTAAATATTATAGTCAAACGGAGCAAAACCAAAAAAAGTACAAGTTGAGTGGTATTCAACCAAACATAAACCCTTAACCATAGCCAAGTCACAAAAAGTATAAATAAACTTGACATGATTTGAAACGTGCCACTACACATTTTTGTGAGATACATGTCACAGATGCAATTCAGAGATTTGTTATGAACTCTCTGTTAGAGATAACGCTTGGGGCATGACGAAAAAAAAGTGATTTTATCGATACTTTAATCTTTTCTTTTAACTTATTTTTAACTCCGATAGCAATTAAAAGGCGAGTCTTGGTTTCGTGCAAAAATAAATAAATTTTTAATCTTTTAATAAAGTTCTAAGTATTTTGAGAATCTTCGGAGCGGTTTTTGGTTTGGTTAATAAATTGGCAAAACTGTTTATAGTGATAGTCAATTTGGCAAGTGCCAGATGATTTGCGCTTACTATTTTGTCAATTTATTTATATTTATATCATTTCATTTTATAGCCTACTAACCATTATATCCGTATGTTCAATGAAGCTGTTCTATCGAAAATGTGCATTAAAAATTGAGCAACATTCAACCCAGACATTGTGTGGTATGCGGTGCGCCTATAATAGATAAAACCCATATAATATGAAATAATATGTTAGTGTGGAACTTAAGTTTACTTAAAACACAAAATTCGCTTTAATTAATCCATGCGTTTCTGAGAGAATGGTCACACTGGTAATTTTTCAATATTGTCGGTATAACTCGAAAACTGAGCCGAATTTGTGAAATTAACTTATGAAACTTTTTGTAGGAAATTAGATTTTCTATCAAAATTGGTGGTTTAAAAAGTTTTATAGAAAATTTAAGCAGGGCAATTTGTCAAAAACTGACCAAAAAAAAAACCAAAAATCACTGATATTAATTTTTTTTACTAAATTGATCATAACTTTTTTTGAAGCAAAGGTTTGCACGAGATATATCAGAATGAAACAAAGAAGATGCTCAAGACTTTAATATGACAGATCAAACAAAAATTTTAGATGCAAATTGGCGAAAATATATCCTATTAAAATTATCCTTTTTTTATATATTTTTGTACTTTTGGCTCGTAAGCATCTTTTTGACTTGCAATTCGTTGATACTATATGGCAAGTTTCCCATTCTTGAAATAATTTTAGGTAGAGATTTTGATCAAATTTGTCATTACGATAATAGAGGATTCGAAAATAGTGGGTCCCGCAGTTTTATCTGTCCATCTGTCAATTTGTTACACCTAGGCCTACGTACTGAACGGGTAGATCGATTTCTATAAAACTTAGTACTTTCTGTTTTTAATGTAAGTTTTATATGTTTAATTGAAATTTTTGTTTTTGGGCCAAAAATAGTGGTAGCTTGCATAGAACCATTTCTTGCATTTCCGTCTTTCGAGCTACCCGTTTTTAAAGTCTAAAAAGTTATGAGCAATTTAGTAAAAAAAATTAAAATCAGTAATTTTCCGATTTTTTTTAGGTCAGTTTTTGACAAATTGCCCTGCTTAAATTTTTTTATTAAATTTTTTAAACTACCAATTTTGATAGAAAATCTAATTTCCTACAAAAATGTTCTTAAGTTTAATTCACAAATTCGGCTCAGTTTTCGAATTTTCGAGTGACCATTCTCTCAGAAACGCAAGGATGAATTTAAGCCAATTTTGTCTTTTAAGTAAGCTTAAGTTCCACACAAACATAATCAATAATAAAAACCCGTGAACGCAATATTGTTCCTTACTAAAAGGTCTATTCAATAGCCTATAAAGAGAAAATATTAAAAACAAGTTCAAATCACAATTTTGAATATTTTTGATTTAAAGCCAATTTTTCAATAGTCAGTTTATTCTTCAAATAATACAAAAAAAAATGTTTTTGTTGTTATAGTATTTATTCCTTTGGTCGTTTAACTGATGATTGAAAATCGGCTCTTAATATAAAAACTATATTTTCTATTTGTTTTTATTTCTTATTAAACAAAATTATTCATACGTTTAGAAGTAGCGCAATGCAAAATTATAACAAAATCAACCAAGCTAATTACGAGATATTTAGGAGTATCACAAGAAAAGGAATTCGTTTTCGACAAACCTTGACAGAACCGAACTCATCGTTTGGGAGCACGAGCTAAAACAAAAATTTTAATTTCTCCTCTAGGAATTCGCACCAAAAATGCTTCACACCAAATTTGAAGCAAATCCGTCAATTCTTATAGGCTCAAGCTTGATGAAGGTACGGGAAAGTCAGGACGGACAAGCACACAGACCAACGAATGTCATTCCGAAAATCACTTCTGGACTTTTCCGTCTTCGTAATGTTAGTTTTGATAAAAACGTCGAATTTTTTCTTGAGAAGAAACTAATACTTGCCTATGGAGCAAAATCAATATGTGCTGTACCACTGAATTCTGCGTCGCCAAATCTTTGTGTAACAAATTTCATTAATTTTCGTATAGAATTTGCGGGGGAAATCAACGAGTTAAGTCGTCAAAATTTTACCTGTCGATGACAAAGATTTACGGGCCGAATTGCGTCTTCCGTGAACGATAGCTCGTTCACGGAATGTGGTAGTATGTTCGTAAACGTAAGGCAAACGAAAGTTGGCATTATGTTATAAGTGAACGAGTGCGCGATCGTGTGCGTTCACTCGATTTGTCACCCGTCAATTCTGGAGTTCACAGAATTGTATTTTAGTTGAATTTATTTTTGAAGAATTTGAGTAAAAATTTCAATTTTGAATAAAAAATATATTTTAGAATTTGACAAATATATTTACATAATAATAATTATTTAAATGAAGTTCAACTTTGGCGACGACGCATTGCCTGGAAGCATTCAAAATTTGCAATGAAGATGCGTTTCCCATCATCAAATACTTCGCGATCAATTCTTTTCAACACTGCGTCCGCCGCCGCGCCGGCCGGACGGTCGTATCAAAACACACGTTTGGATCAGATCGACAATGTCTTAAGATAAGCTTAATTGTTTAGCTGTAGTGAACTTTATAATCGTGTAAAATATGCCCCCCCCCCACCCTCTTGTACAATAACTGCGCACGGGGCGTGTTCGATATACACTCCCTGTCACTTGTTTGAGGCCACTATTTTCAAAAAAGTTTTTTCTCGATAAATACCTTAAAGCAATATTTTTCCTGGAATTTTTTGATACGTGTGAGTAGGTATATATATTTTTTAATAAAAAGGATAATGTTAAAGAGTTAACCCGGAAAATTCATAAAAAATTCCCAAATTATGTGAATGGTATGCAAAAAATGGAGGCCATTCCAAAAATTGCTTGGCAAAAGCTAACATCGCCGATTTTTTTCAAACAAAAGTTTAAAATATTTAAGAAAGGTAAGAAAACTATATTTTATATTAAATTTCAAGTTAAAATGGGCTCTGAAAAAAAACGTCGACAGTAGCTGAAAGAGGATTAATAGATGTCTTAAAGGAACTGTGATTTTTAGGCCGAGAAAAAGCTAGGAGACCGAACAGAAGTAAGACCATTGTCAACAACTATTTAGCAGACACTGAAAACTATGGAAAAAAGGACGCATAGCTTAAGCAACAACAGTCCGATAAAAGCGACTCATTCAGCGGCTAGCTTCGAATTCCACACTATTAGAGCATAAAATAAGTACAAAAAGTGGGGTATCAGCCAGTATTTCGACGGTTTTAAGGATAATTAAAACCAGTGGTTACATCAAGAGTATGAAAATCAAAAAGTAACCGGTTATACGGCAGCTACATAAGGAACTACGGCTAAATTTCGCCAGGGAGCATGTTGCCTGTAGAAACGCATGGAAAAAGGTTGTCTTTTCAGGTGAAAAAAAGTTTAATCTTGACGGACCCGATGGTTACAACTTTTATTTTCACGATTAAAGAAGAGAAGAACTTATTTTGTCAAGACATCAGAGTCATACATCAGGTGTTATGGTGTGGGGAGCTATCACCTATTATGGAAAATTTGAATTGGAATTTATAACTACGACAATGAAAGGAAATAGTTACATATGCCTGCTGTAACGGGTATTTCCAAAGCTTAATAATATTCTGGAACCTCTACCTTCGATATTCTAACAATACAATACCCCCACCTATACTTCCTGGATGGCTAGTAGCTGCATTCAGTTGAAAAACGTTGGACTTTTACCATGGCCACCCTATTCACCGGACTCAAACATCATCGAAAACGTTTGGGCATGTCAATCTCGAAAAGTTTCTGATGCTGGTAGACAGTCTGGAGATAAGTACGTCTTGGTCGAAGCTAATTGCGATTCCTGGAGCCAGATTCCACTGGAATTTTCCAAAAAACTATGATTTTATTTCAAACCGTCTTATAGGGCTAATTTAAAAAAATGGCGGTCATACTCATTATTAATTGACAAAAATATAATACATTAAAGTTTAAAAACAAAAAAAAATAAACAATTTTATAGTTTTGTTCATTTTTTATAAGATTTTTCAAGTGGCCTCAATCAAGTGACGCATTTTTTATACTTCTTTTTGCAGCCCATTCTTATAATTTGTGAAATTCCTATGGAATTTCCAAGTTATCCCTTTAAATGTATACTTTTTTATTGCTAAATATATTTACCTACTCACAGGTATCAAAAATTTCCAGGAAAAATGTTTCCTACAGGTATTTATCGAGAAAAAACTGTTGTAAAAATAGTGGCCTCAAACAAGTGACAGGGAGTGTATATGCTTACTTCCAGTCTTGCTCTTATATACTTGACCGGCTAGCGTTATTGGTTGCATACGTAAAGGCTTGTACGTTGAACATGTTCACAATGTTTTCTACGTCTGTGAAGTTGGCAGGTCAACTTTTGCCCGCAATTTATCGAATAAAAATGCGACAAAAATGAAAATTAACTGGCTGAACACAATGAGGACCTAGCCGCATTTGCAATCGGTGCTGCAGTAATTGTCAAAATATTGAATAGTGTTCAGAATACACACAAATTCAATGTTGCGAACACATTGTGACGCAGCTGCTATCGCATCGCATTGCACAAGTTGGTCAACTGTTAATTTTTGCTGCTCGCTTTCACATTCTTAATAGGAAAAAAAAAATAATCTACTGCGCGGAAAAAATTATTTCTGTTTTCAATGTTTGTGTGTTGTACTTGATTATAGAAATATTTTTTTACCAAAAAAAAAAAAAAAATAGTGAATGAAATTAAAACCGAAGAATTAATTTTCATCGTATTTGGTCACTGGATCTCTACTCGTTCTTTATTATTATTTAGTTGGAGAGATTTCCTTATTTAAATTAAAAAATCAAAAATCTTTCGTCACTTGACCTCATTCTACCAACTTTGATGGAAATTGTAGTAGATTCAAGTATAAGTCTGGAGATTTTTTAGTGCGAAGGTTAAATAGTTTATTGTTAGGATTCTGTTTAAACTCTGCACGTTATTTTAACATTGCGACTTACTGATGACATTTGTATCTCATTATTAGTATGGCCAATTGTAGTCCAGCAAGAATAGACAAAAAAATTCCAAAGAAAGGAAAAAATTAGTTCGAGGCTGAAATTTGGTGTGATCATTGGTAATGGCTTCTTTATAAACTGATAGAGTTCCTCGTCAATCCGATGACCGCTAGATCATTTACAAGAGGTCAAAGGTCATGCAAATGTGTTTTTTGAAAATGACTTGAAAACGGGCATTTCATAGCATTTACCGTTAAAAAATTTTAGCAGTTCAAAGAATCACTCGGGTCTTAAATTCAATTAATTTTTGGTACCAAAATCGGTCATGAAGTTGTGTTTTTTTTTTAAGTAACTCAAAAACGGCTTAGCTTAGATGTTCGATGGCTATAAGGATCAGCGAAACAATATAAAAGCTTCCGAGCAGCTTCGTCAGTGTGCTTCAGCTCCTTCATCAGCAGATATTTTGTTTAATGCATTAATGACGGCGTCATCTTCCCAACTCGCTAATGCAAACAAAAAAAGTCGACTCATTGCTATGCTTTCTGAAAAGTTTAAGGCTGCTAACATCCTAGTAAGGCAAGCCAAAAATGATGCTGACGTTTTGATTATCGAAACGGCCATAATATTGTGCTGCCTGAGAAACGCACGAGTATCGTTGTAGGAGAGCATGTTAACTTAATAGCAATACTTATAGCACGGACTCCTGGAGACAAAAAGATTTACTTACAAAAACCAAGAAATGCTAAAATTGAATACAAATTATATTGTACTCAAATTTTAGCCACTTACCCAAAATGTCAGGCCCACGTCTTATTTTTGCATGCAGTTACTGGTTGAGATTCAACTTCTGCTCTCTACAACAAAGGCAAATTTTAGATAGATAGATATTTTGTTTATTTTCCAAATTTAAGTTTACAAAAAGTATTATTCATTTATTTTAAGACATGACTATAAAGGTCGTCTGCCCGAGTTAAACAAAATGTATAAGTATTGTAAGTGGTATGTTAAAAAGATTCTTCAATTATAGCTCTTCTATCTTTCGATGCTTGTTGACAATAGTTGTGCAATTTGTTCCAGTCAGCACCATTTAAAATCATTTTTATCTCTGGTTCCTCCAATTCTAGTTTCCCAAAAAATTTAATCCTGAACTCCTTTAAGACAGGACATCTTCCCAGGAAGTGATAAATGTTTTCCCTTTCACGCAGATTACAAATAGTACATAAGATTGTCAAATCTTCTCTGTGGGGTATAAAGTTGAAATCCATAATTTCTCCTCTGGCCTTAAAAACAGTGGATATTGTGTCGTTTGAGTATTTTTCATTAAAATAATTATTTTTGCAAAGCTTATGGTTTAAGCTAGCATATATTTCCCGATGGGTTGAAATTTGTGCTTTTTCAATGCTTTCCGCTCGTATTTTTTCATCCACCGCTATAATTAAGTTATCGAACTCTTCCTTCCATTGGTGGATATTATCCATAGTAATCCTTAAAGTGTGACCAGAGAACTCTGCGAGTGCTTTCCATTTTTCATAAAACAATATTTTCTTCTCTATCACATAACTTGCTATTCGTTTGGTCAACCTTTCTCCGTTCAGTACCATAGTTTCCGCAATGAAGTTTAAATGAAGTCGCAATGTTTCTATGAAAAACAACAAAGGCAAGTTAAAATTCTTCAAGCTTTTCAAAAAGATTGACGATCTATTAAAATATGCCGAAGTGTTTTCCAGAGGCAATTGCCCTCCCAAGATTATGTATGAAAACGGTATACGTCTACTTCTAGCATTTTACAAAGCCCCTACAAAAGAAGATCGTATCAATGCACTAAGATATTCCACATTCCAACATCTGCTGCTGCTCAACAACACCTTTATACAGTTTACTATCAAGTTCAAACTTGGCTGGGAAGAGATAGGGCGAATTCGTAATCGTCTGACTAACTTAGATCTGCAAAGTTTGTGTTCGTAAACAAAAATTGAAATCTGACTTTAGTAGTTCTTCAAAACAAATTACGTTCGTAAACATCAAAAGTACGCAGAAATCAAGTAGGCGTCGGCCAGTTTGTGCAGAAAAAAAAAAAAAATTCTGCAGAGAAAAATAATTGAAATTAAAACAGGAAAATATTTACATAGGTAGAGGGTGGGTCATCATTGGACCATTTTTCATCGAAAATGAGGCTGGGAACGACGTTTCCGTCAACAATGGTCGTTACAGAGCCATGTTAACCAACTTTTTTTTTACTAAAATTAAAGACATGGATTTGGACAACCTCCGGTTCATGCAGGATGGTTTGCCATGCCACACAACAGCCCATACCACAATCGATCGCACCAAATTTCAAAATCGTATTATCAGCCGTCTTTGCGATGTCAATTGGCCGCCTCGGAGCTGCGACTTGACCCCTTTGAACTTTTTTTTTTGTTGGGAACCGTAAAGGACCGATGTTATGCCAACAACAATTTTATTGCATTTTTAAAAAGAAACTTGTATTTGGCCCACCCTGTACATAGTAGTACATACATACATATATGTATATTTGTCTATCATATAGCATATTTTTTTCCAAATTTCACCCAAATTCCCTAAAATCACCTTTTACCGCGCGAAAATTTTATCTCAAAAAAATTTTTTTTTTTGTTTAATAATCTCGATTTTTATTAAATAAAATTTTTTGCGCTACGATGTTTACGAATAGAATTTTTTTCAAAAACAGCCGCCTGCTTACTTTCTGCGAGCAGAAGAAAAATAAAATCGATACGCAGAAGCTAAGCAGACATGCGGCAGATCTGTCGCAGATTTCTGCGATTACGAACTCGCCCATAGTACTAATCCTGACAGCTGGGGATGGGTATTGAGAAATATTGTTTTGGAGCCTATTACCAATCTGCTCCAACCAGCACCTGATGAACTTCTTAGAATAATATTTTGTAATTGTAGTAAAGGTTGCGGTTCTAATTGTAGATGTCGAAAAGCGGGGTTAAAATGTTCACTAGTTTGTGGGCAATGCCATGGACAGACATGTACAAACTAATGATGAGTAATTCCTTACTACGCCATAACAAAACAATTAGACTTTCAAACGTTGATTAGTATCTAATGTTGACTAAATTTTATTTGCAAAACTCAGTGGAATAGGCCTCCTGGGGATACCAGCTTAAAAAAAAACTCACCTGGGCACTTGACCCATTTGGTGGTGTGGCAGAAAGGGCAAAAAATGGCTAATTTCGCGATACTTGCGATTGTTTGAACTGCTATAACTTTTTAACGGTAAACGCCACGGGAAAAGATATGTGAACATTTTTGTGGGAAATTGCCTCAGCTACAAGCTACAGCTTGTTATTTTTTTTTCTAAACCGAACCGTTTTCAAGTTATTTTCAAAAAAGCTATTTTCATGACCTTTGACCCCTTGTAACTGAAATAGCGGTCCTCGGATCGATGAGGAAGTTTCTCAGTCTATAAAGAGTCCCATACCTAATTTCAGCCTCCAACTAATTTTTTCCTTGTAGAAAGCTAATTTTCCTGGACTATTGTCCAGGTCTTATTATGTGTTCAATCGTCAAAATTGTACCTGTTAGCGACGCACGCCAGTACATTCTGTCTTGTGTCAGTGAGCAACCACGAATAATTAAAGAAAATAAATGTATACAAATTACCTACTTTAAGTCTCATAAATCATAATCATTGCTCTTACGAATATAATTAAAATTTTCATACCAGACCAATTCTAAGTCGGTATTAAAAGAAATCCAATTGAATGTAAAACGAAAATCATTCATATGTACTAACATGTCATTGACCGACTAGCGTAATTGGAGTGATTGTTAACGTTGCGTAAGTTGTGGCTTGTGCTTTGGAACAGTCGTGTTGATGATGACGTTAAAAATTTACGTTGACTGTCTAATCGTTAACTTTACCTTATCTTTCAAAGTAGCTAGCACAAATCTAAATAAAAAAAGCCAATGCGTGCGACTAGATGGTGAACTGTAGTTTTATATTGCGGGGGTTTTTGAAATAGTATTGTTTTTTAATCTTGTTTTTTTTTTTTTTTAATTTTAACTTTAGACTCTTAAAAGGCATGTTGTTTCGAATTTAGTTGTGTTAGATGCTGCACGAGAGCTTAGTTGAACATTATCGCGTCTCTTGGGTCAAGGGGACAATAATAATAATAATTATTTTATTTTGTTTACTATGTTTCGTTTGTTGTTTTAATAAATGTGAGTAATCTACATGTGCATAACTACGGTTTACATACATAGATATATTTACAATTGTCTGCTGTTTAAATTTCGACATTACTGAAATGTTTTGTTGGTATGAAATGAATGTATTTGGTTGCGATAAGTGATACAAAAACAAGAAGACATAGGTGCGTACATACCTACATACCTACGAGTAGTGAAAGTTGTTGTTAATTCATAAATAATAATCATGAATGAAGCCACTTAGCCTTAGGTACATGTTTGTTTTTGCAACACGTGTTCTTTCAAACCACCTACATATTATATGTACACCTATAGGTAAGGTAGGTGTAAATGTAGGTATTATTATATTGATGATTTGACAAAACCCCGTGCTTATTCACGTTGATAGTTTGATTGTTTATTTTACAGATTTAATTGATTGATCATTTGAAAACGCAAATTTAATTGGCTTAACTAGTATGTTTTGATAACAAATAATAAAAAAAATCAATTTAAAAATTCAAAGGCTTTTGGAAAAAGGTTAAACAAAAATACAACAAAATTGAATGAATATCGACGCCACAGGTACATACGTGAGTAGAGATAAAAGTAATGATGAGTAACAAAGGCTATATCTATATCTATTTTTTTTTTTTTTTTTAAATTGATTTTATGGTGTTTTTCTCTGTCGGCATTTATTTGTGTAACTGATGTTTTTAAGGTTGTTTTTGTTGTTATAGTATAATCTTACTTTTTTCATTATTGTATTATGATGTATGTAAGAGTTATACACAGACCGAGAGCCCATAGCTATTTTTTGGTTTGAAAGATAGCAAAAATTCCTATTTTAAGATAGGTTCATATTATTTATATGCATATATGAAAGTCTTGCATGTCGGGGTCGGGGCCTTTGTAATTGAAAATGCATTTTTTTCTAAAAGCCCAGATACCTGGTGTAGAAACTTCAAAACAGAAAAAAAATGTGACATTTTTTCCATGCGAGTCATAAGTCGCAAGATATTGCTACTTCAATAGTGTCAATAAGTGTGATAATATTTCCCCTATGGAATATTAAAATCTGCAAAATAGGTATAAAATATTTTCCGAAAAATTAGTCATTTAAGAGTAAAGAGACAAAAACAGGTATTTTCGACTTTTGGTGTTTTTTTTAACTAATATCAGAAATATTATGGCTTCTGGAAAAAACTGTTAATGCATTCTTATATAAAATTATACAACGTACAAATTTTGTTAATGTAATTTTTCGATTAAGCTTACGGTTTAAAAGATATATGCGAAGAACCGGTTTTGTTGATAGTTGACGCTATTGAAGTAGCGTAATATCTTGCGACTTATGAGTCGTACGGGGTAGGAAGAAAAAAAATTGTCATAATTTTTTTTTAGTGGATGATATAATCTACAAGTTTTGCATGAAACACTTTTCGATAGCATTTACCGATTCCGAGTTTTATACAAAAACTGATATTTTCGACATTTAACCTTGGATACCTATTGACGCGCACACGATTTGGTAATGGAATTTCGCAACAGTATTTTGTATGCCAAAATAAAGCCAATTGCATTTAAAAACCTTCACTAGGATTTTTTTGGCGGAAAATTACAATTTGCCATATAGAATTCAACACCTTTTCTGTGGGGCCAAATGTCTGCAAGATGCAAAGATTGTAGCATCTATTGTGTCAAAGATTGTGGCTCTACGGAAAACATCTTGGACCCCATAGCCATGTTTAGAACACTCAGTCCTTTTTTAAATATGATTTTAAAGAACCTTTACTGCATTTTTGCATATGAATAGTATAGACTATCTTAAAATAGCAAGAATTTTTGCTATCGTTCACATACGTAGGTAGGTAGAAATGGCGGCTACAGGCAACCTAGCCCATAGCCCAATTAGCGCTAAAGTGCGCCGTTTTGATACTATAACTCGTTAGAACCATGGATGGAATTGAAAAGGAGATTGTGGGCATATCCTCAGCATATCGTCAATTTTTTTTTTGAATTTAGAAATGGATTGAAAGAATTTTGTTACTTGTGGATTGACTGAGTAGCTTAAAGCACAAACATCAGAAAGCGGATGACTCACTCAACCAGACCACCACCCGCATCATCCACAGATTGCCCAGCTAGGCAGTCTATTGGCTGGCGCCGGTGCGTCCACTGATCTGATCGAATGATCAAGCGGCCGCCATGCACCACGAACTCCCCCACCCGAACCCCAGTCCGCTATCTTGCGATCATAGGAAAACGATGAGAGGTGTGATGCAGAAGCAGCCGAAATTTGTCCTAGAGCCATTTCGTCGCGTTGAGGAAAGAGATCAAGTCTTTGATCTTTATTTCCGAAAGTTCGCTAATGTCGTCAGAAAATGCCCTTCCGAATGATTGTACTCTAGCTTTGGCCAGAGCGGGGCATTTGCAGAGGAAATGAAATACTGTTTCCTTTTCCTGCTGGTCCCCACAGCTCCGACAGTGAGTGCTGTGAGGTATGCCAAGCTTCGCTGCATGCTCTCCTATTGGCCAGTGTCCGCTACAGGTTGCGACGAACCTGTCTATGTCTTGTCTGGGTCTGCGTAATAGATCAATTGTTCGGGGTTTATTATAGGTGGGCCAGATCTTCCTAGATATAATACAGTTTGATAAACTATATCACCTGCGGTTTGATTCAGTAAGAAAAATTGAGAAAATATTGCCCTTCACAACTCCAAGCGGAATGTAGACTCTTTCCGCAAGTGAGCCATGAAGGGCTGATCCTTGCCTGTCCAGCTCGTCAGCCCGTTCATTGCCCCCAGTGCCACTGTGACCCGGAACCCAGATAAGAGTGACATCGAGGTCAGTGTTGAGACTCGCAAGCACATCCTGGCATTGCTGGACCAATTTGAAGGATGAAGTAGCTGAATTAATGGCTTTAACAATCGCCTGACTCTCTGTAGCTGCATTACGCTTCTGGTTTGTATCTTCTTTTAGTAACTTGCAGGCTTCCCTAATTGCCAGTAATTCAGCTTGGTTCGTTCACATACCCGTCGCGTCGTTTGGATTTTGTTTGTCTACTTTATGTAATGATTTGATGCAATGATTGTAATGCATATATATAATGGTCTTAGGTTTGTTTTAATATTGGTGTAATTGTGGTTGTTTTCTATTAAATGTAAGGCGAATGTTGATCTGGTGTTTGGTTTAGGTTTTTATTCTTAAAATCTTTCGCTGAAAGTTCTTCCTGTTTGTCCTATGTTGATCTTGTTACAATCGTTGCCATTTAGTTTCTAAACTCCAGAGCATGTTTCTATTTCATTATTTATTTTGTGTTTTAATACACTCCGCTCCACTTGAATAGAAACAAACTTTTTGTTTACTATCTGAGCGTGTAGCGATTTGGTAAATTTATAAATTCACCTTTTTTTTTTAGTTCCTATAAGAGGGATCTAATGCGAATAAAACTGCCGAGACACAATAATTCAGAAAAAAACCATTAGGTTATTTTTTACCACTTTTCTAATTACTTCATTTAAAACACTGTTTTTTTTTGCGCCACTTGAATAGAAACATTCTGTTAAATAAGGAAACAAATTGAAAAAGTGCAATAAAATTGGGTAGTTTTCTATATGTAATCATATTTTAATATGTTTGCTACCACCTTTACTTGAAATAACTTGAAAAACCCAGTTGGAGACTGAATAATGCAGTTATTTTATATAATTTAAAGAAATTGCACTTCATGCTTCTTTGATTGCAGCTGTAAGTGATTCTTTGTCCTCTTATTGTCGGTCAGAATCGTACACTCTACGAACCATCCACCCCTTGCGTTTTCGATAATATTTAGGTCCGGGGATACGGTGGCCATTGAAGTAAGGTAACATTTTTATCGGATACCCAACTGTTAATGATCCTTGCGTTGAGGATTGGCACGTTTTCTTGTTGAAATGTCCATGGTATTGGTCCAAGGACATCATTAAACTTAGGGAAAGCTTCTTGCAATATTTCCTTGAAGGAGTTTGTCGTCATTTTCAATGTGGGAAAGTCCAGATTAATTGTTTAAAACCAGGAAATCGCACCTCACGCCATTATACCGCCTTCTCTGCTATGGTGGTGCTCCAGAAATCTGGGTTCCTTCCTCATAACATGAAAATAGTAATGATACCCGTCCGGGCCATCAAAATTGATTTTATTTTATGAAGTAATTACAAAAATGGTAAAAAATAACCTAATGGTATTTTCCTGAATTATTCTGTCCCTGCAGTTTTATTCGCAATAGATCTCTCTTTTAGGAACTGAAACCAAAAGGTGAATTTTTAACCTTACCAAAGCGCTACACGCTCTGATAGTAAACAAAAAGTTTGTTTCTATTTAAGTGGATCGGAGTGTATGTTTTGTATATTGTTATTAGTTTTGAAAGGAAAATTGATTTTTAGTTTTTTAAATACGTATAATAATGTTTGGGGGAGTATGTTGGTATATGTTATTGATGAACATATATTTGTCATTTGGTATATAGACCATGCTTCAGGTATGATTGTCCTATTATTTTGGCTCAACCTATACACTCCAGTGCTTTGATGCATTTATGTCAACCATTCTTTATTTTCCATTAAACTGTTTGATAATGCTACTTGTTATATTTTTTTCATTGCTAAATTTTGAAATGCTGTAATTTGGAAACCATTCGGTCTACAGAGATGGTTTCGGGCTTAAATTGGAGGAAAGAAGGTTAGTTCGAAATCGTAGAACAATGTTTTTATTTAAAATTACTTAGCCAATAACTGAAAAAAACGCGAGGTCGAAAACTCAGGTTATTAACTGGGCCAATATCCTGAACAACTCAGCAAAAAAATCAGAAATACCAGATTTGACGCATGCGTGAATGTATATAGTTTCTATACTACTACATAATATCGCAAATAAAAAGTGTGTATACATTTTTTACTTGCGATATACCTAGTTTAGGGCAATTTTAGGATTCGTGCAAAAAAAAAAATCGAGATAATAATTTTCCCTAACATTACACGTCTGTCCGTCTGTCTGTACCTCGACCTGCAGCCTAAACGGCTGAAGCGATTTTCTTCCAAATTTGAACTTAAGGTTCTTATGTGATTCCCTAGAGGGGAAATTGAATTTTTTTTTAGCTCAAAAAATAATGGTAACTGTCATTCAACCAATATACAAAAATTGGTTAATTTCAAAAACGGCTCTAACGATTTTCAAAAAAAAAATACGAGGTACTAAAATTACTAAAATTAATAATTTGGTAAAAAAAAATTGTATAATGGTTATTAACGGTACCTGTCATATAAATGATTATTTGGTTTTCAAATTTCTGGTTAACTACTACACCGATTTCAACCAACATTTTCAAAAAAAATAATTTTTGGATTTTTAAAAAAATATTGAAATTTTTGTTCGAAAATACAATATCTTGAAAGGGGGCCAATGAATTTTTTTTTTGAATTTTGTGAAGAATTGTATTTTATTAAATACTAAAAGTTGACATACCAAATTTTATTTTAAAAAATGTTCAAGATTTTTTAAATATAAAAAAATAAATAAAAGAGAAAAACAGCTCTAACGATTTTTTATTTTTTTTTTTATTAATTCATATTTATTAAACAAAACAGATGGCATACTTTTTTTTGCGCTCTATCTGTACTATTAAAATAAGTAATTTATAATAATTCATAGTAATCATTTATATTTAAAATTGTTTTTAAAACTTTTTTGTTAATGATATCATAATGTTATGGAACCAATAAATATGTAAATGGTCTATTTCAAGCTACGTTAAAGTTGTTAGCTACGATAGCGATCCAGTCGTGCCCATTTGTTTTTATAAATTACTCCAAGTTTTGAATATTTCGTTTCAGAGATCAAACTCTCATAAAAATACTGCCCAACGAGTACAATAAGAAAGTTCCTAAAATTTAGTTTTTGGATATTTGGACCTCGACAAATTAATAAAATAAAATATAAACTTTAAATCTACTTCAAATATATTTTTGAACAAGAAATAGCTATTCAAATTTTAAAATTTCTAGTTAAACATTTTATGCCTAAGCTAAGACGAAATGCATTGCCAATTGAGGTTTATTTTTACAATGTAATAAGATCATTTAATATCCACACTTATTTAGTTATTCTTATTATAAAACAAGAGACAAATTAATAATATTTATATTAAAAAACATTATTTTCACTTACCAAAATAAATAGAATGTAGGTATCGCAATTAATCTGAAAAAAAGCGAAGAATTTAATTTATTTGGTTTTGTCAAGTTGTATTCAAGAATTATAATTTTACTTGCGATAGACGAATCTACAAATATTTACAGTGTACACGTACTTACATACTTAAATAAACATTAGGGGTATTCATGCAACGATTTAAAACACTAGATAAGTTTACCATTTGGGTAAGTTTAACACTGGTAAATTAACTGTCAAATTTTGTATGGGAAATGATTTACTCAAATTGGATAAAATTCCTGGATCTGGGTAATCCTCAAATGTTTTTGTTGATCAAATTTTGTTTAAAAAATTCAAAGTATGAGTTGCTAATCATGGATTTCACTAATCAGCGAATTTTGGTTGATTAGCGTTAGTTAATTAAAGTCTATGAAAGTCACATACTAAATTTAATCCACTGTGAACAAACTGGCCTTTAGTTGGCGATAAAAGTTGTGAATAGTACAAGATAGAATAATTCGGACGTCTACATTTACTAAACGATTAGGAAAGCTACTTTTCGTAAACTATTAAGGAAGAATTATAAAGGTTCTCCCCAACCAATGCGAACCATTCGTTGACGACGACGAAACTACATCAACAACGTGTTTTTATTGTTGTTATCTTCTTCATCAACGAATGAATCAGAGATCGAATGATTGGCATTGGTTTGGGTGATCCTTAATAGTCAGAAGCTGTCAGAAGCAGATGTCATAAACCAATGAAAAGTAGCTTTCTGAAGAATGAGACCAGAATTGAGCCATAATTCACTGTATCTCTTTTTCTTTCCTGCCTCAACAAACGTCAGTTTCACTTCCATGAGGTGCACTCGGGGGCGCTCGCTTCACTAGCGAAAGCATCAATTGTTGACGCAAATCGCACTTGGTATATGATTTCTTTTTTATCGCTCATTTTCGTCCGCCTACTACCGTGAGCCTACGACTAATTGTAGTTTCATCGTTTATCCTACATTTTTTATAGTTCCGAGACATTCGGCTCTAATTTCGCGTTGGTTCGGGAGAGGTTCTTTATTGAAAAATAACTTCGAAATCTAAACAAGTTTAATTTGTCTAACACCAAATCTGTCAAATAAACGAACAGCTGATTCAATTACACAGCATTTAACCAAATGAATAAAAAGGTCGTTCATGCAAACTTTTGTGTTAACTTATAATTTTACACAATTTGTAAACTTCAACCCACTTTAAATGAGGCTACATCCTAGACAAGTTGACCGATTTGCTTCAAATTTGGTACAAATATGCATTGAATAGAAAATAAATTATTTTCTTATTGTTGAAAGAGATTATCCAACATTTTAATACAAATTTAAATACCTTTACCTTAAACTAGTATCGCCCACTGGCCGAAATTCGACCACCAAAAACTCACATTCACGGACTCTAGTGTGAAACAATTTGTTTGTAAATTAAATCGCAAAACATTTTTTTAGTTTTAATTATTGTTTTTTTTAATATACACAGTGATCGGCAGTGCAAAAAACAAAAATGACCTACAGTTTCTAAATGCGTGTCTCAGGTATATACTGCATATCTCCTCACATATGCTGCTGTCCTAAGTAAAAAGGGCACATCTCCATTTTTGCAGTTTTGAGATAAATGCATTTTACTGTTTTTGATTTCTTTGAAAACCATACGAAAATGCATTTATGCCCATTTTCATTCGTGATTTTGGGCCATTTGCAATTAGAAATATGATTATTTTTTTACACAAACAAAAAACACTGTTTAACGATTCCAAATATGCCTCAGACTCAATTTTTGGTTTTTGGCGCTTAGGCCCGTTTTACTTAGGACAGTACGGCTTTCCAACCATGTACAAATTTTCGAAATCGGTTGGATAATACTTTTTGACCAAATGGTATCACAAACTATTCTTAAGGCCACCAAAAATTTTTTTTTTAAGCTTTTTATATAAAGATATAAGTTTATGGAGTTATTATTTTTAAACCAAACACCACAGATATGTACAAGTACCTACATATATATAGGTTAGAAATATACCTTATAATACGCGTTTACCAGGCTTACAAAATAACACAACGAAACGATAACCTTAAACTTAAAGGTACACATGCGACAATTATAACTTTGACACTTTTATATTCATTTTGAAAGCAAAATCACTATGCGAGCAGGGTACATGTATTATGTTTATAAGTAATATCATTGGCGTTTCATTTTTGCTCAGTTCTACGCATGTTGTCAAAATCAATAGCAAGTTTAGGCCCACAATATGAATAGCGAATCGAACGTTCGCTTAAAAGCGAACGTATTATCGAATATATTATCAAATTTGATTTTGGACCAATAGATAAAATATTCGCTAATGTGTCAAAATCAGTCGAATAAAAAACGGTCGCTTCTAGTCGAACGTTCGATTCGCTATTCATAATGAGGTCGTTTATTTAATTTCAAACAATCATCACCACACATTTGTTTTTGCTTACTTATAAATCACAATACCTTATAAATCAGAATCATTTTTGAATTTCTGACAACCTTGCGCAGTATAATACCTAAGATATGTGTACTGTGGTATACGAATATGAACTATTTATTTAAATATGTAAGTCAAAAAATAATCAATTACGACACAAGCTGAAAAAAAAACTTTTTAGTTTTTAAGTGGACGAGGCTGGGAAGCGATCCCAGATCAGTCTCTGCTCGGGCGCCATTTTTTAAGATGTTTTTTTAATTTTATTACCTAGGAGATTTCATGTTATTATTATTAATTCAGTTTTTTCCTGAATATTAGAAATAGCACCTGTACGGATTCAAGAATATTTGCAGCCCTACTCGGGCGCCATTTTGTGAGATTTTTTTTATAAATTTATTATTTCGTCCTTTTCATATTTTTAAAACAAATTCAGTACTTTCCACGTTCGAAGGATCATACCCCAGTCTATAAAAAAAATGACCTACAGTGATCCAAAACTAATATATTCCCTGCTCGGTCGCCATTTTGTGAGATGTTTTTTAAACATTTTATTAAGTCGTTTTCAGCTTAATTTAACTAATTCA